>OY744607.1:44594416-44601394 GCA_963556255.1 Allolobophora icterica
AAGCAATTAACGCATTACAGCTCGTTTAAGCCTAATTAATTTCTCAGCTATACTTTGATGCAAAACTTGAACCTTTTCTTGTTCACAACAAGCGCCCTCCGACCGCTGAGGAGTGTGAGGCCATCATCAAGACACTGAAAGAAAGAGTGGAAAAGCAGTCTAATGAGGTATACGAGTTAATCATTATCATCCTATTTTAAGATGCACCTGTTTCTGATCTGCTTGATCAGCATGTTTCAACATGTTTTAATATGCATCTCTTATATAGTTTCCCAGATCTGCGTCAGTCCATCGTACGATAAACGCTTTTGAATGTAGCGACCGTCCCTTCTTGGCTGCAGTGGAATGTATGGAATGTAACTGATGCTGCTAACCATGCCTGAGAGGCCATTAGCCGACCTCCCTAAGGTGGGCGTCGGGCGAAGGCCGGCGTCGTTCGCCCGACGCCAGCGGTCAGATAGACAGACAGACGGATTGATAGACAGACAAACAGCAGTTGGTGTGTCTCTGCCTCCCTCCCTCCGACCCTAGCTCTGCCCCTCCCTCCCTCCCTCCCTCCCTCCCTCCCTCCCTCATTATGGACCAGATCTGACGAGAGGTTGAGGGGGAGAAGGAGCAAAGACGAGGCCAAGACTGATTAGCCTAAACTTCGATTGGTCACTTCCAATACAGGGCAAATACTCTATTGTTCGATCCAGAGCGGGAGGTAGCGAGGGACGGAGAGAGGGACGGAGTAAGGGAGAGAGGGAGAGACAGACTTACTAACCGCTGTTTGTCTGTCTCGCAATGCATTCCAACAAATTCTTTTCACTTCCTATCAATCCATTCATTTGCTTTATCATATATGACGGACAAATACGCTAGTAATTATATAGTTATGGTAGCCGTCTAAATATTTACACCTCCAGTCTGACTTCATAGAATATTACTGATGGCTGTTGTTGCCTCAAATAACAGCAATGATATAAACAGCAATGATTCCATGACTATGCCTAATCATGGTTCAGGTGATTTAAAGGAAGTTACTAGGCACATGAATCAATATCTGACGAGTATGGAGGCAAAGAAGCTTGCATCGAAATTAGGATAGGGGCGTTTCTCCCAACCCCATAGCAATCCATTTGACGAGTGTATATAAAAAGGGGCAGCCTCCATGACCCAGCCACAGATGTTCTTGCCTTGGCATCAGTAACATTGCTGGCCATTACATTACATTACAGATTATTAGCATCAGAACCGACCTGAAGGATGTCATTGAGACGCACAAACTTACTCCCGAGTCATTCCTACTCGCAAAGTACTATGCTCAAGAGACTTCCGTATGTAGTAACATCGTGAAATGCACGTGCAATCAGAGGAAGTCATCAGGCAGACAGTAAGAACAAATAATAATAATAATAACAATACATGTAATAATAATAATAATAATAATAATAATAATAATAATAATAATAATAATAATAATAATAATAATAATATATTATATATATAATTTCCTAGATCTGTGTGTCAACAAATGCTCTGATTCATGTTTAGGCGCAGCGGGCGGAGCTTATATTGTGTGCGGCTCTAGGCATATTTTGATTGGATGAGGCTTTGACCCCTACCCTATTTGATTGACAGGCACACTTAGACATACATACATGATAGACAGACAGACGGATTGATAGACGGAGTCAGTGAAGGAGGGAGGGAGGGAGGGACAGAGCTAGGGCGTGAGGGAGGGACTGAAGGATGCAGATAGACGTACAGACGCACAGACAGAAGGACGGTGTCTCTGCCTCACTCCCTACCACACTACCTCCCTATGCACACGATCTGACGGGAGTACTCAACAACCGTCATATATGACGGGTTATTCTAGTAATAATAATAATAATGGTAATAATAACAACAACAATAATAAAAACAATAATAGTATTAATCATTGTCATCATCATCGTGAGTTCCTGATGCCAGCCATTTGGCAGAAATGGGTATGAATGAATAACCTCGATTGTCCTTGTTCATTTGAACTCATTTCTCAAGTCCAGTGCTCCTCTCAGTGTTAGTCCAAGTCTTGTTTGTCTCATCTGTTTTGTCTCTACAGCTCAGTCTTGGTCTGCCTTTGTTTCTGTATTTATATTAATATAATAATAATTTGATAATAATGAATAATACTATCCAGTAAGATCTTAACCTGCCCAGAGAGAAAAAAACAGTTTATGAAGAAAAACAAAAACTATCAACATTACTTAAGTTGCACCTTTTAGATCGGTCAGATAGTCCTGCTTAGCACTTCCAAGTAGTTCTTGTTCTTAAAAGGTGCTGTATCAATTTCTAAATACATATTACATTACATTACTTACAATATACATACTAAATTACATGTTGCATTTTATGCTTACATACATACAAATATCCACGCATACATGCACATACATACATACATACATACATACATACATGTATATACATACATACAAACATACATACATGTACATACATGGATACATACATAGAATACATACATGTACAATTGTACATACATGTGCTTACTTGCATACATACATAGGCTACGTCCACATGTACATAATATACATACATGTACAGACATACATACATACATACATACAAACATACATACATACATACATACATACATAATATGTACATACATAATTTTATTTCCTTAGATACCTATATGAATGTGAATGCTTGTTCACACAGTGGTTGTTTACACCTATGTGTATGCATTATGCAATGCTGGTTTTTTTAAATTAGACCAAAAGCTATGTTGTTGATGTTTAGGCCAACGGTTGTTTCACTGCCCGATCATGGTCAGCTGCCCGCTGAAAAACTGAACCACAGGGTTAGAAAATCAGGATTCATATTTAGGAAAATTACCTGTAATCCACTGGTTTGGTGACCATCCAGGTAGTTATTATCATGTTTTGCACTGACGTATAACACGTCACAGGTGTTGACACGAGAGGGCGCTGGTTTTAGCAGCGCGAACAGATAAATCGCATTGGGTGCAGTAAGCATGGTAGCCGATTAGAAAATAAGCGGTGTTTTGTACCATTGTATGAGCCATCACCCGTGCTTCATCGCTTGAGTTGCTACATACCAGTTTTCACCATATTGCTCCATGATTTAAATTATGTAAATTTATCAGTGCATAACTTTGTAAAAAAGAATTGATTGAAAATTCAGAATTGAGTAAATAAATTGTTTTAAACTGCAGTCAATAACTGTGTATTTCGTTTTCTTGTTGTACAGCAATTAAGCTTACTGTTATTGTTATACAATTATTGTACATCATTTGCTCGTGACGAGAGAGAGAGAGAGAGAGACAGACAGACAGACAGACAGACAGACAGACAGACAGACAGACAGACAGAGACAGAGAGACAGAGAGAGAGAGAGACAGAGAGAGACAGAGAGAGAGAGAGAGAGAGAGAGAGAGAGAGAGAGAGAGAGAGAGAGAGAGAGAGAGAGACAGAGAGAGAGAGAGAGAGAGAGAGAGAGAGAGAGAGAGAGAGAGAGAGAGAGAGTAATAATAATAATAATAATAATAATAATAATAATAATAATAATAATAATAATAATAATAATAATAGAGGCACCTTCACACCACACCCCGGAGACGAGAACGGCGTGCTCCAAGCTTAAATACACTTCTTTTTATAGTTTCTTAGAGCCTGAGGGATTTTCGTACCTCGGGCGTAAAAAAAAAAAAAATAATAATAATAATAATAATAATAATAATAATAATAATAATAATAATAATAATAATGAAGTTAATTAGTATCTTGAAAGCATCGCCCCGACTCGTATGTGAGCAAAATGTTCCACAGTGCGAGATATTCTTCCCTCATGAATTACGATCCTCAGTTCATCTCTGTGTGGTCGATGATATGTAGAAGGTCGCATTCTTGGGTGCTGATGCTACTTATGCAGGAGTAGGAAGAGGAGGAGGATGAAGAAGATGAGGAGGATGCAGGAGGAGGCGAGGAAGAGGACGCGGAGGAGTTTTGAAAGACGTCTAATGACCTCCATGGTCTATCAATAAATACGCGATTCTCATACCCTCCCCTCACCCCCAGCAAGAAGCCTCCCTTCATTCCACCCAATCGTCTCTCCATCTCCCACTCTTTTTCCTCCTTCCCGCTTTCCTTCCGTCCGCTTCTTCCTCTTTCCTCTTCTGTCCATCCATTCGTCTTCTTTCTCATCCGTCAACTGTCTGTCCACGCCTCCGTCTCTCAGCGAGGCTACTTCGATCCCTGGCTCTTTATAGCCCCCTTCCTGCGCACCTTACTCGGATTACGTATAAGAAGGTCTGTGATAAATAACCCTTCGACTGGGGGCTCGTCTCTTAATACAAGGCACACGCTGCGCATCAATATCTCTAAGAGCCTTGTGGACGGTCTTACCTGAAGTTAACTGCGCCTCAAGCAATTAATAGAGAGCCTCCCGCAAGGTCGTAGGTATATTTTCGGTAACAGAATTTCGGAATTCAGATTACTGAGAAGCAATTAACGCATTACAGCTCGTTTAAGCCTAATTAATTTCTCAGCTATACTTTGATGCAAAACTTGAACCTTTTCTTGTTCACAAAAAGCGCCCTCCGACCGCTGAGGAGTGTGAGGCCATCATCAAGACACTGAAAGAAAGAGTGGAAAAGCAGTCTAATGAGGTATACGAGTTAATCATTATCATCCTATTTTAAGATGCACCTGTTTCTGATCTGCTTGATCAGCATGTTTCAACATGTTTTAATATGCATCTCTTATATAGTTTCCCAGATCTGCGTCAGTCCATCGTACGATAAACGCTTTTGAATGTAGCGACCGTCCCTTCTTGGCTGCAGTGGAATGTATGGAATGTAACTGATGCTGCTAACCATGCCTGAGAGGCCATTAGCCGACCTCCCTAAGGTGGGCGTCGGGCGAAGGCCGGCGTCGTTCGCCCGACGCCAGCGGTCAGATAGACAGACAGACGGATTGATAGACAGACAAACAGCAGTTGGTGTGTCTCTGCCTCCCTCCCTCCGACCCTAGCTCTGCCCCTCCCTCCCTCCCTCCCTCCCTCCCTCCCTCCCTCATTATGGACCAGATCTGACGAGAGGTTGAGGGGGAGAAGGAGCAAAGACGAGGCCAAGACTGATTAGCCTAAACTTCGATTGGTCACTTCCAATACAGGGCAAATACTCTATTGTTCGATCCAGAGCGGGAGGTAGCGAGGGACGGAGAGAGGGACGGAGTAAGGGAGAGAGGGAGAGACAGACTTACTAACCGCTGTTTGTCTGTCTCGCAATGCATTCCAACAAATTCTTTTCACTTCCTATCAATCCATTCATTTGCTTTATCATATATGACGGACAAATACGCTAGTAATTATATAGTTATGGTAGCCGTCTAAATATTTACACCTCCAGTCTGACTTCATAGAATATTACTGATGGCTGTTGTTGCCTCAAATAACAGCAATGATATAAACAGCAATGATTCCATGACTATGCCTAATCATGGTTCAGGTGATTTAAAGGAAGTTACTAGGCACATGAATCAATATCTGACGAGTATGGAGGCAAAGAAGCTTGCATCGAAATTAGGATAGGGGCGTTTCTCCCAACCCCATAGCAATCCATTTGACGAGTGTATATAAAAAGGGGCAGCCTCCATGACCCAGCCACAGATGTTCTTGCCTTGGCATCAGTAACATTGCTGGCCATTACATTACATTACAGATTATTAGCATCAGAACCGACCTGAAGGATGTCATTGAGACGCACAAACTTACTCCCGAGTCATTCCTACTCGCAAAGTACTATGCTCAAGAGACTTCCGTATGTAGTAACATCGTGAAATGCACGTGCAATCAGAGGAAGTCATCAGGCAGACAGTAAGAACAAATAATAATAATAATAACAATACATGTAATAATAATAATAATAATAATAATAATAATAATAATAATAATAATAATAATAATAATAATAATATATTATATATATAATTTCCTAGATCTGTGTGTCAACAAATGCTCTGATTCATGTTTAGGCGCAGCGGGCGGAGCTTATATTGTGTGCGGCTCTAGGCATATTTTGATTGGATGAGGCTTTGACCCCTACCCTATTTGATTGACAGGCACACTTAGACATACATACATGATAGACAGACAGACGGATTGATAGACGGAGTCAGTGAAGGAGGGAGGGAGGGAGGGACAGAGCTAGGGCGTGAGGGAGGGACTGAAGGATGCAGATAGACGTACAGACGCACAGACAGAAGGACGGTGTCTCTGCCTCACTCCCTACCACACTACCTCCCTATGCACACGATCTGACGGGAGTACTCAACAACCGTCATATATGACGGGTTATTCTAGTAATAATAATAATAATGGTAATAATAACAACAACAATAATAAAAACAATAATAGTATTAATCATTGTCATCATCATCGTGAGTTCCTGATGCCAGCCATTTGGCAGAAATGGGTATGAATGAATAACCTCGATTGTCCTTGTTCATTTGAACTCATTTCTCAAGTCCAGTGCTCCTCTCAGTGTTAGTCCAAGTCTTGTTTGTCTCATCTGTTTTGTCTCTACAGCTCAGTCTTGGTCTGCCTTTGTTTCTGTATTTATATTAATATAATAATAATTTGATAATAATGAATAATACTATCCAGTAAGATCTTAACCTGCCCAGAGAGAAAAAAACAGTTTATGAAGAAAAACAAAAACTATCAACATTACTTAAGTTGCACCTTTTAGATCGGTCAGATAGTCCTGCTTAGCACTTCCAAGTAGTTCTTGTTCTTAAAAGGTGCTGTATCAATTTCTAAATACATATTACATTACATTACTTACAATATACATACTAAATTACATGTTGCATTTTATGCTTACATACATACAAATATCCACGCATACATGCACATACATACATACATACATACATACATACATGTATATACATACATACAAACATA
>OY744607.1:44601594-44626594 GCA_963556255.1 Allolobophora icterica
AGAATTCAGGCGTAGATTATTAGCAGAGCCCTCCTCCTTTACCGAGGCTTGGGACTGGCACTACCGAATTACGGGCAGTGTCGGAGTTTAAGCTTATCATTGTCCATATTATGTATGGGATGGCGAACGTTAGCGTCGTCTGGCGAATAATATTATGTCAACAGGCTTATACGTGTAGGCCTATGTTGGCGCTATCTGGCTAATAATATAAGAAGAAAAAATTGCTTATAAAAAGACGATATCCTGGGGTAAAGTGTCCAAAATCGGGACAGCTTATCGCAATTGCTTTCACGGCGCGTGTCTTATAGGAATCGAAAGAGACTTTTACCCCTAAAGGGCAAACTCCTCTATTGCCTCTCTTATCCTCTAAATCCTCCAGTGTGCGGATATGCTCATCGCGGAAGAAGCTACTTAAGACCTGTCTGAATCTGAAGTCGGCAAATTATCAAAGATCGATAGCAACTCATTTCCGTCGTAACGAAACTCTTCGAGTGTTTGACCTGGTACAGAGAGCGGCTGGCAAACACTACCGCACTTGTCCACTTCATTTGCATTACTGCACGGCGACTGAGCACCATTTTGTTGACTATGGTCACGACGCGGGCCATAGTAATTGATATGACCGCACTTGATGAGATTGCGATTTTATCCATATATAGCCAAACCTCTCACTTCGTTGCTAGGCAACCTACGAAACGTCATCAGCAGTCGGGCGATTATCGGAGATGCGTAATTAAACCTCGTTAGATATTCTGATTGGTAATCATATGTAATTCCTTCGTAGGCTAATTAAAGCGAGAGTTAGCTCGAAGCTTCTCGTCATCATCATCATTCTCATCTTGCCATATTTTACTATACCCCATACATTATCTTCACTCCATTAGACCCGCCCACTGCACACCGTTGCTAGGCAACCGTTCAAACTGTCCAATGACGGACGGGATCTCGACGCCAATCAACTGAATTCGACTAACATGGCGGAATTGAATTGCACGGAAGAGGTGATGTGGACGAAGAAGAAGAGGACGCTGTTGTCGGTCGAACGACGAAATTGCGGTCTAGGAGGCAGAAGAGAGCGATTCGGCGATCGGTCGGTACTTCGTTTGCTCGACCGCCGACTGCGCTTGTCGTATAATGTCGGTTGAATCGGTGGAGGACTGGCGGCCGAGCGTTGTGCGGTGGTAGACGCCTGCCTTGGTAGCGAGCGTGCAGTGTGTCTGGGGTGACTCGATAGAAATAGGCAGCCGTTCGGAGGCCGTCATAGCTGCATGTCGATGCTGAGCGCCATGAAAGTGGACCAGACAACGCCAAACACGGCCATCGAGGGCTTAAACGCTTCTTCTGCGACTATCGGCACGCCGGGGTGGGTATACCGAATCGATATCTCTGACGAATTGTGTGTACGTGCACATGTGTAGGCCTACATTGAAAGCAACGGTTTTTTGTAAACCACAAAGCGACTTGAAGGTTTGCGTGGTTATCAGTTAACGTTTTATATGAATAGAACAATTTTAGTTAACTCTTTTGCCAAGTTATATTATCTGATACACAATTATTGCACCAAACGGACTACATCGCTTATATAGGCTATAGGACGATCGCTCATAGGACTATTGCTCATAGGAACGATCGCTCATATAATTATATAGGGCCATTTGCTCATAGAACTATCGCTCATACACCGCGACCAGTTATAGCAAATAGTAAAGTTAATATTACCGTTTGCTGTAATTGTACTTACAGTATTGTTATTGTATTCGTAATCGTAATCTCCAAACTTCTAAAGCGCCACTCGAAGGCCAAGCACAGGGCACCAGCCTATTCATTGACCTAATAGTCACTTGTTTGTTTCCTATAGGCCTAATATTATGATCTGCACAATTTAATAATCAATGTAGGCCTATTTTCCAAACGGACGAATGTCCCTACTTTGATGTGCACATAGGCCTATTTCACATAAATATTTGTAAAGTTATATGAAGTCAATTGGAGCAGTTGATTAGCCCTATAATTGCTAGCCAATTGGAAGTTAATTGCTCGCATCCCTAAGACGTGCTTATATTTAGTTACATGAGCGATAACCTTATGTGAGCGATAGTCCTATGAGCGATCGTCCCTATGAGCGATCATCCTTTGAGCGATCGTCCTAGAACCGCACCAAACTGTGGGCTTATATCTAATCTCAAAATTAGACCACAGAATTTAAGATTTATAGCCGTGTTAGAGAACACATGTAAAACTGTAGGGCTAATCTGTGTATAGCCGGTGAGGAGTTCCTTATTGTATTGCTGTTGTCTTCCCATCAAAATAATGATCCTTCGGTTTCAGAACTGTGCAGCCGTTTATTGTAAGAACAATATTACCTCACCTTACTCTACCTTACCCTCTGCACACACCTATACACACCTATACACACACACACACACACACACACACACACACACACACACACACACACACACACACACACACACACACACACACACACACACACACACACACATCTACACACACCACACACACACACACACACATCTACACACACACACACACGCACACCACACACACACCTACATACACACATTTACACACACACACACACACACACATACACACACACACACACACATATACACACACACGCAACACACACACACACACACACACACACACACACCAAAAGGCTGCACCGCTGCAGTGTTCGTTGTTCATTAGCAATGCTGCACTAGCAATGCTGTACCAATAATAAATACTCTGATGCGTTCTTGAATAAACTGGTGCCCTGTGCTTATCTTTCAAGTGGCGCTTTAGAAATTCGGAGCTTCACCTTGTGCTGTCAGCTCGTGGAGCTCTAGAGATCGCCATGGTGAACACTCTCCATTGCCTCCTATTCGATGACAAGTCCCTTAATTCCGCCAAATTCATACCAGTTACATCTTGTATCTCATCCATCCATCTCCTCCTTGGGCGACCCCGTCTTATCCTCCCCTCACCACACGCCAGCATCATTTCCTTCTCCAGACCATCAGATCGCATAACATGTCCAAAGAACCTCAGCTTCATTCTTGTCGCAGTTTGTTTTAACGACTCTTCATTCTCAACTCCAATCTCCTCTCGTATTGATTCGTTCGTTCTTTTCTCAGTCCAAGATATTCTCAGCATCTTCCTCCATATCCACATTTCACAAGCGTTAACCTTATTCTCCATGTTCTTTGTCATTGTCCACGTCTCGCAACCGTACAGTACCGTGGGAAAGATTAGTGCTCTCACGAGCCTTTTTTTGTTTCTATGCTCACATGTTTGTCTTTTCATATCTTTTCCAGTCCGGTCATTGCAGCTTTCCCTATAGCAATCCTTCGTTTTATTTCTGGATCACACTTTCCCTCCTTTCAGTGCCGGCCTTAGGATATTTCGGGCCCCGTGCATAGTATGCTGTACGGGCCTCCGATGACACAAGTCAAGTTGTTTTTCATTGCTAGTCATTTTATTTTAGTAGACTGTTAACAAGTACAAGTCAAATTAAACTTTACGCGAGAATTCCAAAGGATATAGTAGAAGTTGACCTTTATTTTATTGACAAAAGAGAAGATTTAATCGAAACCATAATATTATTTTTAGGGTGTCTTGTTCATGTTAATTTTCTGTGACATTTTCGGGCCCCCCTAAGTTGCGGGCCCCGTGCGACAGCACGGTTCGCACGCCCCTAAGGCCGGCACTGCTCCTTTCCAACCAGTGATCCTAGGAATGTGAAGCTTTCTACCACCCCTATTTCCTCCCCGTCTATCTCAAAACGATCCCAATCTGCTGTTGTCATGACCTTTGTCTTCTTTATGTTGAAGTATAAACCAGCCTTTTCACTTTCTCTCCTCACCCTTCTTATCAATTCTGCCAGATCCTCTTTTCTTTCGGAGCTTACGATTACAATAACGAAGTCCTGTTTTGAATGAAGTGTTGTGGGTTAGATACGCCCTTGTCTCAAATTGTTTTCATTCGTTCATTCATTCATTCATTCATTCATTCATTCATTCATTCATTCATTCATTCATTCATTCATTCATTCATTCATTCATTCATTCATTCATTCATTCATATAGCGCCCCTCCAAGATTCCTATAAGAGGCGCTCCCAGCCCAACTACGGTGATAAAGAACAGCTTTCAGATGCTTGTAAAAGGTGTATGCAGATTCCCTAGTTAAAAGAACGCACAGGTCTGAAGGGAGGTTATTCCACGTGGTCGGCCCAACCACTGAACAGGCACGACGTTGAATCTTTGAAGCGCGCGGAAAGGGAACAAGAAAACGAATAACAATAGCAAGCACTATATACATTGACTTTGTATTTGACTAAATTCATGATCCAAAGAGCAAATCTTTTTGGAAAGTGTTGCTAGATTTTTGTTGTGTAATTTTAAAGGAAATTGTTCGTCGGTGGACTTAACTGGCAGACCACACAAGGTAGGATGATTAAGTCTGATTTCCATCTGCTGGTATTCTCCTTCAGAACAAATATTTTGCTTATCATTAATCTATCTGTGACCTCTGCCTCCTGTAGACGTAGCGGAACAGGCTTTGCTTTCATCAACAATATACCGCCACTGGACATTTATAAGCCGAGATGCATGTGTACTAGTACTACACCGTTTAATGTCTGGTAACAGTAGATATAATGTGGCCTCAGCACTCATAGGTATTCGGATAGCATTTGTGTATAAGTTTATACAACATTGAACTCTGGCCAACCACAGTTTTTATCTACAATCCTTATTCCCAAGTCTCATCACTATCCAGAAGGTGATTGCATCTCTATGGTTATACTCACTCTGCTGCTTCTCTTCGTCCTCTTCGTTCATCTGACCGTTTTGACCTCCTCGTTCCCCGGGTCAGGACTTCTCTGGCTCAATCTAGGTCTTTTGCCTCCATTGGCCCTGCTCTTTGGAATGAGCTTCCTCCGTTTGTTCGTTCTTGTATTGTCTCAGGTAACGTCTCTTCCTCTTTTACCTGTCTTAAAACTTGCTCTTTCTCTCTGGGTCTCTCGCACTGGGAGCGCTTCTGAATGGCCCTCCCGCTAGAAGCGCTTTATATCTGATTACAATTACAATTACAATTACAATTACATCTGACCGAAATGAGATATGAGCTCATTTAGGTGTACAACCACGGCGCACTTTAACCTTATAATCTCAGCTCCAGCGCTAAGATATGCCCGAAATAGTATGCCTTGTTCGTCTCTCTCTCTCTCTCTCTCTCTCTCTGTCTTCAGTATATTGTATGAGCTCCAGCGCTAAGATATGCCCGAAATAGTATGCCTTGTTCGTCTCTCTCTCTCTCTCTCTGTCTTCAGTATATTGTATGACCACATGAGCTCATACAATATACTGAAAAACACCAGATTTGATTTTGGTGACGGAGCTTTTTCAGTTGCTGGACCTTGATTTTGGAACTCTCCCTGTATCTGTTCATTCGCTCAGTCACTTACCGTATCATCATGGTCCGTATGTCATTTCAGCCTCAACCTAAAGACTTACCTCTTTCAAATTGCTTATCCTTCGTAGGCTGCCTCTCTGTCTTTGCAGACTGATCTTCTGGATATTCACATCATTACGTCTTGGTTTAGGTGCGCCATCGGTGGGTGCCATCGGCATTAGACATGGTGCGATAGAAGTTACTAATTACAATTACAATAAGTATACAAAGCGTGGGAATTCTGCAGAAGTATTCTAAATGTTACATTTCAGTATGTGTATGTAAGATGTGGCCCCTACTGTAATTATGTGGCACACTTTAGGTGAAGTGTCTGTACGTGACACTTGCTCCGATATATCGCCAGACAGTATGTGCCTCTGAAGAACACAGAGGCCATATTAGAGTTTTGGTTATCAGAGTCAATGGGAAATTGCTGCTACTAAGGAAAAGGAATTAGGTGGGTTACGGTTAAGGAACGAGGTGAGGTTAAGGTAAGGGATGAGGTGAGGTTAAGGTTAAGGAATGAGGTGAGGTTAAGGTTAAGGAATGAGGTGAGATCAGGGCCGGTTTAACCACTAGGCGAACTAGGCGGCCGCCTAGGGCGGCACATTTCTGGGGGCGGCAGAAAAGCTACAGAAAGAAATATTTTTTAAACCATTGCCGCCGTTTTGCCAGTCCAGAGGCGTAGGCCTAGCCGCCTAGCCATACAAGGCGCTTAAGGTGCGTACGCACCCTCTGTCACATTCGGCTTTAGGGCCCGATTCTTTCATTTCCCTCCAAGCGCACAAATTTTAAATTTGGTTAATTGTTCCATCTGATGACATATTTAGCTGCTGCCTACGGTGTTCAAAAAGCCCGTGTACTGCGTGTATGTCTCAGCCTCTCTGCAGTCTGAACTAGTCTGTATGATGACTGATGCGGCCGGGATGCCTCATGATATCTGATACATGCCATATTGTATGTGTATTGTATATTGTATGTGTGGTATTTGTCTATACATGTGCTAGGTTACCCTGATCATCCTGATGCGTCGGAGTAATTGACCTTGTTCGACCCCCATGTCGAAGCGAACTGGGTGTTCGCTTCGACTGCACATGAGCTCATTTAGGTGTACAACCACGGCGCACTTTAACCTTATAATCTCAGCTCCAGCGCTAAGATATGCCCGAAATAGTATGCCTTGTTCGTCTCTCTCTCTCTCTCTCTCTCTCTCTCTCTCTCTCTCTCTCTCTCTCTCTCTTTCTCTCTCACTCTCTGTCTCTGTCTGTCTCTCTGTCTCTGTATCGTTTTATCTCGTTTTCTCTCGCTCTGTCTCTGTCGCAGTCTGTCTCTCTCAATGTCTCTCTACAAGGCTTGTGGCCTGTACACTCTACATTGTCTTATTGCATTATTCAAAGCTCTCTTGAAAAAAGAAACTAAGACTCAACTGATGGTAAGGAACTTCTAAATTTAGAGTACCGGTAGTAGTTCTTGTTGCTTTAATTTTTTTAAGTAGTACAGACGATATCTGCTTCTCGTTTCTACATTTGCTGAAGAGAAAGCGCGAAAAATCAAATTTTGAATTTACATTAGGCCTATATTTGTATAGACTTCGCACGTAGGTAGGACTAGGACTTCGTAAACGTAGCCACAGGAGTTACTAAGTGTTCAAATGAAACTGTGCACTGTATCATTAATTAATATTTACATTTAAAATTACCATTAAACGTGTTAGACCATATACAACATAGGCTGCATAGCTAATGCAGTTCCAGACTAGGCCTATATTACTTTAATTATGGCTAACTTTAAAATTTAAAATTTATCAAATGCCATATTTTTGTTTAATAATTAGAAGCAATAATGATTCTTATATGATTACAATGAACGACGAATCGATGGTACTAAATTAAAGATTCAGCATTCGGCTGCATTCCTGTGTGAGGGTTATATTAACTTGATTAATTTAATATTAATTAGGCCTATATATATATAGTTATCGCACTTGCCAGAGGCGCGGGCGACAGGTTCGCCTAGGGCGCCAAATACTCTGGCGCCGGCCCTGGGTGAGCTTAAGGTTAAGGTTAAAGAATGAGGTGAGGTTAAGGTTAAGGAATGAGGTAAAGTTAAGAATGAGGTGCAGGGTTCAAATTCATATGCACTGGACATAAGCAGCCGGCTATTTATATAGTGCATTTTTAGGAACCTCATATTTTAGGAACCTCATTGGGCAGGAGTAACTGAAAGCATGCACACTCAAGGTAGTTCAACATACATTAATAAAGATTTATAGTGCGCTTTAACAAGACAAGTCTTGCACGAGAGTGCGTTTTGCTGCATTCCTAGTCACAGTGCAATGTGAATAGATGAGTTTTTAATTTTGATTTAATGGCTTTTATAAGAGATTCATGAACATGTGAAGCTATTCCAGAAACTTGATAGCCTACGGCACTTATTGCACTCAACTTACAACCTTGAGCGTCGGGAGGGAGCAAGGGAGTATTTGTACCTCTGGATTTTGCAAATATTTAAAAAATAAATCTTTTGATTATTATGATTATTACGACAGTCCCAACACGAGTTTCAATGCAAAAAACCGTTTAATTATTTAGGTAAAGTCCTTGACCATTGTTTATTTTTAAAGTTGTCACGTGTTCTGTGTTCATGAATAGCTATGCAAAAACGTAATTTTGCTCCCCCCTAAAATTTCCCCCCTAAAAAAATTTTTTCCCCGCCCCCTACAAAAATTCCTGTGGACTCCCATATTTACAACACGATACAACTGTAATTGATATTACCTTCCCTCCAAAGTTCAGAAGTGCACACACGACCAAACGACAGAACATCGATGGTGCAGAGCAATTGTGAGTGGAGGAATTGCTCAAGGTCCCTACACAGTTACTGCCTTGGGCGAGGCTCGAACCCGTAATCCCCGCGTTACAGGCTGTGCGCTTTAACCAACAACTTAGGTTGCTGTCAATTCACTGTTTCTTTATCCGTCGTCAAGCTAGAATTTATTTTACAAAGTTATTTTTCTGTAGATGGTCTGCAAGCTTATTTTGGAAAATTTGGCGAGATCTCCGAGTGTATGATCATGACGGATCCGATCACAAAGCGATCCAGGTAGGCCAATACATCTGAAATAGCACTGCCAGGGTTTGATGTCACTAAGTTAATATTCAGTTCTTCCCAGTGCTTTTTTCTAGATAAAAAGGTTCCGGAACGGAACAATAGGTGCCGGAACGCAACAATTATGGGCGGGCTAAAATCACGAGAAAAGGGGGATTGGGGTTGGGAGGGGTCTCAATAAACACTGAAAACAGTTCAAAAACACTTAAATTAAATTAAATTAACTAAATTACTTTTAATTATTAAAATAAATAAATAATTTGTTAGGAGCTGAAAAAGGTGCCGGAACGCCGTACCGGCGCGTTCCGGCTGAAAAAAAGCCCTGTTTATTTTAAGCTTTTCTTGCACTGTTATTGGTTAATTATTAAAATAAATAAATTATTTTTTAGGAGCTGAAAAAGGTGCCGGAACGCCGTACCGGCGCGTTCCGGCTGAAAAAAAGCCCTGGTTCTTCCTATCCAAAAGTTAGAAACATTTAGTCAACCAGTTCCTGTTATTCCCTCCTCCTTCTTCCCCCTCCCCCATCTGTCTACCCACCCCCATTTCACCCCGAGATGCATAGCGGTGTGTTCATTCTGTCTTGTCAGATAATCAGTCAATTGGGTTTTGTTAAAGTCCTTGCAGAGGGCGTTAGAATTAGGTGAGGCTTACTCTGCTTAACGGATTCAATCAAATTGGTCATTTATAGGGGTTCTGCTACTCGCCTACTTACTTAAAGGCTTAAATTCTTAGACGATAAGTAGCTTCTAAAAAATTAGCTTGGCAGAACAGGATACCATTTCAAACTTGCACCAGAATGAATCATGTAAGTATTAATTATAAGCAGGATATAAACATAACCTAATATAAAATGCCTTTTAAGTGGTTCAGAAGATGTGTAGTCTGTGTCATAACCATTGCAAGTTAACCTATAATGAGTAATAACCCATCTGTCCTAGCTTCATATAGGCCTATATGCACTTGCTTCGAGGGTATATGCGGGTGTATGGTATGAACTGGGCTTGGTATGTCTGTATGGGAGTGCATTGTTTTAGTTTTGTTTTCCCTAGGGGATTCGGTTTTGTTACGTTTTGCAATCCAAACAGCATGGAAAAGGTTTTATCTGTGAAGATACATCAGTTAGATGCCAAAGTGGTAAGCGATAAGTTTCGACCTGGTTTGATCGCTCACTCAATTGCTCACTTGCTCGCATTGCAAGTTTGATAAGTAAGTTGGTGAGTATGTTGAATGTCAGTCGTTCGGTCTGACTGGTCAGTTGCTGGTCAGTTGGTCAGTGGGTTGGTCAGTCAGTCATTTGGTTTATACATGTATGTATAGTTAACTGTTATCGGCATTTGGGTGTTCAGACATTATTATTTATTAGTAACTTCTATATTGCTGGTATCTAATGCACTAGGCATCAACCGATGGCACACCAAAGCCAAACCATAATCTGATCAACATCCAGAAGATCATCCTGTTGAGGCAGAGAGACAGCTTATGATAGATAAGCAATCCGAAACAGATAACTTCTAAGCTGAGCACGAAATGACACAAGTGACTGAGCAGAATGAGTAGATGCAGGGAGAAAATTTCAAAGTTTGTTAGTAGTTGTTATTGCTACTGTAGCAAGTTGTTGGTGCTGTACTACTCACAACAGTACTTTGTGATTGGTTCTACATTACTCACAACAGTACTTTATGATACACATACTGCTGGACGTAGAGGAAACGCCCTGATGATATGCATCAGATGCAAAGTTGTTTTTCTGTTCCAAAACATTGTGTTGAACTTTGCTTAAGAAAAAGCCAAAGCCAACGAAATGCAACCGATTTCCAATGCAGTACAGTGGACTAGGATTTGAACTCTAGAAGCAGCAGTGTTTTGTCAGCACGGTTAAACAACCAACCAACCACATACATACATACGCACATATGTACGTACATGCATACATACATATATACATAAATGCATAGGTAAATAAATACATGCGTGCATGCATAAACATATCCATACCTATGTACACATATACATGCCTAGATACATACATACATGCCTGCATGCATAAGCACATACATACATACATACGTACATACATACATACGTACATCATATATACATGCATAGATACAAATGTACATGCGAGCATGTGTAAGCACATACATACATACATATGTACATACATATGTACATATATACATGCATAGATACATACATACATGTGTGGATGCATAAACACATACATACATGTGTACAGACACACATCTATACACAACATACTCAATGTTTCAGATTGATCCAAAGGTGGCTTTTCCCAAGCGATCCAATGCTATGCTTCAACCCAAGGTAAGTGCTGTCTGTGAGTTGTACGTAGGTAGTACACTTGAAACTACTGAAAAGACTATCTTTAGGAAACTCATTTAATATCTGAGAACCTTTCACAGGCGTTTCTTACTGGATTCATAAATAAGCTGATGCCCTGCTCTTAGTTTTCATGTGGCGTTTTAGAAATTTGGAATTTATAATTATGAAATAAGGTCACCAGGAACTCAATTTTTTTAAAGTGTAGGGAATAGGGATAGCCTTCATGTTTACAAATTTTTTTAAAAATGTATTTACTATGCAACTCTTAGCATTTCTGCTGACTGTTGACAGTGTAAAGCATACTAGAAGTAGCTTGTTGCTGACAGTGCTATATAAATTGTCGTAATCACAGTTACAATGGAAAACTATTTGATTGACAGAGGGTTGTAACTTTGGTCTAAAAAGTGCGGGGTACCAATTTCTTACATACACGAAGTAAGGCTGAGACTGCGATCTCTGGGAAGGCACAATAAAATATTGATTGGCATTGTTCAAAAAGTGGGGGGTACGGTACCCCAGTCCAAAAAGTGGGGTTACGGGTACCCCTCATACTCCCCATAAATTACGCCTATGTTGATAGACCCGTATTCCTTTTATTCCTCAAGCCATTAAACGAAGAAACTGGGTGTGGGAACAGGTCCAGTGTTGTTAGGGAACATCAGCAGCGCCATCTTGGTCCGTCGCAGATGCTTGTTCTCATCGAACCGTCTAAACCTAGGCATTACACTCACGGTGGCCATCGTATCGGTCGTCCGCTGCATTCACGGGCGCAATCGATTCGCCGCTTCTGCTCAGCAGACATCCGTCGCTGGTAAACCGTGAAACTGGTGTTAACACCGGGTTGCCTGCGAAATTGGATCAGGTGGTCTCTGCGCACGGGTGTGTACACCCGCTGTCCGCTGACGACCGGGGGAAGGTTATTATTATCTTATGAATGTTTCAACTTCTTGATTAATTTGACCGTCGCTTTCCAAATCCCTCGTCTGGAAGTCGTGGCGCCACGGCTGAATGATGGAGATGCGGCAGCTGAACGCGTCCGGCTGATCCAGTTCTAATCGGATCGAGGAAGCAGATGAAGACGTACGGATCCTTTTCATCCAACTTCTGATTTTGTTGCCGGGATAATGGCTTCTGCTTGACGTGACAGTTCAGTGGTTTGCGACGCTGGATTTTGTTCTGTCACATGTTTTATGATTATTAATTACTTCTTATTTATTTCCCTTTGTTGGCTGTATACATGCCGGTAGCGCCATTGTCTAGTCCATGTACATTAGATTTTTATTTATTTTCTTTCATTTCTAACACAGCTAGTCTAGTGTCTAATGACACTAGACACATCAATCAACGTTGCTAATGACTTGTTCGGTAAGGACACGCTAATTGGAGAGTTTTCTAATTGTTATTGGAATTGGACATTTATATAGCGCCACTTAAAGAGCAAAATAAATCATTGGTGCTCTGTTATTATTACTCAACTGTATAGGTCAAACAGCCGTTATATCAGTTATACGGTTTAATTTGTCTGAAAAATATATGTTAAATCGTCTCAGATATACGACTTTAATGTGACTGAAAAAAACATACATTTTAATATTGATTTAGACTTGATTAGAGTCTCTGGGAGTAAATCTTTGACAAGATCAAAAACCCACAAATCTGACCAAGACCCATGAGACCATGCAAGGCTGATGCCAGGATACATGAGACAAGGACTCAAGAAGCCAAGGACAGAGCATTCTCCAACCGTACGACTCAAATGAACAAATGTGATTTATGGGTATTCTTAATATTGGAGTCGTACACGTGTAACACTCAATGGCTAGCTACTTTCCATAAAAACTTAACGAACAAATACGTGTATGTTCTGCTTTTTCACTCCTGGTAAACTTCAGTATACCCAAAGTTTTGTCTGAAATGCGCCAATGCTTTAACACTTTAACAATGAGCTGCATTGGTTTCCCAGTCACTTTTAGTACACTCTCATCCTCAAAGTGTTAAGCCAGTGTACTCCAATTGTTCAGAGTAATTGGAAGAACAAAAGGGTGTAATACTTGTCTACACACACCCTAAAGCACTGCCTACATCATTAAGAACAGAAAATGAACAAGCAAGCGTCTCCAGTGGTAGGCCCACGCACACACGTACAGCCCAACCAACCAACGGAAGTCTGTCCAGAGTGAACAGATGGCACCTTGTTCAAACTTTCTGGAACAAGTTGCGTCGATAGCATAGAGCAACGACAGGTGGCAGCATTCGCAACACACAACAATGCCACCGTCCAGCGGCACCTTGTTGGTGAATAATAATATCTCAAATGCTTCGGAACATGGGCTGAGTGTATTTCAGGGGTGTATTTAGGGGTGTTTTACGGTTTAACCCTCCAAATAAACTGCAAAATACAAAAACAAACTGACCACGTACTCTGCGACTATGTCCAATGGAACCCCACAAATTGTTTCCTGGCTACGCTTCTGGTGTATTTCAACCAGCGTATTCTGTTCATAGTGCTTGGAGTGATGACGTCGATAGCATCGAATGTAAGTAAGCAAGTTTAGTGTGTTTGTCGGCCTACAAACTCGTGTTTTGTTGAGGTTGGAGAATGCTGAGGAATGCGATTGAAGAACGTGACACGTCTGCGTTGGCCGATAAATCACGGCGTCTTGTCGCAGTTGATCAGCCGACGGATAACCGGCAATTGCCAACTCCAAGAGACAGCCAGTCGCACGAATTCACGACTGTTAATACCCCACTAAATCATTCCGGAGTCACCGACAGCCAGACAAGGCTGTGTCGTGGTCAGGCGCCATTGGTCAGGCACCAGTGGTCAATTGCTAGTGACCAGTATGTGGCAAGGACGGCCATTGATCGATTATTATCCAGTGATCTACTTTTTATCTTTTCTTTAATCTCGGCCGTTGCAATGCATTGGTGTCTCGATCCATTTTCGTTTGAATGCTGCATCATTCGTGGATTTTTTCCTGTTATGTGCCAATGTTCTGCTATTGAAATTTCCGCTAAACAAATGATTATAATGGTCTAAACAAGACAATCAGTGTGGTTTGTTTCATATTGTAGATGGTAACAAGGACAAAGAAGTTGTTTATTGGAGGATTGTCCGCTTCCTCGACAGTAGATGACGTCAGGGGGTATTTTGAACAGTTTGGGAAGGTAGGTCATCTCCCTCTTACGTCTGTTGATAACATAAAAGCCAACTGTATTCTACGTATTGCTTTCCCTGTGCGTCTGGTGTTGACATGCAATGCATGGCTGCATTTTGAGCTCAATTTGAACTCGCTGAAACCAACAGAGGCTATGACTAACTTATTGACTTACAAGTTAATGTAAGTGCGCATTGTTTTCAGCGCACGTGTTGAATGTAGTATGAAGGTAACAGCGCAGTAGCGGGAATGGATTAGGGGCCGTCCACATATTACGTACGCAAAGAGATGGGGTCGGGGGGTCGGATTTTGGCGATTTTGCGTACGGGTGCGGACGGGGGGGCAAAATGTGTACGTACGCAAAATAAATTTCTAATTATGACGTCCACATTAGCCTATTTATAACTCTGTATTGTCCTATAGTCGTCCGATGGCATTTTATTACATTATATAAAAGCCATGTGCAGTTATTCTGTGCTGTGAACGAGACACCTATAATTTGTCTATATTGGCCCTCACTCATCCTTCAATCTGGCCTAAAGTGCAGAGAGACACTTTCTGCGGCTGGTCTTCTGGGGGGGTATGCGTCAAGCGTACGTACGCGGGGGGGGTGGGGAAGAAAGTACGCTTGCGGACAGGGGGAGGGGGTCCAATTTTCCCGAATTTTTGCGTACGTAATATATGGACGGCCCCTTAGGACTACTTTGCCAAGACAGTACAAGAGGGAAAGGGGCAGGAGTCGAGAAGGAAGAGTGATAGGAGATGAAGATAACACAAGTTTGAGGTTGAAATAAATAATAATTATAATTATAATCAAAACAATAATGACTATAATAATAGTAATAATATTATTAACAAGATGAGCACAGCCGAGGCCAAAGAAAAGGGCAAAGTAAAATGTCTAAACTTAGCCTAAGGATACGTTGAAGTTAAAATAGTATCGGCATGACTGTTCAGTAAAACCGGGACTCTTGCGAACAGTAGGAAATATCTGATTCTTTGACTTGGTGCTAAAAGAGTGTTGAAACGAATGAACCATTATTGTTTCAATTTGAGTCAAGGAACTGGAACATGTTGGGTGTCATTGCCCTAGACGAAACAAACAGCACTGAACGAGTCACAATAGATGCAAACATCATTATCATCATCAGTTCCTGACGCTAGGCATTTGGTGACTACGGGTGCGAATGAACGCTATAAGCAATGGACTTAGCAAATGACCGAGGAGTATACTCCTCGATCCTTTGTCAAGTCCACTACTCTCCTTAGTATTAGTCCAAGTGATGCTGTAGGACACATTTGTATTGTTTTGTTCTGCCTTTGTTTCTGTTTCCTTCAAATATTGCATGTAGTGTCTTGTGCTGCTGAAAATTGCAGCTATTTCAAGATACACGCATCATACCAATATATGACTGATGCTTCTACCTGAGCGTATTTGCTTCAAGCTGTCATTCCTCATGTACACAGCACGTGTGCACATCATCTGCCATCCTACCTATTATCATTGTTTATATGATTACATGTATGATTATATATATAATTATATATGTATGTACAGAATTATACATACATGCATTAATACTTGCATGTTGCATAATACATGATGCAGGTGTACATACATACGTTCCTGTGTATGTATGCATGAGTGAGTGAGTGAGTGAGTGAGTGAGTGAGTGAGTGAGTGAGTGAGTGAGTGAGTGAGTGAGTGAGTGAGTGAGTGAGAGTGAGTGAGTGAGTGAGTGAGTGAGTGAGTGAGTGAGTGAGTGAGTGAGTGAGTGAGTGAGTGAGTGAGGGCGTTTGTGCTAACGCGTGTAATGAGAGAGAGCATGATGTCTGGAGTGAGGCATTGTTTTCAAGTCAACTGAACAATGTCCGAAATCACGTGCCAGTGTGTGCTCTGAGTCTCTGACCGGTTGATGTTGCTGTTCTAATGAGCATGATGCTTCTCCCACTCAGTTCTTACTCCCTTCCAGCAGAACATCTTTCACCTCTGAGGCTCTGACGGACGGACACCAGCTGCTGAATCTGTTACTTTTTACTACTGCTACTATAGCTGGTTGGGAAGAATTTCATGATGTCTTCCGTTTTTCCGTTGCGGATACTGTTTTGGTAGAGGAACAGAGTTTGGAGGATGATGTTGCAAAGATTCTGGGTTCAGCGCATCAGCACCCAAAAAAGTGCAGGATGGGGGAACACGATAATTGGGACACGTCTCATGTGGGCCAGGAGTGTTGAGTTGTGAATTCCAAGTGGGGCTAATGTTTGTCATATTCCAAGTGTGGGCAATGATGTTCAGTGTCTTTATAGATACTGGAGCAGAATCTGAATGGAGAGATTGTTTTCTGTAAATGCAAAAACAGCGTATAGTTTACCCTTTAGTGTCTGGATAAACACTCTGTGTGGGTCATGACTTGCAGACTGGGCAGTGTATTTAGTAATTGAACTTGACAGTGGCAACTGATGAAGTGGTCAGTGGCCAGTTGAACTGACCAGTTTCAGTTAAACTGACCGCTGTCCAGTTGAATTGAGCATTATCCAGTTCAACTTACCACTGTCCGGTTCCACTGGCCACTGTCCAGTTCAACTTGCCACTGTAAATATCAACTTGTCACTGTCCAGTTCAACTGGCCACTGACCACTTGATCAGTTGCTACAGTCCAGTTCAATTACTAAAGACACTGCCCAGTCTGCAAGTCACGACCCACATAGTATGCTTATCCAGACACTAAAGCGATTTGTTAATTTGTCTTTCTCTTCTTTGTCTTGCTACCAGTAAACATCCGACTCTGTGCGCATAGATTTCTGTATGCTTAATTCTATCTCTTTGTCATTGTATGTGTCGTTCTGTCTGTGTTGGTTTGTATTGTGTTGTGTTTGTCTTATTCAGTATGTTTGTTTTGTTGCTGTTTTGGTTTTTGCTTGTATCTAGACAATTGTATGTTGGAGTTGTATCTGTATCTATGTGTGTGTGTTTTTCAGTTTGTATGTGTCTGCCACTGTATCTGTGTTTGTTGTCAGCGTGTGTATCGTTTTATCTGTGTTTAATAGTGTATATGGTATTTGTTGTATCTGTGTTTTGGTTTGTGCATATATCTTTACAATTATATGTGTAGTTGTATCTGTATATGTTATTGTTTGTGTTTGTTGGTTTGAGTGTGTCATTTTATCTGTGTTTTGTAGTGTATATGGTGTTGGTTGTTGTACCCTTATGTCTGTGTGCTTCTGGTAATTTATTTGGAGCCTTTTAAGAACCTCCTAAAGGTGCATGGGTCCTCTCGAAGGCTGTTTGCCAGGTTTTGTGACAATTGGGCTGTGCTTGTTTGTCTATGCATCTTTATTTGTGTGTTTGTCTGTGTATTTGTTCTTGTGCCTCTGCACGTTTATTTCATCACTTAATTTTGTTGCAGATTCTTTCTTAGATTATTTCGTTATATTCATATTCCTCCTTTGAGCTGATTTTATCCGTCTTTCGTTTCTGCAGCCGACAATGCAGATTTTGAGCGGACTTTTTTCTTACTTAAGAAATAATTGTCTTGGATGTCTGCCATTTAGGGAAAAAGGATCCATTAGCATGATTAAAGCTGCTTCTTCTTCTTCTTCTTCGCTCTTGCCTGGCTTCCACAGTTCATCCACGTTCGGACGTTGATCATACAATGGCTTCTCTGTCTTCATAGGATGTTTATAACAACCGAAGCAGCAACACTATGAACAACTACACACACACCACACACACAAATGTAGTTGCTCATATCATATAGAGTATATATATATATATATATATATATATATATATGATATATATAGTATATATATATATATATTGTATATATATATACCTATATGTAGTTGCTCATATTGTTGCTATATATATATATATTATATATATATATAATATATTATCGATTTCATTGTAACTAATAAATATCAACAAATATATTGAGTCTTTAGTTTTTATGATACGTTTTAAAGCAGAATTGCCTTTTGTTGTGACACGTTTTATGAAAAATTTCACTACATCAATGAATCGAAAAGAAAAGTAAAATTAATTAGAAAGTAAAATGAGATTTCTCAGACTTTTCAAATGCATCGGAAACATCATGATGCTGCACTGCAACATCAAATATCAATGAAGTGAGCATCTGTGTTGCAGTATTTGTTGCAAGCGAGCGAAGTAATAGTATTGAAAAGAATAGTTTAGAACTCAAAGCTCAAAAGTGTAACTCAGGTTTCTAATAAATAAAAACATTTTCAACAGTAATAAGCAGAAATTGGTTGAAGAGCTTGAAATTTGAGTTATCATCATTATTTGAAATATTCGTCTAACAGATTATATGCCAAACTAGTAAAATATATTTTCGTGTCATTATTTATTCTGTCAACTACTGATTCTAATTAATTAGTCGAGTGCTAATTCTAATTAATTTTTAAATTAATTTTTGTCTAGAAAAAACGCTAATTCTAATTGTAATTATGAAATTTGAACTCATGCTAATTACTTAGATATAAACCTTAATTACCAATCGCTGGTATGTCTGCCAGGCACGTAACTAGGATTTTTCGTTTGGGGGGGCTTAAGCCTTGAACATGGCAACATTTATACAGTGTTCATACGAATTTTAGCCGTAAGCATACAACGGCTTGACTTGTTTGGGGGGCTTCAACTTCGTTTGGGGGGGGGGCTTAAGCCCCCCAAGCCCAACGCTAGTTACGTCCCTGATGTCTGCTACAGGGATTGCGTTCCTAGCTCAGCGCAAATACACACCCGAGCTACTCCTAGACTCCAAAAGTATATTTGGAGCATTTAATCGCATTTGCCCCATATTGCTTAGTCGCTAAGAATGCACAAGAGGTGAATTCGGTGTGCACTCGGGGCATATACACGGATCACCGTGATGGTTGCAAAGGTCTTTTGAGCAATTCCTGTACAAGTTTCTTAGCTAACTGAGGCTAATCACGCTGGGTCATGTACGCCGGGGGCGACTGCGACTCATTAACTGAATTGCTGTGTTCGGCTAATGATCAAAGGCGTGCGATATCCGTCTTTCCAAGTCGGCTTCTTTGTTGGTATCTGCAGAGCTGATCCAATAGGTTTTCATGGGTACTCAGTGAATGCCATTATCACGCTGGATGATCATGATTAGTCAAGAGATGTATGTATGTTTGTATGTATGTGTTCTTTCTTCCATCTTTCAATCCTTCTTTCTCTCATAAGTCCATGGACTCTGTATACTTGTGGTATTGATCAAAAGCCTCCACTTGTTTGACCATTCGGGTGTTATCCATCCAGCATATGTATGTATGTGTGTGTATGTATGTGTGCATATGAATGTACGTAATAATGTATGTATGAATGAATGCGTGTATATGTATGTGTGTATGTATGTATGATGTGGCTTTGATGTCTATGTATGTATGCATGTATGTACGTATGTGCGTGTATAAATGTATGTAATAATGTATGTAATAATTCATTCATTCATTCATAACGGACATTTATATAGCGCCTCTTCAAGGAGAACTACTCAGAGGTGCTCCCAAATAGAGCGGTGTATATGTATATATATATATAATGTATGTACTATGTATGTATGAATGTATGTATATATGTGTATGTATATGTGTATGTATTTGTGCATGTATCATGATGTATGCATATATGAATGTATTATGTATGTGTATGAATGTCGGGCCTACGTAATTATGTATGTTATGTATGTATGTAGCAGCTGCTGAACAGTTTATAATGTTCTCTTAAAAGGCTCCATACAGATACATTAAATGAATTTTCATTATCAACCATCGTCCAATCCAATCAAAAGAATTTCATATGGCCATCACCCCAATGCACAATTAAATCAATGGTCAATGCACACTAAACCAAAGTAATCGTAATTGTAGGCCTAATCTTGAGATTTTACAGCGCCCAAACAAACCAAGTCGTGGGAATCAGCTTATTCACAGAGGCTTAGTCAAACCAAACAGATCGGCAGAGAAGTTAAAATCGGTTGGAGGAGGTCAAGATCCAAAGGGTCAGAAAGGCAGTCATACGGCTACGGTGGGTGGTGTTTAGAGTTCGGAGCGGCGAGAGAGATAAGGGGACGAGAATGGCTCAGGATATGATTTATGCAAGAGTAGTGTTTTCAGTTTTGTGGAGAGATAGCAGAGGTGATATTTTAGCGAGTTCGTAGGATGGATGAGATACAATTTATTGGTAGGGGCCTAGCATTTTCATGTTCGTATGAACTGATCGGGTGAGATCCTTCACCACCGTTGCCTGTTCGAGTGGATGCCACGCCATTTAAGATGCCCTGTACGGACCGTGCTAGCCGAGATTTAAATCTCTTAAATAAGCCACCATCGGGAGGCGAACCGGGAGCCCCACGGACAAAGTGCAAGGGACGTACGCTCTGACCAATGTAGCTAACCGAGCCAGTTACAACAGTGCCATAGAAGCCATTATTATTAGATTAGATTAGATTAGATTAGATTAGACACTTAGGACGATGGAAAGATTTCCTCCTTCAACCTACGTCCAGTGATTGAATTCTGCATGCTAGTAATCGTCAAACGTCTTCGGGGACAGCTACATCCATCCGCCTGTAATGATATCATTTCATCGTCGAAATTCTCGCGATATTAATTCAGACGGATGGAATTTGCTTTTTCGGTCGTCGTCTCCTCCCTCTTCCCTCGATTTAGCATCGGCCGTCTTCGTCGTTTCTCGGTCGTCGGTCCGTCCGTTCGCCTCCTTTCAATTTTTAATGCGCCTAATAAGACGGGAGTTCCATCCGCCCGATCCCAGCGGAATCTCGCGATATTTTCTCCGCTGGGCTGGTCTTCATTTTCACTCGGTGACCGGTGATTCATGTTCGAGGCCCGATAAGTCGGGGCGCCGGCGATTGAACATCTATGAAAATGGATGACTATATTTCGTTGAGACGCAGACAGAGAGACGGATCGAAAAGGGTGCGCTCCACTACTGCTCCGGACATACTTGGGGCTTGTTCGGGGTACATTCGGTGGTCACTTCTCTAGCTAGCTATCTAAGCATTATTTTCTTACAGATGAGGCTTTTGTTCTTAACGAACTTTAGCAGGCCCTACTTATGTTAGCATATGCAGCAATTTTGTGGTGTACTAAAATGTCCTGTATTAAGTGTCATAATCGTATCGTAATCTCGAGATTTCTTCAGCGCCTCAAAGGCGAAGTCGTGGGAGCCAGCGTATTCACAGGCTTTTAGTCAAAACAAATCGATGTGCGGGGTTAAAAATCGATTCCAGGTCAAGATCCAAAAGGGTCAGACGGTGTCTAGGTGCTTACTTACTTGTCGGTGTGGAACAGGAGCAAGAAAAGTAAATTGCTGGGACAGTAAAATTAAGTGATAGTGCATTGTGTAATCGTTATCTCGAAATTTCTGTAGTGCCCACAAAAGCAAAGTCGCGGGACCAGCTTTTTCACAGGCATATAAGTTTATTAGTAATAGTAAAAATACACGGCATCTCTGGACATTCCCTCCGCTCGTGAATTAGCTGGTGCTATGTGGTTAGTTTTCAAGTAGGCATTAAGAGGTTTCAAGGCTATTTACGAAAATAGTATTTTTATTAGTTATTTGCGTTCTCCATTTTTTTAAATGTGCATCGTGGTCAATTTGTTTGCCAAGCGCTTTAAACTAACAACTACCATCCAGTTTTTACTATGGAACCAAACCAGACCTGTTCATTGCATGACTATGTACGGGTACCCTGCCTGCCTCTGCTCCGTGTCGACGCGGAGTTTGCTCTAAATCAAGCTCGAATCGTGTGCGGAGCAGTAGTGGAATGCGCCCTATGCAAATAGATGACCCTATATTTAGTGGACAGAGGAGCGACAGCGACAATGAGAGATAAAGGGAGTGAGACTCAAAGAGCTACAGGGACAGAAAGAGAGGGGCAGGGAGAGAGACAGAGTACGAGACAGATAAAGGAAGGGGGAGACAGAAAAGATGCATAGAAGAAAGAGAGAGATGGAGGAATAGAAAGACAGACAAAGAGGGAGAGAGAGAGAGAGAGAGAGAGAGAGAGAGAGAGAGAGAGAGAGAGAGAGAGAGAGAGAGAGAGAGAGAGAGAGAGAGAGAGAGAGAGAGAGAGAGAGAGAGGAGAGAGAGAGAGAGAGAGAGAGAGAGAGAGAGAGAGAGAGAGAGAGTGTGTGATCACAAAGTAGCCTGCCAAGCTACTTACAGACGTTACAGTACCGGAGAGTGATAGCCATGTCGGTGTGGAACTCTTCCGAGCCTTACATCAACCGGCGCCAGGCTTTGACTGCAGCTGTGGCGATGGAGTGGAGGCAGAAGTTTTGCAAACAGTAGCAGCTGGGTCATTTTCCTCTAGCTGACATTTATAGAGCGCCTTTCTAATCCGCACAGGGCGCTAACTGTGTGGCTGACCGACAACTGATTAATGTCAGTCAAAGTTTATGCTGTAAAAATGTGATACAACACGTTTGTTAAATGCCTCGATAGAGAATCCTCTGAAACACACACAAGATCTTTGTAAGTTGTAAGATCTTTTGGCTAAAGCACAAACAAGACCACTGCAATAACACAAGAGGCCATTGTTTAACCTTACTTGCATTATAATAATACACAGGATGCCAGTTTATAAATAATAATAATAATAATAATAATAATAATAATAATAATAATATTATTATTATTATTATTATTATTATTATTATTATTATTATTATTATTATTATTATTATAAACTGGCATCCTGTGTACTATGTTATTATTATTATTATTATTATTATTATTTTTTTATTATTATTATTATTATTATTATTATTATTATTTTTTATTTTTTTTTTTTAACGCCCGAGGTAAAAAGAATCCCTCAGGCTCTTAGAAACTATCCCTTAATACGTCCCCACACTGGAGTTAGCTGTCCTCGTCCTCGGTGACTTGCGTAAACGTGCCTCTGAAGGCTGCTGCGTTGAATCGCTGCGTGCATATCGATAAGCGTTGAAAAAGGTGTCTGGTCTCTAGAGGGTCTCCTGAGACGGTCGCCATGCGGCGTCCCAGCTCCAACAAGAACTCCCGGCCCGAACGGTTGATGGGACCCAACGACTCGATGGCCACCGGGATAAATTCGTGCGTTACGGGGAGTGACGAATATTTAGTGCATTTCCGGTCCGCTGCGTGCTCTGCTGTCCCACCGGGCGCTGCTGACGTCAGGTGGATATAGGAGGCTGCGCACGTGTGGACGGCTGTCGCATCCCAGGCGATGTATCTGCCCCTAGCCCAAGGCACCAGTGTAGCCCCATCCGGCCTCTTGCCATCCGTTCGAAACAGACCCGGCGGCTCTTTTGCGCTTGGAACCTCAGCCTTCATAAGGGCTCTCCAGATGACATCATTCACTGCAAAATGACGCCCAGCTCTTCCCACCGACCGTCTACAAACCAACCCGTGGTGCCCACCCGGATCAGCGATCTCTCCGCACTGGCATTGATGTGGTGCACAGAGGTGTAACCCTAAGCGGAGGCCAACCGCCACTCGTACTGCCTCATTGCTCAGGCCTAACCCGCAAGAGACCACCGGAATGGTAGAGAGCCAGTCTCCCGTATGCGGCGAGGACACTGCGTTTAACCTTGCCCTGTTAAGAAGGTCATTGCTGGAGGACCACACCGCAGTCTTGTCGATGTCTATCAGTGGTCTGTCCCAGACCTTCTGGCTTGTCATGGCCGGCTCCTCTCCGCATTATTATTATTATTATTATTATTATTATTATTATTATTATTATTATTATTATTATTATTATTATTATTATTATTATTATTATTATTATTATTATTATTATTATTATTATTATTATTATTATTATTATTATTATTATTATTATTATTATTATTATTATGACAGTAAGCTGATTTACATAGAACTGTAGAATGATCCAGGCCTTAAGAGAGTACTGTATATGAGTTTAAAAATATCAATGACAGTCATATGATAGTTTAAAAAGATAGGTCTTGAGCTGTGTACAAGAACTCATTTACCAGCCAGATAGGAATGGCAGGCCGGGTTAGCCCGGGTGGCCTCTTATTCCATATTCCATTCATGGTCAGCAACATTACTACTGGCTTTGTTTTATAAAGTCAGAGCACTTGTGATGCGTTTCTCTTGAAGAGGCACTATATAAATTTCTGATTACGACTACAGTTGTCAGTTATAAGTAATAGCTGCTTTGAGCTATGCTTATCTTTAGTGTGCTTGACAGCAATCTATCCAAAGCACCAAGCTGCCTCAACACTGTATGGTACAGAGGGCTGTGAAACAAATGTTTTGGGTATGCAGAAGGTCTGCATCTTAAGAGATTTTGGGGTTTGCAGAAAATCTACGTCTTAAGAGATTTTGAAGTTTGCAGAAAATCTCTGTCTTAAGAGAGATTAGGGGTTGCAGAAAATCTACGTGTTAAGAGAGGTTTTGGGGTTTGCAGAAAATCTGCATCTTAAGAGATTTTAGGGTTTGCAGAAAATGTACGTTTTAAGAGATTTTGAGGTTTGCAGAAAATCTGCGTCTTAAGAGAGATTTTAGGGTTGCAGAAAATCTGTGTCTTAAGAGATTTGGGAGTTAGCAGAAAATCTGCATCTTAAGAAATTTAGGGGTTTGCAGAAGATCTGCATTTTAAGAGAGATTTTGAGGTTTGCAGAAAATCTACGTCTTGAGAGATTTTGAGGTTTGCAGAGAGATTTTGGGATGGCTGAAAGTCTGTGTCTTGAGAGATATGGGGGTTTGGGGAAAATCTGCATCTTAAGATAGATTTGGGGGTTGAAGAAAATTGAAATTATTGAAAATAATTTGAAATTATTGAAAACAATTTGATTTGGGGGTTGAAGAAAATCTGTGTATATTTAAGAGAGATTTTGGGAGGTTGAAAAAAATCTGTGTCTTAAGAG
>OY744607.1:44629843-44696083 GCA_963556255.1 Allolobophora icterica
AGGAGGAGGAGGAGGAGGAGGAGGAGAGGAAGAGGAAGAGGAAGAGGAAGAGGAAGAGGAAGAGGAAGAGGAAGAGGAAGAGGAAGAGGAAGAGGAAGAGGAAGAGGAAGAGGAAGAGGAAGAGGAAGAGGAAGAGAAGAAGAAGAAGAAGAAGAAGAAGAAGAAGAAGAAGAAGAAGAAGAAGAAGAAGAAGAAGAAGAAGAAGAAGAAGAAAGAAAGAAGAAGAAGATGATGATCATGATAATGATGATGAATAGTACCTTAAGCTAGGCTGATAAGCAGCCATGGGTGTGAAATGTTAGTAAAATGTAGTCTAAATATACACGTTTTTATATAGCAACCCTTTGACCTTGACCCTGCTCATTCTTCTCAGTGACTTCATTTTTCTTAGTCTTGGCATATCAGGGTGGCTTTCCAGTCCCCTCCCTCACTGTCACTGTACTCACTCAGTCTCACTGCAGCCGAGTTGGTTGAGGGGGCATACATGAATACACAGATGCACTCTGGCTTCTGTGTTTGTAAAGGAACATTCACTGGTGCAGTTATGAGAAATGGTGTTGCATGTATAGGTAAATGACGATGATTATGATGATGACGATGATGACGACGACGACGAAAACGATGATGATGATGATGATGACGACGACGACGACGACGATGATGATGATGATGATGATGATGATGATGATGATCATGATCATGATCATGATGATCATCATCATGATGATGTTGTTGTTAACTGAATTCAGGTGGAGTGCAAGAGAGCACAACCGAAAGAACTGATGCTATCTCAAGGACTGTCTAGAGGTCAGACTCAATGTCCTTGTGTTGAATGGAAAGAAGGATGGATGGAAAGAAGGATGGATGGATAGATAGATGGATGGATGGATGGATGATTGGATGGATTGATTGATTGATGGATAGGTGGTTGGATGGATGGATATGTGGGTGGGTGGATGGATTGATGGATGGATAAGTGGTTGAATGGATGGATGGATGGAAGGGGGATGGTGGAGGGATGGATAGATGGGATAACAGGATTGAAGGATAGAATGGTGGATGGATGGATACATGCATGGATCGATGGACAGGCGTGATGGTTGAGGGAGGGAGGGTGGGTTGGTAAGACTGAGTGGGTGTATTAAAATTGTGTAGTGGATTGTGGGAGAAGGTGCTAAGATGATGAGCGGATGCGTTTACTGACACAGAATCAACTTCATGGAGACATCTGGAGCGGTGAGGAAGTGCCAAGATAGGGATAATTCAAACAATCACTTACACCTGACAGCTTTTGTTTTCTCATCTTGTCAGTCTAAAGAGATTATGCAAGAGTTGAAAGAGTTTGAATCTGCGTATTCGTGTTACATCTTGTGACAACTCTGTAAACTTAGCCTAAGAGAGAATTTGCAAGAGTTGAAATTTGCATATATGTGCATAAATATTTTACTGCTGATTAAATTATTTACAGTTCTGCACATCTATCTGTAATATTTTCCTGTTCTCATTAAATTTCAGGATACTTTCCATCTCACGGTGCTCTACCCGGAGCCATAGCTACCAACGGACAAAGCTACCAGCTGCCTGGCTATTACCTTCCAGGTGTTTCTATTAATCTGTTTCATTGATTAGAACTTCTGAGACAGCTTTAATTAAACACTGTTTCCTACCGTAGCCAATTGTCTTAATTTGATGTTATTATTATGCACGTATTAAGTGCCATTGTCTAATGACCAAGCATCAGTCGATGGCGCTGAGCAATTGTGACTAGAGAACTTGCTCAAAGTCCTGACACAGTAACTATCTCATGGGAGTAGCGTCGAACCTGTACTCTCCACGTTACAAGGCGAGCACTCCAGCCAATCGGCTACCATGTCTCACAACCTAACCTATATGGACACCGTAGTGATTTTGTTTTTTCTCTATTGTTTATTGTCTATTGTTTATTGTCTGTTGTTTAATGCCTATTTGTTGTCAATTGTGTATTGTTGATTTAGCTGTACATTTGTTTGTCTGCCTTTTTAAGGGTTTGGATTCCCCTTGGGTCAGATGACTACGACACAACTTTCTCCCCACAGTGGACTGTGTGCTCAGGGAGGCTCAAGAGTTGGAGCAAGCCACGCATTTTTTGGATTCACTCCGCAAAGTAAGGAAATACAACATGACATACATTCAGAGAGACAACAGAATGTCAAGGCCAACAGCCTTTCCTCTGAATCGTTGAGTGGCGATTTTATAAATTTTCGATTACAGTTACAATTACAACAGCGTGTTGATTCTGAAACACTGTTTTGATTAGAGGTGTAATAATATTATGGGTTAGCAGCTAAAGGAGCCAAGGCCATTCCGTATCTGCATTAAAGAATCCTACTTGAAGTCTAAGGAAGAAGAAAAACAGTCCCTTATACTAATCCCTAGAGGAAGCCATATCTGCATACAATGTCATTTGTTCAGCCCTATCCCTCACCATGATCTTCCCAGTTCCCACCCGTTGTGGGTCTCAGTGTACTCACTACAACTGAGTATGCTTGGGGTCGCAAACATGGCATTTAGTTACCATTTCTTAATAATAATAATAATAATAATAATAATTATAATAATAATAATAATAATAATAATAACATTTAACGCAGTTGCGTTCACGGGCACATTCGCACAAATGGGGGAGGACGAGGCACAGTAAACCAATTTAACCACGCACCTACTCAATCTCTAAGAGCCTGAGGGTCACACCTCGGGCGGCAAAAAAAAAATAATAATAAGATCGTCAGATCTTGACGAGTTGTAGCCATCTCAGACTTGTTTTTTACATTCTCCAGATAGTTTTTCGATTCCTGAAAGATGATATGTACTTCAGGGCAAAAATAAAATAATAATAATAATAATAATAATAATAATAATAACATGCACGGGTTTGAGCCTCTACTCAGGCACTCATTGTGTGAGGACTGTGAGCAAGTCTTTCACTCACAATTGCTCAATGTCATCGATGTTCTGTTGCATAGTTCTCTGTGCACTTCTGAACTTTGGTGGTGGGGGAGGGGCAATATCAAATACAGTACTATTTCATTGTCAAATACAGTTGTATGAATGTATGTATTGTATTACATTGAGTACTTGTCCTCACGAAGAGTTGGCAAGAGCTGAAGAAAGCAGTGACCAAGGAACCTCGATTATTTCTGGTAGGGCTTCCTGTCTGTTCGAGCATTGTTACTTTACCTTGCCTTAACATGATTTCGATCGCAGCTGATGTTCCTAACCGCAGTCTGGTTCCCTTGTTTCTGCACAGTGGTGACACCTGGTGGAGTCCTGTCCGTAATTAATAATTATGCAACGTCACCCTACTTACCTGGTCAGACGCCGCCTTGTAACAGCCAGCCATTTCCTTCGACGAAAAGCTCTGCCGCTCTCGACTTCTACGCGACCTCGTTTGGTGACGGATTTGGTTATGTGACAAACGGTCCAGTCAATCAACCGATCGCCTACCCTGCGATTACAGTCAGTATACCCGATAGTTAACACTCTAACTAACCTTGATCAGTTTCTGGGACACTATACTGTAATTTTTAATTGCTTATTTTAATTACTAATTTATACCATGCTCCTAAATAATTTTTTCCAAATCCCGAGGGATCACTGATACCTCGGGTAAAAAAAATTTATATAATAATAATAATAATATTCTTTATTATTTCAAACCGACAGACGCAGTGAGATTACATTGAAACATGAAAGTACAATCAATGTCTTAATTAAACATACTGTTTGGCAGCCATGCAAGGCGCCCCCCTATAGGGGGTTACGGGAGTCTATCTTATGCTCTCCTGGCCATGAGTGTTGCCACTACTCTATCCTCCCTCCCCATATATAGCACCATTTAAAGAGAAGTTCATTAGAGGCGTCATCCTGCATGTTCAGAAAATAATGTTAAGGCCCCCCATGTTATTATTGTTATTGTTGTTATTATGCTTTTATTAAGCGCCACTTTGTAATTGCCAAGCATCAATCGATGGCGCTGAGCAATCGTTAGTGAAGGAGTTGCTCAAGGTTCCTATACAGTAACCGTTTCATGGGAGCAGGATCGAACCGCGCTGTCCATGTTACAAGACAAGAACTCTAACCAATCGGCAACAATGTCCTGTTTACTCCTACTTTTTTGTTTTGCATGCTTTGTTGTTGTAAAGTGTGGGTATTTGTCTTGCGCTATTAAATATTACTTACTTACTTTTTCACTTCTGATTGTCTTGTTCTTATAGGGTACTCTGATGCCAGCAGCTTTTCAGAATGGCTTTCACTAAGAGAGGTATTTAATTCTTATTTGACCTGACTTACTTATTAATTTTGGTGCACGATCTTCAACTGGTCACTGTGCTGGACTGACAACTCTGAGGTTAAGGTTCAAACCCCTTCACGGGAGATGGATGATTCAAGATTTCTGCTCAACTTGCATCCCTATTTAACTTGCATATCAAATGAGTGCACGTGCACTTAACACACACTGTCATTGAGATCGAGCGGCAAGAGTTTAACATTTTTATTGTTTTTTGGTTAGTAACTAGTTAGCAACGTCTATAGCTCTAGTTTGTAATGCATTTGTGCATCAGCCAATGACCCAGAAAATTCAACTATAATCAAGTACAGTCCAGTCCGGTGATGGTGGATAAGCAATCCAAAACAGGTAGATTTTTAGTTGAGAACCAGATGACACAAGCAGTTGAGCAGAACGAGCAGATAGAAAGGCCACAGCTAAGAAAATGAAGTTGCCAGCATTGTAGTTATGTCTATCCTGGAGGCTTAGCTCAAAGGACCAACTTCTTCTAAAATTTTAGACAACTTAATTGACTGGTTGGCTTGTGGCTTCCAGGATTTCAGCTGTGATGTTACTTTTGATGGATACTTAATCAGTGCTGTGGGGTGCTGAATAGTGTAGTGGTTAGCGTGCTGGACTGTCAGTCGAGAGGCTGTGGGTTCAAATTCCCACCAGGGCAGAAATTTCGAGATTTCTGATCCGCATGTGAGGCTAAGAAAATGAGGTCACTAACACTTCATACCCATGATTGCCGCAGGGCTAGCTTAAGGGACTGTTCTTCTTCTACAAATGTGCTGTGTCAATCCAACGTCAAAGCCAAGGCGAACTTGGTGTACAAACATTGTTATTAAATAGGTAGTGTTGTATCAACTGATGTACTATCTAATCTAAATCATAGAAGTGATTAGATTAGATTGGGTAGTATTGTACCACTTAATGAAATTAAGTATTTGTTTCATACTTACATTCTTTAAAATGAATTTCAATATTAGGGGGATTCGATCACTGTTCCTGAAAGCTTTGCATTTTCAGGTAAAACAAAATTCTGGTACATTTTCAGAATCATCAATCAAGAAAGAAAGAGAGGAACAAAAGAGGAAAAGTTCAGATGATGGCCGTCTTGTGGACAATGTTGTTGTTTTGATAAAATTGTTTAATTCAATCGGGGTAAACTTTGTAATAAGATTGTGCATTGAATCTGTGAAACTCGTCAATTGACTTTGTTTACTTGGTGCCGTTCAGCTATGAACTAACTAAGGAGATGTTTGTTCAATACCTGTGTGTGCATGTATGTGTGTGTGTGGTGTGTGTGTGTGCGTGTGCGCGCGTGCGTGCGTGCGTGCGTGCATGTGTGTGTTTATATATATATTTTTGCCAGACTGACTGACAGGCTGACTGGTTTGTCTCACTGAATGATTTGACTGGCTGACTGGTTTGACTCACTGAATGACTTCACTTCGACTGACTGTTTGACTTACTGACTGACTTGACTTGCTAACTGGTTTGACTCACTCACTGACTTGACTGAGTAACTGGTGACTGCTTGGTCGTGTGTGCACCTCTAACTTGACTTTGACTTACTTGACTGACTGACTTGACTGGCTAACTGGTTTGACTTGACTGAGTGAATGGTTTGGCTCACTGACTGACCTGACTGACTGGTTTGACTAACTGCCTGACTTGACTGACTGAGTGGTTTGACTGACCGACTGACTGACTGAACCAACTGATCATAGGTGGAGATTATTACGATATAAGGTTGTTTATTGGTGATAATCATTAGGTATCCTTCTGATCTCGGACTGTTTCCGTCTAGTTTAACATATCTAATATATATATATATATATATATATATATATATATATATATATATATATATATATATATATATATACATGATATCTGCATGTATATATACATGATATCTGCATTAATTGATGGGGTAATTTTCATCCTGCATTTGTAAATAACGATCATGCAATCATCATTGACATTGTCTTTCCTTCCGTCAGCGTTTCCCGGTTTTGTCTCTAATCCTCGATATTCCAGTTTTACTTTCTCTGACAGCAGCTTTTGTTTTATTATTACTGGGGCTGTCTGTTGTGGTGACAGTTTTGAGGGGGTTTTCTAGAGGTTTTTTTGAAATTTTCTAATGTGGATATGTTCTGCGTGCATATGCACTGCTGAGAACAGATGTCCAAGTTTTAAAATTATCTGGTTTAACTTGCTCACCCACCATAGTGTGATTTGTGCTATTGGATTTTTATTGGGTTCTACAAAGGATTATGATTTTCCAGTTATGGTTTAAATTGAATGGACCTTCGATAGATGCATTGTGCAATATGATAATGTTGCTGTAAAAGTCACTGGAACAGATTAAATTGGCGATTGAACCTTCGTTCAGGTGCCTTCAGGTATTTGGGCGGTTTGTGGGACTGTGATGGCCAGTAGTTCTGATTCGAACCCAATAACGGTCGTGGATGGTGATGAGCTGATGGCATTGATAAATTAATGACGAGATTTCAATTATGACGATGAGGGGGGATAGATGAATGGCAACACTCCCGCCTGAAGAGCATTAGATCTTGAAAAGTAGCGGTTCAATACTCGTAAGTCCCCTCTAGTTCGACTCAGCCTTCCACTCCCTAGGGGCATGAGTAAAATGAGCGGGCACCTTACAAGACGTGTATTAATGAAGGTCTTGATAATTGTACTGTCATTTTTCAATGTAACTTACTGGGGTTTGTCAGTGTGGTTGTCCATAAACATGAATATTATTAAACGATGAAGCTGATACAGTTTTTCCAGTTTTGCATCAGAAGTGCACATACGACCATGTAACAGAGATGGCCCTGAGCAATTGTGTGTGAAGGACTCGCTCGAGGTCCTTACACTGTGACCGCCGGAGTGGAAGATCAAACCCGTGCTCTTCGCATTACAGGCCGAGCACTGTATCCAATCGGCTATCATGCTCCATACCGAATCATAGCAGTATATTTTGTTGATGGTGAATCTTTTGGAAGGCTTTGCATCATCATAATTACTCTTCATCTTTACGAACACCTTTTGTTGTTTTTGAGCATTTTGATTAAGCAATATTTTGTTGTGACGTCTGTTCCTGTAGCGATAACTCGTGCATCGTTGTGGCCTACGTTGTTTGTGTTGAGGAGTACATAAAATTTTAGGCTCCATATAAATGCTAATTACATTCTACTACAAAGGGGTGCTCGATAGTGTAGTGGTTAGCGTGCTGGACTGTCAATCGAGAGGTCAGGAGTTCAAATCCCCAGGGCAGAAATTTGGTTGGAGATTTCTGCTCTGCGTGCGCCGGTGGGCCCCTAGCAGTGTTTTAGTTGTCGGGGGGTTGGGGGGTTCAACCCCCCTAGTTCTCTTTCTAACCCCCTCAGCTAAGTAACTGAAAATACGTTGGGGGGTTACTTTACTACAAAAAACTGGTGTTTGGTCTATGTGATTATGTGATTTGGTAATCGGCAAATTTTTGACCCCCCAGTTGTTTTTGGACAACTAAAACACTGGCCCCTAGGAAACTCAGCTGTAATGAGTACACTGAACATACACTGTCAGTGGGAAGATGAGACGACGAGGGAAAGGACTGGCAATCCGCCTTCGTATGCCGAGGCTAAAAAATTAAGTCGCTAACACTTCACACCCATGGTTGCCTCAGGGCTAGCTCAAGGGACTGCTCTTCTTCTATAATTTAAAACAAACCAAACAGAGGGACCTATGCATGAACTTAATTAATGAAAGATTGCACCTGCAAAGGTACCTAAATTTTAGCTGTACTCTTTGTTCTGAAATGGGCTGACGAGTTGTGTAAATGATTTTGTTATGTTTTTACAGGTACGCTCCATTGCAAACTAGTGAAGTTCAAATTGCTGCTTGAAATTGCTGTCTTGAGAGAGCTCTGGTCATGCATGCTGTGGGCATTTGTGTTATAGGTGTTGGCTTAGCCTTCTGTCATGTGAAGTACTTGTATATGTGTATATTAAAGGGTAAAGTTGTATCAACATTTTTATGCTTTTGTTAGTGAATTTTCTAACACCGATGAGTTTTATTCTTATTCACAGTGTTTGTTTGGAGCAAAAGGTGTAACGATTTATAAGTGAGAAAGAATTAGGTATTCAAATTACATGCAGTTGTGAAAAATTATTACAAAAAGAGAACTTAATCCCTCAGGAGGTATACGTAATAATCTAGGGCGGGCATTCGTCGCCAGCCGCTCTACAGAACGCTAGGCTATGAATGCCTGTCAAGCGTGCAACCGGCGGCTCGATGGAGAGCCGTCAATACACCAGTGAAGACTGAGGGGCGCTGGCGTGCCGCGCTAAAGTGTGTCGCGGAGGCTACCGCCTGTCGTCGCTCCACGTTATCAACGCAACTTGGTCCAGAGACTCTGAACAGGATGCTGTTCTCCCGCACAGATACTGCAGCGCTGTGTTTTCATGCAAAATGTAGCGACATGGCCAAAAGACAGACAGAAAACAGCGGGTCGGTGGCGGTGTGTAGTGAGTTTTGAATGACAGAAAATAAATGTGCAGTATCATGGGCCACGATCATGGGGGGGGGTCGAGGGGACAAGTCCCCCACCTTTAGGAGTGGGGTAGTCCCCGGCGCCGCCGCCATCCGCCGCCGCCGCCGCCGCCGCGCCCTCAAGTCGAAACCAGTCGCTAAGCTATCGACTGCTAACGACTTCGTTCACTTAATATTTTGCTTGTTGTTTTAATCACGCTTTCCGAATTTCGATTTGACGAAGACATCAGCAGCAGGACAGAATCAACACTTACAATAGAATACAATATAATAATCGTTTGTTGAGGAAAACAAGATGATATGCTGCAACTTGGCACATTATAAGAGAAAGAGTTTGCTCTAATAGTAGGCTAAGAGATCTTATAGAGCATATAGAGGAAATAGTTGTTGTTGTCTTTTTTGGTAAAGTGATTTTATGCATTCTATTACGAAGATCGTGTTGATGATTACGAAGAGGGGGGATAAGCAGGGTGAGAATTCTCGGGGTTGGAATCCACTAGTCTTTCTTAGGACCCCACAGTTAAGTCTTCATTGCACACCCCAGGGGTCGTTTCCAACCCCTCAGTTGTGCTGGTGTGATTTAACATTATTTGATTGTAAATCTTTGAAAAAGTGGAGAAATTTCCATGTTGTATATGTATGCATTTTCGAATTTTCTCAACAAGGAATTGATTTTGAGTCAGACTTGCAAAACTGCTAGCGTTGAAATCAGCTGCTTTCAAATTTCGCTAACGAATAAAATGTTCAACTCCAAATGGATCAAAGTCTAACCACCAAGTCTTTTTTCTACAATTCTCACACTGGAAATAAGTGCCGGAGTAGGCCTACATGATTCTCGTTCTCTGCTACTGCCTGAAAGAGCCACGCATCAGCAGTTTCGGCCTACTTGTTGGCCGTTATAAGATCGGGTGCTGTTATAAATCCTCCTCGCTTCATTCGATTTATCAAGCGTTAAATTTCACGATTTCACATTAACATTTATTTCACGGTCATCGTCCTGTCTTCTGTCAGCATGCCCACATAGAGAGGAGCCCATGTTCCCTTACTGGACCCATATATAGAGCCCATATGGGTTCCATCTAATGCTCACGGGAATGATGGCATGGTCAGTACAGTATGCGATAAAATGCATTATATTGTTAGTAATCAGGTACGCCCAATAGACATACCTGATTACATGAGAAGTCGACAAGTCGCTAAGTCAGTCGATAAGTCTAAGCGACTTAGTCAGCCGATAAGCATGCGACTTAGTCGACTGAGTCGCTAAGTCAGTCGCTAACTCCTTAGCGACTGACTCCGGGGACTAGAGTGGGGGGACACACCATACATTTGCCCCCCACCCACTTTTTGAAGAAACCCCAATAAAAGGTCGTCAAGTTTTTTTCCCAAACATGGTAAAAAAAGTCGCTCGTGAGAGCGCAACAATTTTTTGACCTTTTTTTTAGAAGATCGGTTCAACACTCTTTTCGCCAGATCAGTTCAACAGTGTCTCCCCCCCCCACCTGTGAAACAAGATCGCCGCCAGTGTGCAGTATGTTGGGCCGACCGTGCCTGATGGAAAATTAATCAGAACTGCCATCGTAGGCATAGACGTAATTTGTGGGGGTACGAGGGGTACCCGTACCCCACTTTTTGAACTGGGGGTACCGTACTCTACTTTTTAACAATGCCAATCAATATTTTATTATTGTGCCTTCCCAGTTTCTGCATTGCTCCGTGTATGTAAGAAATTGGTACCCCCACTTTTTAGACCAAAGTTACGCTCCTGATCGTAGGCGCCAAAACATGATTTTGAATCTTACAGATCCGTTAGACGTTGATCTTGTAATCACCGACCTCTGTGTAAATGTAACGTTTTTCTATAGCGACCGTATATGGCCTCGACCCTGCTCATTTTCAATGAATTCATCAGGTTAGATCCTTTACCACCGCTGCCCGTTTGAATGGGCGCAGCGCCATTTAAATTCACTGACCGCACCGTGGTAGCCCGAGGTTTAAATATGTGAAATAAGCCAGCATCGGGAGGTGAACCGCGATCCGCATGCACTGTCGCATCGAGGCGCATGTATGGGACCCAACGTTTTCTTTGTTTTACGATGTATATACACCAGAGTGTGGTTATGAATATGCAACTGGTATAAAAAAGAATATACTTACTTACTTACTTACAAATTATGACGTCATTCATGCATAAGGGTGGATAGCGATTGTTTCCAGCAGTTTCTGAATTTATTTTACGTCATTGCTGCCAAAGTTTTTTCATCCAATGGGAAATGATAAACGCGGTTAGCAGGTTATAAAACAGCGGAAAAACACACTAGGCCAGCTGCAGTTTTTTCTGACAAAAATTTATCCAAATGCGGACAGTTTGATACAATCCAAAAACAATTAGCGCTTGAAGATCTGAGTGTGGCAATGCAGTGTGTTGAACACACCGTATCAAGCCCCGATTGCCCTATTAACCGCGTTCTTTGGACCCATAGCGGGCCCGCATTGTGCCAACCGATGGTCACGCGTGGGCTCAACGTGGACCCATGTGAGCCCAACCAACAAGGATACTAGGGTATAGACGCATTTGGCAAACTTTCTTTCTGTGTCTAATATTTCCAAAGTTTCTATAGTATTAAAGAACTTATAATGTAGGTCGGATATTCGTCCAGATGCCAAGTGGATTGAGGACATTGGCATGTACTTACCCACGGACACAATTTAGAATTTTAAGTCCGCGATCCAGGGGACCGAAGCGTGAAGGTTTACCGCAAATTGGGACTGCCCCTCTCCGCCATGAAAATAGGAGCATGTCTGTCGTATGAAGACCTCAGATAAATCCTCGTGCTGCCTTATGTTTAATCGAGTTTTCAGATGTCAAGCCAAAGGACTATTTCTGTCTTATCTGTTTCACTTTTCAGTTCTTATTTAACTGTCTCTAACATAGGCGTAGGAGGCGGGGGGTCAAGGGGGGCAAGCGCCCCCCCAAATTTCGGGCATTCCGGTTTTTCGGGCAAGTAGGCACCGGGAAATATGCTGAACAATTTGCCCGAATCTGAATAGTATTAGACTATTAGTAGCTACTAGCTCGCAAACCACCATAGCAGTTGTCACGGCTTCGTCTCCCGACTTGGCCTATGACAGAAACAGACAGCACAGCGTGGTGATGGAAGAACAGCAGATGCCTCAAACTATATCACATCTCACAGGAGGCCACATCAACCGAAGAGTACCCTCCATCCACCCCTTCGCCGTAATCACCCCAGAGGCGAGGCTGACTAGTGTGTAAGCTGGGCACATGCCTGCCTACCTGCCTGCCTACCTGCGTTTCACCCTACAGGCCTTTAGTCAGCTTAGCAAGCAGGCACGTAACTAGCCTTTTTCGTTTGGGGGGGCTTAAGCCTTGAACATGGCAACATTTATACAGTGTTCATACGAATTTTAGCCGTAAGCATACAACGGCTTGACTTGTTTGGGGGGGCTTCAACTTCGTTTGGGGGGGGGGCTTAAGCCCCCAAGCCCAACGCTAGATACGTCCCTGTTAGCAAGACTGATGGGGCCGATACAAGGGGTCGTGGAGGAGGGGAGGGGAACACAGAGGTTGTGGGACAGGGAACACGGGTCAGACTGATTTGGAAGAGTAACTGGGATAGATAGAAACGATAGAGATTGGTACGTATATGTAATCTGTATATGTAGGTTGTTATATTAAAACTCTAAAACCCTCCTTTGGTCCGAGATTGAATATGCCGCGCTCTCTATAGGCCACGACAGGGTTTAGAGAGATGCACCAGCATTCACAGGCTCACAGCTTTATTCAATGATTTACTAAATAATTAGTTACTTAGTTACTCACCTACTTATAGCATCCAACATGTGGGCTGAATACCGACTTCAGAAAATAAATAAATTCAAAGTTCTGTTGCACTCCACTTTTCGGCGTGCAGGTCGGGAAGTCAGCGTTGTGTGCAGACATTTCTCTCATGTTTGATATTTACTTAGCTGTGAATTTGTTAATTGTTAGCATCAGTTATCAAGTTAGAATTTTAACTTTGTAATGGCCGAACCTTCGCGAAAAGGTATCGACAGCGTACGTGTTACGTGCAGTGAATGTGGTAGGGATTCAGACTACGCAGATCAGCATGGTAAAAATCACCAGAGTAAAAATGTTAAGTACATCGCTGTGCGTGAAAAGTCCCAAAAGCAGCGGACTTTTTTCGTGTAACCAAAGCAAAACCGCAGTCTCACAATCTGCCTTAGATAGACCTATGCTAAGTCTGCTGTCTGCACCGGACACATCTGGTGTAAGCTTATCGACAGACGACAGTTGCGTCAAACGAGCTGTTTGATGAAAACGACCATAGTGAAAGTTCAAGTTTTGATGAAGAGGATGCTGACCAACCTGAGTCTGAGAATGAGAACTTCAACGCTCCCTCTAGCGATGATGTATTGAAGGATGGCCAGCCTTGCCCAAACCAACCAATGCTCAAAGAGTATTGTCCAAAAAGAATCGGACGTGAAGGAACTCGAAGGGATTTTAATCCTGAATGGTTCAAGAGCAGGCCCGCCGAAACGGGGGCAGAGGAGGCTGATTCTCAGGGGTCCAGGGACTTTTGGGCTGTTCTAGAGAGACGTCACGTCTACAGTGACTATAAATGCACGACGCCATGGCAATTACTCGGATTTTTTTCGGGCAGAAATAAAATCTTGACCCCCCGCCGCTGAAATTTCCCCTACGCCTATGGTCTCTAAGATATATTGAGTGATGAGTTAATTTTAAAGGTCTGCGGGTAGAGCATGTTTGCCACCCGACCCGTACCATCCGACCCGTACCCGTAACACAGGACCGTTACCCGTACCCATACCCGACCCGTATTCGAAATTACTACCCGACTCGACCCGTACCAGCGGGTATGGCCGTATCCGCCACGTTAATTAGCCGACCTTTCCATAGTCCCAGTCCCTACCTCGCTAATATGCTTACAACTTAGTATGTAGTAGTAATAATAATAGGTTAGTAACCATGGTGATGATTAAAGTAATAATATTAGTAGTAGTAATGATGATGATGATGATGATGATGACGACGACGACGACGACGATGATGATGATGATGATGATGATGATGATGATGATGATGATGATGATGATGATGATGATGATGATGATGATGATGATGATGATGATGATGATGATAATAATACTAATAATAATAATAATAATAATAATTTAAAAAAATAAATAAAATAATAATAATAATAATAATAATAATAATAATAATAATAATAATAATTGATGATGATGATGTTGAAAACAGTTCTTTGCGTATAGACCACGGAGACACCATGTGATGGCAGCCACACTTGGTCAGCGGCTGCTCTTCGGCAAAATCTTTTGAAGTGTTACCTGCACACAGTCCCACCCCTCACGCATATCTCCACACAGTCCCTCTATCACAGACAATTCTCGCTGACTGCTGGTAAATCTTTTGAAGTTTCTATCTTCATAGAGTCCCCTCCTTCCATGCATTTCCATCTTCGCACAGTCCCTTACTCCCACGCATTTCTATCTCCACACGTACAGTCCCTCTTCCACGCATTCCTGGCTGTCTGCCGGTAAATCTTTTGAAGTTTCCATCTCCACACAGTTCCCTCCTCCCACGCATTTCCATCTCCACACGACCCTCTGTCCCACGCCTTTCTTCAACACTTTCACGACGAGCTGCATTGATTTCCCAGTCACTTTTAGTACAAGTTCCTGCTGTGCAAAGCTGTAGTGGTAAAATTTTTGAGGTGAGTAGATATACGCTAGGCCTACCGGTTAGTTTTCCGAAACAAATCAGAGGTGAGTATTTTATGAGTATACGCTACAGTATTTTAATATAAATAAATATAAATATTTTGTGAGGTGAGTATACGGTCTCTAGAGGTGAGTATACGCTGTACACCCGCGTATACCCTCGACTACAGCCCTGCTGATGTGGCCCTAATCGTGATTTCAATGCTCCGAAACATGTGTTGTACGTAGTTTCCTGAACGTTTTTGGAGCAAGTCACAGACACCTAGTGAGTCCATCATATTGCACACACAAGTGTAAAGGATGCCATGTATACGTGCTCATCGCGACAAGAACAGAAAATTGATTAAGCCATTAGCTCAAACACTGATCGTCATGGTCTTTCAGAGTGCTTCTGCGGTGCTGCAACATTTCGATGTTATATGCGACTTTGATTTATCGAATTTCATATGCACTTCAACAACTTATCAAGAAGTTCTGAAATTTATTAGCTAACTAAGAAGAAAGTATAAAAGCTAGACGTGTACAACTAAAAAAAGCCTAACGAGCTGCAAGACTTGAACAAGCTGCCAAGCTGGTCAAAATGTAGAGAACTATACGGAATGTCAAAGAAGGAAATAAGTATTGTTGACCAGTTTTTACAGATGAACAGTCCTCGTTGGTGATGGAACCGGGTTCGACTTACGCTGGACATGTATCGCTCACTGCTGGATCAGCCTTACAAAGTAAAAACAGTACAGTAGAATTAAGAATGAAATACAGGTGTAATCATGCAGGTTGCTGGAGGGTGAGTTTCACAAACCCTTACAGGGGTTAATGTGCCAGCTTCATGCGAATGAACTACCACTGCGACATCTAGTCCAGCATCTTCATGGAGTAACAAGTGATCCTTTAATTGTTTTTTCTGGACCAGTTGGTAAAAAGTTTTAACGTATGAACAGTTGCCAGTATAGTGTGCTTTGACAAAAAAAAGCTGAATCGGATTCTCCACCTGTAACTTGTGTGTATGTATGTATGTATGCATTTATGTTTGCATGTATGTATGTAGGCCTATGTAGGCCTATGTATCAGTGTGATTCTCGTTAACGTTAACGATAACGAAAATGTTCGTTAACGAACAAAAAATGATTTCGTTAACGATAAATATAACTGTAACTAAAAAATATCATTAACTATAACTATAACTATAACGAAAATAACACTAACGAAAATTCATCGCTATTTTCGTTAATGAAATAAAAAGTGCAATATCGATTAACATGAGAGCGTGAAAATGCGCTAACACAGCCTATGTTCGCGCGGATTTTGGATTTGTGAATTAACCCAGTAGTGGCTCATTCATCGAGATTTATCGTCTAAATATAGGTCCTAGATATCGATGCGCTCAATTATTGTGTAAACGTTTCAATAGCGAATTTGCACTAGTCGCAAAGATTTTTTCTTTGTTTTAAATTATCTTTTTTTGTCCCCAGATTAAATAAGAAAATGTGCAGCATATTTTCCTTGCGAATATCCTGGGTTCTTTTCAAAATCTAATATTTCAAGTTTCTTTTTTGATGGAAAGATAATTTTTTCTTTCAGTTGTTAATATTAAAGAGTGAGAAACTTGTTTTGATTTTAAATAATAAAGTTATCATGTTCATGTTCAGATTAGAAGTGTTCATAATAAAAATCCAATTGAATACACAGTTAAATGAAAACGAGATTGTATTTTTTAATGGAAAAAATACATTAACTATCTCTGACAGACAGTGATTCCACATGTACTGTAGCCATTAAGTATCAAATTCAACTCTGAATAACAACATTTTGCTTTTTTGGCAATTTCAGTTTTTTTGCATTTGTTGGAGTCATAGAAATTTTCATGGGGTGGGGTAATTTTCTTTGACATAATTTTGTTAGGGTGTTCTTGAATGTTTGACAGTTGTTGAAAAGGGGAGGAGATAAAAAAAATTGCCTGAAATTTGTTGACATAATTAATCGATGATCCCATAGGTACCAGGTGGAGCGCCACTGGGACCAGCTGTAACTATGTACTAACTAAAATTAACTAAAATAAAAGTCCAGTAACTATAACTATAACTAAAAAATAATACTAACTATAACTGTAACTATAACTAAAATGAAAAACCATTAACGATAACTGTAACTATAACTAAAAAATAATACTAACTATAACTGTAACTATAACTAAAATGAAAAACTACTAACTATAACTGTAACTATAACTAAAATAAAATCTGTAAGGAGAATCACACTGCTATGTATGGACAGTATGTATATATGTATGCCTGGCGGACTGATCTTTTCTGTCGCCTCGATGAGGAGGCGCCGCCAAGACCTCGTACGCCTGCTCGTTCCCCTCTATTCTGCAATGGCGTACATCCACTGCCTCTATATTATCTCGTCATTTGCACGAAGATGACCGCTCGTCCCAAAACTCCATGCGAGTGCTAATTCGCTGGTTTGAGACAGTTCTGGTTCAGCGGCCGTCTGTGTCACAGAAGAAAGTATATTCCTCCTCGATGTAGTTGAGAAGGGTGTGCCTCATGGACAAACAGCCCAAACTATACATCCCGACATGTTCGATTGCTGTTCGATTATTATATTCTGGTTGTCATGAAGGGCGGTTTGCTGGGAAGCCAGGGCAGACTGTTGCTCTCGGAGCACAGTATAGGCCTAAGTGCGGCTATTAAGCTCTGGAGGCTGCCTAGTATTTGGGCTAGGAGTGGGTCTTGGGCAGTAGCAGTCATCACTTTACCAGTACCTCTTTCTCTCTGCTCATCATCGCTATCACTGGCGTAGAGATTAGACCTACTCTACTGTCTGCAATTTAGACAAAGACATGTTGCCGTTGTAATTGTATTAGCGTCAAACACAACAACTGCAGTTTTATGATTCACATCTAAATCTAACAAGTTATGATCGTTAATACAATAGTTAAAAAAGCCAGGACGGTTCCACGCGAACACCTACTTTACATAACCAAATATGGGACGGACCAGGCTATTCTTTACGGGAAGGGGAGGGCAATTTAGGCATCAGGGTATATACATATGCTGTCGCCTTTTGAAGCTCCTTCGCTCCTCTTCTCAGGAAGCGTCGACTGGCGGCGATGTCGTGAAACACTAATCCTGGTCTTCTGTCATAGATTCGCAGCACAGCACACTCTCTCTGCTTAGTGCTCCGGCAATTGAGTCGGCACACACACACACACACACACACACACACACACACACACACACACACACACACACACACACACACACACACACACACACACACACACACACACACACACACACACACACACACACACACACACGTTAATCCTTAGATATCCAGGCCGGGAACTCTCGGATGTAGACCTTAAACCTCAAGACCAAGACCAAGACCAAGACTTTGTACCTCGAGACCAAGACCAAGACTTTGAACCTCAAGACCAAGACCAAGACTAAGACTTTGAACCTCAAGACCAAGACCAAGACTAAGACTGAACTTCAAGACCAAGACCAAGACTTTGAACCGGTTTCGCAACAGAGCATCTAATCTTAGCTAGTGATTAGATGCTCTGTTGCGAAACCGGAAACGATTAGCACTTAGTCAAAGGCTCAAAGCCCCCGTATTGAGCACGTAAGTCGCGCATCCGGAATGCTTATAACTTATAAGCACTTCTTATGCTCACGATAAGCAGTCGTTGCGTTGCTAAACAGGCACGTAACTGGTCGATAGCTGTAAACTGTAAAGTCTCGAATCGCTAAGGAAACGATCGAAACGAAATTAGGCCTTGTGTAGCCAACTGAAGATAGAAACGTCGAGAAATGTTCTGTATACGCCACTCATTCATGAAGGCAAGGGTAGCCTGTTGTTAGTTGTGAGATTCTGGAAGAGGAATTGCCTGCAGGATTCAGATTCTAACGGATTAACGAAAAAGTCGTTCTCCTTGGAATAAATCTGTGCGTCTGGCGTTCTATGAATCTGCTGCTGTCGTGCATTCTTTCCGTCTGGTGTGTCTGAGTATATATATATATATATATATATATATATATATATATATATATATATATATATATATATATATATATATATATATATATATATATAGGCCTATATCAGGGATGGCGAACCTATGGCACGCGTGCCCAAAGTGGCACGCGTTGAAATTTTGTGGGCACGCGGAATTCAGAGCGTTCCCAAAAATTCAAACTTAGAAATACAAAATACATGTAGGAATCTACATTTTCCTTGCTGAAGGACTTTATTTTAAAGCCATTCAAAAACGACCTAACGTCTTTAATTCATGTTTTCTTGCTCTTTGTTAACTAAAACCTATGAGAAAAATAATTATATAATGGGCAAAATTCCGAGTGGCACGCGACGGTATTTTTAAATATGATTTAGCAGAATTTTGGCACGCACCTTAGAAAAGGTTCGCCACCCCTGGCCTATATATATATAATTATATACTCAGACATATATATATACTCAGACACACACACACATAAATATATATATATGTGTGTGTCTGAGTATATATATATATATATATATATATATATATATATATATATATATATATATATATATATATATACTCAGACACATCAGACGGAAAGAATGCACGACAGCAACAGATTCATGCAACTTCACTGGAGTCATTTAAGACCAGACTCAAGACACACTACTTCAAGCTGGCCAATGGCCGTGTTGAACTTGTCAAAGCGCCCTAATTGTAACGGCATGTGTCGTGTTACGGCGCTGTATAAATCGTCGTATTCATCATCATCATCATCATCATCATCATCATCATCATCATCATCATCATCATCATCATCATCATCATCATCATCATCATCATCATCATCATATATTTCTAAATGCTAGTGTCAACCAGTCCAAAGCTCCATGCATGGACCAACCACGGTTTCGCTCCTTAGTTGGCCCCGAACCTCACCTTTTGTTCATCCTTGCGCTATCATTTTATTACCCACTTCCTGGGTTATGCAGCTCCTATGGATAGATAATCAATAAAGTTTATTGAAAGTATTGTTTGGAATCCTTGAATCCACCCAAAATCAAGCGTCTGCAGTTTATCCAAAATCGTATCGTAATCGTAATCTTCAAACTTCTAAAGCGCCACTCGAAGGTCAAGCGCAGGACACCAGCCTATTCACGAGCGCTACGTCAGATCAGAGGAGGTTTCCAGAGAGTATAGTCCAAAAGAGGTCCAAGTCCGATTTCTAGGAGGCCAAACCAAATCAAAGGGGGTTTCCAGAGAGTAGTCCAAAAGAGGTCCAAGTCCGGTTTCCAGGGTGCCAGATCAGGGATTTCCAGAGAGTGGTCCAAAAGAGGTCCAAGTCCGATTTCCAGGAGGGCAAACCAAATCAAAGGGAGTTTCCAGAGAGTAATCTAAAAGAGGTCCAAGTCCGATACCCAGGGTACCAGATCACAGAGGCAGAGCAGCTGTCAACCCGCCACAGCTGTCACTAGAACGCCGAAACATCATCATAGGCTATCACTCCACTGGTTAAAAGTCTCAGAGCGAATTAATTAGGCCTAACTTCAAAGTCCTATCACTAACATATATAGCTACAACTCCCTACAGTATTCCCAGCATAAGTAGGCCTACACGCACTAGTCTGACGGCGATCTTGTTTGACAGGTGGCTGGGGAGGGGAATTTAGAACTGATCTGGTCAAAAAACAGTTTTGAACTGATATGGTCGAAAAAGAGGTAAAAACTGTTTACTTTTTTGGTGTTTCTTCAAAATGTGGGAGGACAGCTGTATCATGTATGGTGTGTCCCCCCCACTCTTAAAGGCGGGGTCTTGTCCTCCTCGACCCCCCGGGATCGCCGCCCATGCACAAGTAAGATATATCTCCGTGATCTCTTCACCGCCCAGGAAATTTCCTGCTCCACCATCATCGATCATCATGATCATCCTCCTATTTCCGTCTCTCTCCCGATCCCCGGTCACTATAGTCATCTCAAGTTCTCCAACCGAACCACCTCAAACACTGCAACACGCCTCTGGAGTCTGGAACGATCTCCCCTCTGAGTTCTGCAGAATCTCAGTTCCTCCATCATTACTCCAACCCGCCATCCATCTCTCCATCCTCGTGTTCCTCAATCTATCACACCCGGGCCCCGGGCCTACCACTCAAAACTGGTGTCATTGTACACTGTTGCGTTATGTCAACTGTCTTTCTTAATAAACGATCTAAATAGGCCTACCTTTTCACGAACTCCTACCCTACCAATTCTTCTCGCCCCAAACGACACCGCCTTAACATGTGCTCTGCCTCCTCTCTTGATCCCCCCATGGTAACCGGACTTTGACTGTGGACTACTCTTTTAAAACCCTCTCTGATTTGACTCAGCACTCATGAATAGGCTGATGCCCTCTCTTGACCTTTTAAGTGGGGCGTTAGAAGCTTGGAGATTACGATCACGATCAATTGCGTCATTGAGATTTCTGTTTCGCTGTCTGTGCTGTTCTATTATTGCGCAGTCTGTGGATAATTTCTGTGTGATAACGAAAGTATCGAGAGTTGTGGAATATGATCGTCTGTTAACTTTTCTGAAATCCGAAACGGATGGTGCTCGAAATCTTCTTAATACCTGTCTGTTCGAGCAATCCTGTTATTTTTTGATCTCATCTTGTGCCAGAAATTACAGAGCAGCACGTTCGGAATTTATTTTCTTTAGGATTGCATCTTATTTTGCCCGTTATAATGCCAGCCACGCACAACTCTAATTAAAATGCACGAACTATTGCGTATTGTGTCATTCTAAAAACGGTTGCATATACGTATAGTGCTTCATTTTAATGTGCGAAGATACAGCAGTACTGGACAGTGATAAGGCGTTCTGTTAACGGTTGGTATGGATACGTCGTTGGTGGACAGGGTGGTGCTTGTGAGGTGTTCTGAGGCCGTGACCCAGGAAGATCTGTCGGACATTCGGTGGTACTTCGAAGATTCCCGTGTTGGGGGAAGACTGCTTCAGAATGAGGTCAAATTTATCGGGGAGAGACGTTTCATCATGGAATTTGCAGACGTCGGAAGTGAGTAGCTCTACGTCAGTTAGGTTGTAACATTTTTTAAGAAGCAGTGAACGCGATGCGTTCGAGAACTGCCTAGGTGTAGTAAGGCAAGGCTACAATTTTATTACATGCACGAATGAGTAAGATAAAACAAGATAAGGTAGACGGGTCTCTGTGCGCTGTTGCTCAAGGTGACCTGATTGTCCCGCTGGATTGAACATCTACAGGGTAGCGAAGAAAGCTCTGCTATGGTCGGTCTGCATGGATTAGGTTGCTACTAGCAACCTACGACTTTGGCTGCTTTTTGTTCTCCACTCATACAAGCATCCAAAAACCATAGAGTTGAATTGTGGTTTTGTGTTGTCAGGTCGAGAGCACTTTTAACAAGTTTCTCTTGAAGTGAGTTGTACAGATTTGCAACTACAATAATAGTAATTAATTTATTTATTGTCATCACAAACCCAAAAGGCACATTGCTGGACTCGTTCGATCCCTCGGCTGAAATACGAAAATGAAGAGATTCCAAGAACTGGTTAACATTTTCATTACCAGTTGCGTGCCTCGGCAAATACTGGTCAGTTTCACCTGATGCCTTCATTGGAAGTGACACTAAATACTGTGTTGTAATTTTATAACATTTGAGTAACATTAGAATGAGACCACATTTCAAACATTTCACACATAGTAATACAACTGTTGGTTTATTTTTGTGTCGTTGTAGGTTGTGGTCGGATCCTGACCCAGAACCAGCATAATGTCAAGATTGGTAGTAGCGTGGTTGAAATGACAGTAGAACGTTGTCCACTAGATGTCGCTACAAAATACCTAATTGGAGCTTCAGCATTGAGAACTGATATGGATGATGAGTCCAGCTTTATGATAATCTCAGTTAGTAAAAGCAACTTCTAGCTTTTTGATCGATCTGTTATTAAATTGGTATAAACCTGTTTTTCTTTAGGGAATAAGTAATAGTAATAATGCATTTCTCATAGCTTTTGCTTTATATGTTGCAGAAGTTGAAGTAGGCTAATCCATACAAACATTTTTTGGTGTACTTGGTATTCATGACTGTGTATTTTAAAGTATTTCCATCCTACAGTAGAGAAGAAGAGAAAAGCAGTCCCTTGAGCTAGCCTGATTATCAGCCATGGGCGTAAAGTGTTGGCGACTTCATTTTCTTAGCCTCGGCATATCTGATTGGACAAAAAGTTTGAAATCTGATAGATCAGAAGGCATATAGAGGCAGGTGGCCAGCCCTCTCCCTTGCCATCTGATCTTCCCACAAATTTCTGCCCTGGTGGTGATTTGAACCTCTGATCTGTTGGTTTACAGTCCAGCACACTAACACTAGACTATCGTAAACCCCATCCTACAGTAACTGATAATATATTGCCATGGTTTACTGAATGCTTGAATTAATGTGACTAATAAATTATTCTGAATATCACTATTAATAGCTGCCTGAATAATGATAGCGATAATAGTAATTCTGATTTCTTTGCAGGAGGACCATGATTCTTTGCAGGAGGACCACGATTCTTTGCAGGAGGACCACGATCAAAGTCCATCAGAAAGATTTGACATCATTCCTGATGATTATCAATATCACCGTGTAGAACATGCAGATAATTCTGATTTAAAAGGTACAACACATCTGCAGCTCAGCTTGTTGCGTGTAAAGAGGCGACTTAATAGAGTGCATTCAGAATTTATATGGCACCTTTTAAAGAGCTTATTAACACTTTCAAGGCCGAATATGTTTGACAGCATATGCACACTGAATTTCACTCTATATGTGATCATTTTGAACCATACGATATCGTTCAAAGGTGTCATTCGCATGTATCAGTAAGTCACATTGTTTGCAACATGTGATGCATTGGTGACAATGTGTTTCCAGCCTGTTGCTTTAAATCACACGGACCTGCTTATATTTCATAGCCTCGTATATGTTTTACGGACCGATCTTCTGGATATTTACCTGATTATGGCTTGGTTTTGGTGTGCCATTGGTTGATGCCTTGTGCATTAGGCACTGAGGCAACAGAAGTTACTAATTAAAATTTACAATTTCATCATGTCTGACTGGAAACTGATGTTCAGGAACTTCAGTTATTGTTTGTATGAACCACCAAGAGACATGTTACTCTTTTACATGTGTCACACCAGTGTCATCATATCATCAGCATGCACTAAAACTGGATCATCTGTATGCTTTAGTTAAGGTCATCTGGCTTCAGTTGCAGTAGGCCTAACCCATGTAATTAAGTGTTCATTGCTGTCATCTAGCACAGCGCTTCCCAAACTTTTCAGTGTGACAGACCGGCAGAAATTTACTTTCAGTGTGACGGACCGGCACGAATTTACCCATTGCAGCAATGGGTAAATTCTATTTGACCTGTCAGCAATTCATCGAATAACTATTTCTTCAGCAGTTTTCATTTGCAGTAGCTGAAATACATTTGCTTCCAGAACAAATCTTTTTAATTTATATGAAAAATATAGTTTTGATTGTGAGACAATCGTGTTTTTTAAAGATAGTTCGAAGCAAGACCCTATTGAGAAAATGTGTATCGTCTTTCTTGTCCAGTTTCTTAACTCACTTTGCGGACCGACAACAGAGGGCTCGCGGACCGGCACCGTTCCGCGGATCACAGTTTGGGAAGCACTGATCTAGCATATTAAACCAAAGTACATTGTGTAGTCAACTTCTGTTGACATTTAGCATGGATTGCAACCCTCTACCCATAAATGTTGACTCTTGTCGACAACAGCCTTGAACGTTTAAATGTGGAATTTGAAAATTCAGTTATATGTGACCTTGGCCGAGAGAAGGGACCACTTGTCGCAAATGGACGTATTAGCATTTTCCACAAGCTTACACCTTAGGTAAAAAATTTCAGAGCGATTGACCCATAATTTATGCACCTTTTCACAAAAATTTAAAATATCATTTGGTGGGAAATCGCATAAAAATATAATGTGTCTCTACCCAATGCATTAGTGCCTAAATATGGCCTTAACGCATCAAGTAGCATAAGATTTGTTGTAGTACAGCGAGTCCGAGCTGCAGATTGATTAATTATATGCAAAATCAATATTTATGGTCTAGCGTAAAACGCATGTTCCGGCTAATCTAGTAAGCGACAAGTGGTCCCTTCTCTCGGCCGAGGTCACATATATATCATTATAGTGACCTATTCCAATAGAGGAAAGTCTGGAGTTTAGGTAGTCTGTGAGAACAACAGTGGAGAAGAGTCCGTATTTGTCACAGAAACGACTAATGCTGATTTTATTTGAATGATCATTGTGATGTTCAGCTCTTTAAGTTGAGTTCTTTATTGAAGATAGAGTAGTAGGCATTGCAAATGGTGGATTTGAGGGCTTGAAAATCCTGAAATTAAGAGAAGAAATGCGCACAGGGCTTGTAGTTTGATGGAGCAGTGTGGTTGATATATTAGTCCGATATTTTATGACTAAAAACTAGCAATTTGTATTCTATTGTTTCCTGTAAATGAGCAGTTGATAAATTTGTGTTTAACAATGGTTTCACCTATGCCAAAAATCGAGATAAATAGGAATTGTAATTTTATGCCCCTGTCTGATTGTCTTTGTTATCTGGTTATCTTTGTTATCTTTGTTGTCTTATCTCTGTTGCCTGGATATATCTTTTTTATGCTTTTCTTAGTTATTTAGTTAACTCTGTTGTCTAGTTATCTTGTTTCTGTTTACCTGTGTTGTCTGGTTGTCTTTGTTTTTGTTGATGTTTTGGCTTTTCATTTCCACCATGTTATCAACGTGATTTGCTTGGGCTTTAATCAACAATCAGTTTACTAACATTACTTGTAGACTCCGCCTTGCTTAAATTTCTTGAAACTTGCTTTATGCATCTTCAAATACATGTATATGTTCTATGCAAATCAATCCGGGAGTTGCTATTGATATGATGTATACTTAAGTTTTCATTTTTAACAAAGCTGTGTTTGTTCATTCATTATTACAATACTGGAGAATGACAACATTAGTTACCATCCTGAGCGTTTTAGCCTTGCATGTTTTTTTTATAACTAATGGTGCCTAGCATAAGACTTTTAACAAAAAACGTCATCTTTCTGCACCTTGATGATCTTGCTCTGTGAAAGCACGATGCTTGCTTAGTCTTTTGTCAGACTCCCAATCAGTTCTGTGGTGTTCCATTGTATACAACTCAAGCGTCTGCATGCTTACACACTTCATTAGATGTGTATGAAACAGTTGATATTTTTGCGCATGGCTATAAAGTAAGGTTGGCCTGTATCAACTGCAGATAGCTTGACCTGCGAACCATCTGAGGACCATGCAGAGGAAAATATTGCGGACTTTATGGATGATAATACTCTAGGAGAGCCGTTGCTAACAAGAAATTCAAGTTTAAGCAGCGCTGCCGCTGCATCGACCCGCTCGGCACAAAACCATGGTATACGTCGTCCGACGAGTGCTGAAGCAGATGGAACGCACGTAACAAAGAGAATAAAAATGGAAGAATCAGATCCTGTGCTCAACACGGAACCAATACCTAATAATGAGAAAAATTTTACAGGAGTGTCAAGCTCCCCAATGTCAGTTGGGGTGTCCGAATCAGTGTTGTCTGACGCGAGAGCACGTACGATCCAGGTTCTCGATGTGCCCACGAGTGATTTTGAAATCCTGGAGCTGTACTTGGAGAGTGCGAAAAACGGTGGCGGTGATGTCGACTCATTTTCGCACGACAAGGAAAATCACTACAGCGTCGTTACATTTGCCGACGAAAAAGGTGAGTTTTAAAAGATATTCATTGTCTGTTCTATGCGTGGGATTAAATAGGCGAGTTTGGAAAGGTTGATGTAATTTGTTTCTGTGTTTTAATTTTATCATTTTTGTTACCATTAAATGTTATGCACAGTAATAAGATGCAAGTTTTCATGAAGTCTACTGCTATGCGTTGTAAAATTTTGAAACAAATATGTATTATCAGTTTTTGTATCACAATGTAAGTTCTTACTATTGTTACAAGTCAGTTTGTAAAGTAATACTGTATCTACTCGTTTACACGTTCTTAACACAAAGTAGTCCTATGTCCCCCAACACTATTAGCTTGACACACCATATAGGTTAACGTGTTGTACAAGAACTGCAGCGTAGCGTTACATTTTGACGTTTTCAGCATTATCCCTATTCACACATGGCCTGATGTACACTCTGTATCACGTATCACAAGGCTTGTCCCTTAATGATTTTACATTAACGAGTCACACTGTAGTACAAAATGCACTCCAGAAATGGTCTGAAGTGGCCTAGCACTACTGAGATGATATATATATAGATGAGTCTTGAACATAGCTGAAAGCTGTCCAGCAATAAGGCAGGGGTCACGAACCCTTCTCATTTATTAGTTGTGTGATTTTGCTTGTGTGAGGGTGATCTGTTTCTTGTGTTCACATTTCCTAGTTGCCAAGCATTTCCTGAACCTCGGGTCACTCTGCATAAATAGCAACACCCTGCTGATCACCCCACTGCCAGAGGTAGAAGAGAAACAGCAACCGATGAAGGAAGAGGAGGAGGCACAGTGCATCACCCCAGTTGCCGTGACGACGATTCAGGTGAAAGGCTTGAAGCCAAACCTAACGACGAGCATCCTACAGCTGTACTTCGAGAACAGGAAACGTTCGGATGGAGGAGCCATTCTGGAAATGAAGGTCTTTCCGGAGGAGGAACGAGCTCTCATCACCTTCCAGGATGAGGAAGGTATCTAGAAATTTATTTGCTTTTTCGTTTTAAGCACTTCTGAAGCATGCGGAGACACTGAATCTGAGGTGTAGAAAATTATATACGAATGAAAGTATGCAGCCTGTGAAAGAAAGGGACACGAAATGTATATAATATCGTTTTACCTTGGTTTACCTTACGATACAATAGTTTTCTTACTCTTTTTAAAAGGTTCTATTTAAATATCGAGACAATACAGACATATACATACACATGCATGCATACAAGTCATACATACTTGCATAAGAACTGTATATATGAATGTAATATTCATATATACAGTTCTTACATACACACATGCTTACATACAAGTCATACATACATTACATTCATATATACAATTCTTACATACATACATAAATACATACTAACACACACATATACACATACATACAAGTATGCACGTGGTGCATACATAAACACACACAAGCACACATAGTTACTGATGTTTGATTTCTGTCAGTGGCAAAGAGGGTCCTCGACCGGGGTGTGCACAAACTGCTGGGCGTCTCCTTGGAGTGTGAGGCAGTGGACGGCGGTTCGGACACAAGCGAGCTGTACTCGGTCGAGGTGTCCGGCTTCACAGAGAAGATTTCCGAGGAGATGCTGCTGCTGTTCTTCGAGAACCGTAAGAGATCAGGTGGTGGACCGGTGGAAGAAATGTTCTATAATGCAAAGGAACTTCGTGCTGTTGTCACCTTCAAGAGTCCAGAGGGTCAGTGGAGTTGGGTTATCTTTGTGCGTTTGAGATTCAGTTTAGCTTTTGTTTCGATATGACTAGTTTTATTCTTTTTGGTCTTTGAAATATTGCCCAACGCTGAAGTCGAGCAATATCAAGCCTGGTTAATACTTGATCAGGTGGCCTTCAACAGAATTCCTGTCCTTTTCTAAGATTGAAGAAGTCATTAGATTAGATTAGATTCGGTTGCGATTAGATTCGATTAGTCTCCATATTCCAAATCGTGTTAAGATCGTGTTACAGAAGATCATGTTAATGTTCACAACTTTGTGCATTTACAAATATGGTAACATTATAAGTAATTTTAAATTTTCTAAATACTTTTTCTTCATTTTGTAAGCATTTAAAGTGGGAAATTATCCCATGATGGAACACACCCATTGTATATTTTACAAAAGTTTATCCATTGCACTTTTTCAGTTTTATATGATTTGCAGGTTTAAGTAAAATTTCTTTGCCTTTCAGTCATTGAACGAATCCTACAGAACCATCGAAGTTTTCCACTGATGCTAAACGATGTTCGCCTGTCTATCTTGGCCCTTCGACCTGCCCCACTTTCCCCTCGTCTGATTGGTGATGCCGAATCAGACAAACTCCTTGTGACTAATATTCCAGAAGATTCATCCACCGACGATCTGCAACGGTACATCCAGCGAGGCTCTGGAACTGCGGTTACCAAGCTGCGATATTCCATGAAACCCGGAGTGGCTATGGCCCAGTTTCAAGACACGTTTGGTGAGGCACTTGTTGACATTTGTAGCTGTAATTGAACATTTATATAGCGCCGGTCAGAGAGAAAAACAAATCAGATGCACTCTTTGCTCAGGCCTATGTTTATCAATGTTTATCTATTTATCTGTTTATCTATTATCATCTGTCTATGTCATTAAGAACTACACTATTACATCAGTTAGCAAAATGATGCACAGTAAACTAGAATGAGTCCTCAGTGGTGGGCCCACACATACACGTGGAGCCAACCAATGGATTCCTGTTGACAGATAGCATTGTTTTGAATCAGTGAATCAGTTTGTACCAAACTATCAGTTACCTCCGTAAGATCATGCACAGGAGGAATGTTGTTAATATATTCATGCATTAAATTAATGATTAAGTTATTTTAACTTACCTTAACTTACTTTATCTTACCTCACCATACCTTACCGTGGCTTACCCTATCCTACCTTACCTTCACCTAACCTTACCTCATCTCGCTGTACCTTAACCATATTTTCCCTTACCTAACCTCACCCTGCCATAGCTCCCTATGCCTGCCTATACCGTATACCTTTTCCTTATCTTCCCTACTATCTTACCTTACCTCATTATACCTTAACTTATAGTACCTTACCACTGTTGTACCTTACCTTGCTTTACTTTTACATGGCCTTGCATTTAAACTGCGTTGAAATGCTGGCTGCTGTAGACTACCATCGTTTGAAGGACCTTGTTCGATCTCGACCGTTCCAGGGTGTCATGCTTGCCATTCAGAGGGTTCCAGTTCCATGTTCCATTCAGATCTTCGACTTTGGAAAACTCACAGTCGACCATCTGATGCTCTACTTCGAAAATCCCAAGTCTGGTGGAGATGAGGTTGTCAGCAGTCAAGCCAGTGCCGAAGAAGGCTACATCGTTCTTACATTCGCTGACAAAAACGGTTAACAAATCAATTCTAACGTCTAGTTCTTCTTATGTGGATTTTTGGTCTAAAGTTGTTCATCTTAAATATTTCACTTTGTTCACCATAAATTTCATTGTCTGCTTTCTTCCATGTGGGATACAGTAACCGATTGGCTAGAGTGCTCGCTAGGGTGGTCCTTAAAAAATGAAAGTTGGAAATTTTGAAGTCTTACCCCTCTATATTGTTATATGTGTTAGGAAAATATTATACAAATTTTTTGGGATTAATTGGATGCTTTAAACAGGTGCCGCAAGCTGCTAGAACTTTGTAAGGAGTTTTTGAATTTAAGTCAAATTCGGGTTCATGGTTAACATTACTTTTTTGCAAGAAAAGTGACATACCTTGTAACAATTACTGTTCTTAATAGGTATTTATCATAACAAGAAACTGTAAACTCCCTAATTGACTATGTACAAAATAGATTTCAACAAATTTGTGCTGTTTCAAAATACGAAGTCTGCATACAGCAGCCGCCAGTCTTGGATGTGATGCACAAGAATTTGCTATCAACTGTAGCACTGTTCGTAAAACGCGAGTAGACACAGGGAGGCGCATTGCAGCTGACATTAAACAGTCGTTCAATTCTCAGATTCCACTAGCTGTCTATTGGGATGGCAAAATTTTACCTGAATTATCTGGAGGTGACAAATTTGAAAGATTACCAGTGATTATTTCTGGAGCTGGAAAAACAAAACTCCTCTGTGTTCCCAAGCTGCCAGCAGGAACAGGTGAGGCAATGGCCAAAGCAGTGATAGACTGCTTGGAAGACTGGAATATCAAAGACCATGTTCAAGCAATGTCATTTGATACAACCAGTAGCAATACTGACATTAATCTTGGAGCTTGTACACTCATCAAGTTAAAGATTGGGAGAAACTTACTCCATCTTGCATGCCGCCATCACATAATGGAAATTGTTGCAGAAAAGGCTTTTACTGCGTGTGACATGCAGTCAACTGGTCCTGACATTCTGCTCTTTAAGCGTTTCCAGCAACAATGGCATTGTATAGACAAGGAACAGTACACAACTCTTGGTGATGGTGTGGCAGACAATGAAGATATTATAGTGTTTTGCAAACAGCAGTCGGCGATAACGCAAGCACGTGATGACTATCGCGAGCTGCTGAAACTGACAATCATCTACCTTGGTGGCATCCTTCCACGAGGAATCCGGTTCATGCAGCCAGGAGCACTCCATCGAGCCAGGTGGATGGCTCGTGTCATCTATGCAATCAAAATAACTCTCTTCCACGCACAGTTTGTCATGAGTAAACGCGAGCAAGCTGGTATGCAGAGATTTGCTATCTTTGCGGTCAAGGTTTATGTCCGCTATTGGTTTATGGCTCCGCTTCCAGCTGCAGCTCCTGCCAACGACTTGTCATTCCTCACCAAGCTTCTAAATTATGGAGACAAAGCTATCTCAAAAGCGGCTAGCAGTGCTTTTTCAAGACACCTTTGGTACCTGAGTGAAACACTTATATCACTGTCATTTTTTGATCCTGACATCTCTGTTGCAGTCAATCGTGAGATGGTGAAGGCCTTGGAAACAGAAGGTTTAGAGCACCCTCCGAAACGGATTACTGTTGAGGTTGCTGCAACACCTATCAGTGAAAAGAGTGTTTCTAACTTCGTAACAAAATCTTCACGCCGTTTCTTTGAAGTGTTGAGTCTTCCAACAGAGTTTCTGCTAGTTGATCCACTCGAATGGGAAAAGCGACCTGACTACTAAGGTGCCATGGAGTTTGTTCAAGCAATGACGATACCTTGGTGGCAGGGTGTGCGGAAAGGGGAGTTGTGCTGATGCAGAATTTCAACAGTATTCTCACAAAGAATGAGGACCAAAAGCAGTTCCTACTGCAGTTAGTGGAGCAACATCAGCAAAAGTATCCAAATGCACTGAAGCAGACAATAACTAAGAACTTGCGACCGTTGCAAATATCAATGACTGATTGGTTGTAAATCTGTATGCAGACTTCGAATTGTGAAACAGCACAAATTTGTTGAAATCTATTTTGTACATAGTCAATTAGGGAGTTTACAGTTTCTTGTTATGATAAATACCTATTAAGAACAGTAATTGTTACAAGGTATGTCACTTTTCTTGCAAAAAAGTAATGTTAACCGTGAACCCGCATTTGACTTAAATTCAACAACTCCTTACAAAGTTCTAGCAGCTTGCGGCACCTGTTTAAAGCATCCAATTAATCCCAAAAAATTTGTATAATATTTTCTTAACACATATAACAATATAGAGGGGTAAGACTTCAAAATTTCCAACTTTCATTTTTTAAGGACCACCCTAGTGCTCGCCTTGTAATGTGAAGGGCATGGGTTCAATCCTCCGTTGAGACATTTACTGTGTGTGAACCTTGAGCAAGTCCTTCACTCATAATAGCTCAGTGCCATCAACTGATGCTTGGTCATTAGATAGTGGCGCTTAATAAATGCATAATGATTATAATATTGTTCAAGATGATTTAGATTTGTGTTAATTAATTTTTTTCCTAATGGCTCTAGGTTTTGTTAATTACTCGACGGAATAAACTAATTTGTTGTCCTCTTGTTATGCTTACATTATCGGTTTTCAGAGATATGTGACGCCAGGGCTCAAAACCCGTCGCTTGTCGCTTCCTAGATATTGAGCTAGAAGCCGAAATAGGCGAGAGGGGTCAAACATATTGAACATTCTTCAAATCACCAGTTGCCTATGAATTTGCCATAATTTGCAATGTAGTAATCCAATTTTGATGCCGTTTGTTTTATTCGATACGTGATATAGCCCTGTATTGCCCAGCAAAATTGCAGTACAATCAAGTAATGGTTGCTGAGGACTTTGATGACACGAATAATCCGAAATTTTTTATTTTATTTTCTTACTATATATTAGTGAGAGAATCAAACGAGCATAACTTCAGTTAGCAAAAAGATATTTTCATTCTGTAAATAATATCTTGAAGCAGATTAATTGTAGAATATGACTAAATAAAAAGGTCAGAAACCGATATGTGACGGGTTTTGACCCCTGGCGTCACATATGTTGTCTGATCAGACTGTTGCTTGGTATTGACTGAATTGCAATTGTCTTGGAGCACCATTGATGGATGCCTGGTGCTCTGTCTTAATGGAGCTATGGAAGTTCCAAGATTAGATAAGATTAGCCTTACAGATGCTGATGTCTATATACTGGCGCTACAGAAGTTCTGAGATTAGATTAGATATTCATTTCTGTGTTTCAGTCGTTCCAAACGTACTGTCAAGAGAGCACGAGATAGAAGGTCAGCGCCTGAAGGTGTCTGTATTCTACGAGGGCCTGGGAGCCATGCCCCCTGATGTTGACGATGAAAAACCTGCTTGGTGGTTTCCTTCTGATTTTGCATTCACTTCTGATTCTAGAAGAATCCGCTTCATACAGAGCTGTCTGAAGATGCGAATGGAGATCGAAAATGCACTTGAAGCAGAGTACTGTAAAGTCGAATGGCCGATTCTGGCGAAAAAAGAAGACCCCAGCGTGCCCTGCACTGTTATGCTTCATTGCACTCTTACACGGCGAACGAAAAATGTGGGCCAGCTCGCCAAAACCTGGGTTTCGTCTTGCAGGGACAGAATGGCTCGAGAAATAGAAGACATTCTTGTGAAGGATATTAACGTTCTTCAGGAGTTGTGGAAAACCGTGCTTGAGCAGATGAATTCGATCGGTGAGAAGGTATCTCCGGATGAAGTTTTTGTGTCGAGGGACAATGACGCCTGCACTATTCGGATTGTTGGAATGCGGAAGTCCAGTGAAAAATTTGTCCGCTGCATCGAGAAAGTTGTATCGAAGGCAGAGGAAGAACTGCAGCGAGAGAAGTGCAAGATTTCCGAGCAAATCCCAAAACTGAAGCTACATCAGTTCGAGCTTTTGAAGTTGGACGGAATGCTTGAATCTACTTCGGGTGACAATGGAGTCGAAGTTGTGACAAAGGGAACGGACGTCGAATTGATCGGACAACCCGGTGACATTATAGCGAAGAAACTGGTCATGTTCGAACGCCTGAATTCCATCACCAGCGAATCGGTTGATCTTCCTGGTTTCGTGATAGAGTCGCTGAAGCTCTCACCATTCCGCAATCATATATCGCAGTGCCTGAAGGATAAGGGCGTCGTATCCGCATGGAACGTTGGCCCAAAAGGTCTCACAGCTTTTGCACTGAATCAGGACGAGATCAATCGAACATCCAGTGTCATGAAATCGGAAGTTATGCAGAAAGCTCTGGAGTTGGACTCGGCTCAGGCTGCAACCCTGACGCTGCCCGCCTGGGCCACGCTTAAAACGACGCTTATGAACAGTTTAGGAGTTTTCGTTCTGAAGGAGGAGGCATCCCGCATGACCGTAACAGCGATCAACAACAACATGAACGCAATTATCGAGGAAATTCATAATTTCATTAAGGAAAACGCGATAAAGGAGGAGTTCCTTATGACGAAGCGTGGAACGGCTGTTGTCGTCAGCCAGTACCTGAAGAGAGACCTTCAGGACGCCTGCAACGACCTTAAGAGTTGTCACATGAGCATAAGAGAAGAGCTGAGCATGGATCGAACCGGGTTTGTCATTTCGATCACGGAACACGGAGTCCAAGCGGCCTTGAACAGGGTTATTGAGATCTCTAACAAGGTCCTGGAGAAGGAAAAGGTTCTCGACCGGCCTGGCATGTCCAACTACCTTCACAGCACACGTGGAAAGAAGCAGATAGAGGGCATACAGAGCACACACCAGGTTTTTATCGAGGAGTGGGAAGAGGCAAACCGGTCCAGCCTTCAGTCATTTGAGTCGCGAAAGCGCAGGCTGCACGTGAATGTCGCCGATGTCACGCCACAGGTCTTGATCGAGACAAAACTCCATGGTTCATTCATCGTCAAAGTAGTTCTTGGCGACATCACCAGCTACAAAGTGGATGCAATTGTTAATGCAGCCAATGGACAGCTGGATCACATCGGCGGAGTGGCACGGCACATCGTCGACAAAGGTACGCTTCCTCTGAGCAGCATTTCTTACGATTTTTAAAAGTCAGTAACATTCGCGACTTTACACTCAGAACCAATCAAGATCCATAAAGCCCCAGAGACTGCTGTGGATGGCTCTGTACTGACCATCAACCATGCATTGCCATAGCTCATTCCTTAATTCATCCATTCATTCAGAGCATTTATGTAGCACCTTTTCAAGATACCTTTTCAAGCTAACAGCCCCGTTGTTGCTAAAAACTTTCTAATTGTTTCGTTAGCCAGTGCAATATAGAAGTCCACAGATAATATTGGGTTAGACATCCCAAGGTCTAAAACTTTATAGTAAAGTAATACCTGGATTACATTTCAATTGGTTTTGCTTTTGTCTGAAAGGTGGACCGGAAATCCAGGCCGAGTGCAAATCATACATTCGGCAGAACGGCAGCATGATCGCCGGCAACGTCTATGTCTCGAAACCAGGAAAACTGCCGTGCAAGTACATCTTACATGCCGTCGGACCAATGTGGCAGAAGGGATCGAAGAATGAAGATAACGTCCTTTTCGAAACAGTCTACAATGTGCTCCAGGAGTCTGAGAACCTCTCGCTACTGAGCGTTGCGATGCCTGCTATCAGTACGGGAGTGTTCGGGTTTCCGTTGAGAAAGGTTTGCTTTATGGCTGTTTTTGTTATTGTAATTGTAACAGCATTGCTTCTCTTATGAATGCCTTAGAGGTGCTGTGTAGAACATGGCTTTGGGTTGCTCTTTGTAATTGTAATTGGAGTGTTATTATTATTTCTTGTACCTGAGGTACATGTGATCCCTCAGGATTTCAAAAATTGGGGATTGCATTATTCTGGGATGACTAGTCTTCATTGGTGTTATGCTGAGTGCTGAGAGTGCTGTTAAAAGCGATTGTGTTGAAGCGTTGGATGGCAATCGATAAGCACTAGTAGAGAAATGTAGTTTCTCAGTTGTCTCCAGTTACCTGGGCAAGGCGGTGGCCGAGACTTTTGAAGAAAGCCATGCCTTCGTGATTAATCGGGCCAAGACTTTCATATAATTATTATTATTATTATTATGCATTTATTAAGTGCCACTATGCAATGACCAAGCATCAGTGAATTGCACTGAACAATGGTGAGTAAAGGGTTTGCTGAAGGTCCTTACACAGTAACCGTCTCGGTAGAGGAGGCTCGAACTCGTTCGCATTTCAGGGCAAGTGCTTTAACCAATTGGCTACTGTGCCAACGATCGTGATTTGCCCCAGCCTCTTGTGCTTAACACTTTAACAACAATATGCATTGCTTTCCCAGTTCCTGTTAGTACACTGTCATTGTTAAAGTGTTAAGATGCTTGAGATGTACGGTGCCATTGTGAGGTGCTATATACGTGTTATATTTAGTGTGTTGATACATGCATACATACTTACATAGATACATACATCCTTATAATCATACATACAAACATACATGCGTACATACATGCGTACATGCATGACACATATATTTGTTCAGATTGTCTGACTGACACCTGTGTAGGGATTTTACATGCACTGTCTATAAACGCTCGAGAACTGGGAGCTTCCTTCACTCACAGTTGCTCAGCGCTATCAGTTGGTGCTTGATCGTTAAATAGTAGTGCTGAATAAATGCATAGTAATAATAATGATAGTAGTTATCTTAGAGAGGCATTATTACATGTATCAGAGGTTTTCAGGTTAGAATAGATGGAGGTCGTATTTTGATTTCCTTTATTTGCAGGCTGCGAAGATCATTCTGGAGGCAATCGAAGAATTCGTTGAACGCGAGTCTCTCAATTCACTGAAAGAAGTTCACATCATAGACAACAATCGGAGCGTAACAGCCGAGTTCCAGGACATGTTTCAGGTCAAGTTCAAGGGTCAGAAGGCAACGCGTTCAAAAGAACCAATAGTTATCGATGACGACACGGTCGACCAAGTGTCACAGTCGATTAAAGTGAAAAAAAGTCCAAGTACGTAACTACTGTCATTTTATTAGCATTAATATTATAATATTAATGTTTTAATACATTATTGCGCTTCATATTTGCATTTCTGTGTGACGTTATACGCATTATAAATATATTCGTAATAATGATCATCATCATCATGATCCATGGGCAGAAAACATGTAGGTGTCCAGTGCACGCATTTCACTTTTTTCCACAGTCCCCGATCCTGTGGTGCTGTTTTCAAGCTGTGCAGATCTTGTTGCACCAATCCTTGATATCATCCATCCACTCCTTGCTAAGTCTTCTTTGGCACCTATTTTTATGTGTAATAATAATAATAATAATAATAATAATAAAAATAATAATTAATAATCTAAGATATTCTTTGGACAGTTATTCTGTATAAATAATTTTTCTTATCACAGAGCCTCCTTGTAGTACTAGCTTCAAGTGCCAGTGGAAGTATTGCATTAAAATAGGTTGCGTAATCATGAGGTAAGGGTTTGAAGAGCATCATTATAAAGCATCTTCTCAATAAGTTTCAACAAAGCAAGGCTAAAGTGTACTGTGGTTGTTGGTTTGTTGTTATGATGATTTTTATTATTACTGTTATTATTATTTATTATAATAATTATTATTTTTGCTATTATATTATTATAATAATGATTCTTCTAATTATTATTATAATTCTAAGTATTTTGATTAGTATTAGTATTAAAATTCTTATTATAATTTTCTTCTTCGTGAATAAGCTGGTGCTTTGTGCTTAGCTTTAGAGTAGTGCTTTAGAAATTTGAAGTTTACGCTTATTATTTAATTATTATTATTATTACCGTATTACTATTATTTATATTAGAATTCTTATTGTTATTATAATAATTCTTATTACTATTATTATTGTTATTATTATTGTTATTATTATTATTTGTTATTTATTATTATTATAGTCAATTCATAACATTAAGTCTTGGCTGAATGTGGATTTGTTTGCAGGTGATTTTCTGTCCAGTCGTCTGCTGACCCGTTCTCTTTCAACAACTCTTACACGCAGCTACCCATCGACCAGTGCCTCCTCTTCTGCCTCACCCTCCTCATCGTCTCTCATCCTAAATATGCCTGCCTCCTCAACCGTGTCTGGCAGTGTCCTGACGACGTCGCAAGGTCTACGCATCACTCTCGTCAAAGGATCCATTGTCCAGCAGACTGTAAGATCTCTACAAGCATCCAGTTACAACATATTATTATTATAATAATAGTTCTTATTATTAGTGTAATATTTCCTATTATTATACTTTATATTACTATTATTATAATTTTTTTATTAGTATTTATATTAGTTTAATTCTTATTACTATTATTATTATTAAAATTCTTATTATTATTATTTATATTATAATATTACTATTTTTATGCCCCAAGGCACACAAGAATCCTTCAGGGACTTAGACATTAATAAAAATGAGCGAAATAATGTCTGGAACGACACCTATGCGTCGAAGTCCAGAGCAGAAAATGTTCTGTGGAATGTTCTTTATTATTTTGTTATTATAGTTATTATGTAATTATTATTATTTTTATGATTATTATGAGACTGGTGTATTGATGAGATAAGGTAGGTTACATTTGATTCTGTATTGTGATTGCTTTCAGATTAGATTAGATCATGTATTGCTGTTTTTTAATCTTAAGATTTTGATTCTGTTAGACTATATTTCTGTTGTCTTTAGTCATTGGATATGATGAGATTAGATTAGGTTCATCTGTAAATATAATGAGATTAGATTGGTCTGTAGATATGATTAGATAAGATTAGATTAGTCTTCAGATATGATGAGATTAGATTGGATTAATCTTGAGATTAGACTAAATTTCTGTTGTCTTTGATCTGAGAGTAGATTTGATAAGATTCGATGTCTCTGTTTTCTTAAGTCTTTAGATTAGATTAGATTAGATGAGGGATTTGGTCTGATCAGATCAGTTCAGCCGTTTGTGTCTACTTCGGGTCAGGTCGACGTGATCGTAAACACGACTGCTCAGACGTTGGTCCTGAGTAATGGAGCGGTCTCGAGCCTCATCCTCCAGACTGCTGGACCTTCAATCCAAGCGGAATGCCAGAAAATTGCTCCTGCAGGAGCGACCCTGGGCCAGGTAGTCGTGACATCTGGCCACGGCCTGCCGTGCAGTCAAGTCTACCATGGCTTCTGTCTCAACTGGGACAATGCCGCTGGTCCCTGTGAAAAGGTCAGTTGACTGTCGGTCACATGGTATTTATTTATTGATTCTAGTTTATGATGTTTACTTTTTTGTTTACTTATTTATTTCGTTTATTTGTTTTACCTATTTAGTTATTTTTTTTATTTTATTATATTAACTAGTTTATTTTATTTTATGATATTTAATTATTTGTTTAATTATTTATTTATTTTACTTATTTTTTTAATTTTATTATATTTACTCATTTATTGTATTTATTTACTGTGTTCATTTAGTTAGCTGACACGGTAGTCAATTGGTAAGAAAGTTTGCCTTGTAACATGCAGGGTATTCGGGTTCAATGCTGCTCCCCTGAAACGGTTACTGTGTAGAGACCTTACTCGCAATTGCTCAGTGCCAGGGATTGATGATCGGTCATTAGATAGTGGCACTTAATAAATCCATAATAATAATAATTTATTTAGTTAGTTAAGTAATTGTGACTGTGCATGAAAGAAATTAATGTAAAAATGTGCTCAGTTGGTAATAGGTATGATACCAGTTCAAAATATTTCTGCACAGAATTTTTGCAGCGTTGTACAGCGAAAAAAGTTTACTAATTCATTAATTAAACAATTAATCTGAGGCATGAGACAAGACTGCACATACAACTTAACCATCTGCCATCTATTTTCAGTCTGTTCGTGATTTGCTAAAAGCGGCCTTCCGCGAGGCGAGCAGCAGCGGATGGCAGTCCGTGGCTATTCCAGCAATCGGAACGGGGAACCTGAAGATTCCGGCGTCTGTCGTGGCTATGATCATGTACGAAGAAGCGGAGGAGTTCAGCCGATTGAATCCTATGATGTCGGTCACTGACGTACGTTTCGTCGTCTACGATAAGGATCAACCGACGATCAGCGTGAGTAGAAGATGTTCCGGGTATGTTGTCTCGTCGAAGATCAGATTTTCAGCGCCGTATTGGATCATCTTATAAGTTTTTATCAGGCTGCTCGTTCTTGGATACCAAGACCGAGAAAATGATGTCGCTGAAAATTTATACGGGGACATGTATTGGATGACTTAAGGACTGACCTCATATGTATGCATCTATGTATGTATGTTTGTGTGTATTTATGGATGTATGTATGAATGTTTGTATGTGTGTATGTTTATATGAATCTGGCTATTTGTTTAGCACCTTTAAAGAGCCTCAAGTGGCTCACAGATCTAACTTAATTTCTTATGTCATTTCAGTAATAAATATAAATACATAAAAAGACATTTATGAACTATGAAAATTTATGTGATCTCGGCATAAAAACCAAAAGAGAGACCATCATAGTGAGAGACACTTTTGATGTATTAATGTGATGGTTTACAAGCAATTCTCTCCAATTGCTTGTCAATATGATGACAATTTGTTGGCCAGGCGTTTGAACAAGAACTGCACTTCCCAACCAGAGGTCGGAAGTTGAAAGGAAAGAAGTCGGAGGACCGAATTCTCGCTAAAGGGAAAACTGCCACCGACTCCAAGACTTCAGGTGATTAAGAAAACTATGTAATGTTTGGTAAAACACTATTGCACATTTATTAGGCACCACTGTGTAATGACCAAGCATCAATTGATGGCACTGAGCAATTGTGAGTGAAGGACTTGCTCTTTATCTTGTATTCAGTTGCTCGGCCTGTTTTCCAGTTACTTTAGGGTTTACAGTGGGTGGTTTAAAAATCTTCTTGTACTTGTCAGTTTGAATTAATAAACAAGATTATTATTATTATTATTACTATTATTATTATTATTTTCAACAATTACAGGCTGAGGTTTACACCTTTATTGGTTTTAAATTTAAAGGTTATAGGTTAACTCTTTTTAATATGCTTTATCATTAGTTTTAAATTTAAAGGTTGTAGGTTAACCCTTTTTAACATGCTTTATTGTTGGTTTTAAATTTAAAGGGTATATAGGTTAACTCTTTTTAACATGCTTTATTATTGGTTTAAAATTTTAAAGGCATAAGGTAACCCTTTTAAACATGCTTTATTGTTGGTTTTAAATTTAAAGGGTATAGGTTAACCCTTCTTAACATGCTTTATTATGGTTTTAAATTTAAAGGGCATAGGTTAACCCTTTTAAAATGCTTTATTGTTGGTTTTAAATTTAAAGGGTTTTCTATAACAACTAGATCATTAGCTTAAGTAATGGGTTTAAAAGTCTTTGTTCTGAAATTATTCTGACTCTGAGTTTATTTCTTGTTCTATTCGTCTTTTGACAGAGTCTGTGGGCGGTTGGAGTATTAGCATAAATGAGGTCAAGCTGGAGGTCACACATGGTGACATCACACAGGCAACAACGGACGCCATTGTCAACAGCACTAATGAAAGCCTGAACCTAAGACTAGGTAGGTCTTACAGGTTGTTAGGACTAGGTAAGGTAAGTTAAGGTAATGAAAAGCTAAGGTAAAGGTAAGGATAAGCTATTGTAAAGGTAGGTTATGGATAAGTTAAGGTAAAAGTAAGGTAGGGATAAGCAAAGGTACGGTAAGGTTAAGGCAAGGATAAGCTTAGATAAATGTAAGGATAAGCTAAGGTAAGGTAAGGATAAACTCAGGTAAAGTAAAGATAAGCTAAGGTGAAGGTCAGGTAAGGATAAGCTAAGGCAAGGTAAAAAAGCCTAAGGTTAAAGTTATGAAGTTCAAGTAAGGAAAGAATTAAGGAAGTGAAGGCAAGGAAAAATGTGTTGTGCTTAAGACAAGGTAAGTGTAAAGTAGATAGCTTCTTAGCAACTTCTGTTGCGCCGGTGTCTAATGCACAAAGTAATTGTAAATAAGAAGACTTTTAGCAACTTCTGTTTTGCTGGTGTCTAATGCACAAGTTGTCGAAAATTGTAAGGTAAGGTAAGGTAAGAAAAGGATTAGTTAAGTGTAAGAAATTAAATTTAAGTTTTCCCTTCTCTCTGTTTCCAGGTCGAATTCTGTCGGGTAAAATGGTATTTCTATGTTTGGTAATGTCTGTGCTGTCGTCTTGTTCCAGGTGCTGTTTCTGCTGCCATATTAAAAGCAGGAGGACCACGGATATCTGAAGAATGTGCTCGAATCGGTAAGGCACAGTCATCGTAGTCATAGTTTCTTGTTTGGCAGAACTTCCATTTGTCAGATCTTTGTCGTATTCGCTCTTCTGAAAGATTTTGTCTAGGAAAGAAAATAACTTGGAAAACACTATTTACAATGCTGGGGTGTGCATCATGCACCGATAGACCTCCATGTTGGTGACTTGAGCCATGTAGGGAGTGCACAGTATTTCCTAAACAGGTACATTCAAAGTTTCAGTTGTCAAAAAGAGCTGCAGGGGTAGAAAAATCTTACAGGTTACCAGAGTGCATGAATGCAAGTCAAAATTGAATGCTGTGCACATGAAACAAATAAGCTGGGGCTCAAGACCTCACCCCTGAACATCTTTTCAGTTACTTAGCTGAGGGGCTAGAAAAAGAGCCAGGAGGTTGAACCCTCAAACCACCGACAACTTAAACACTGGCTACATACAGGCTCAGAAGTCTTAATCTTATCTGAGGACAACTGCAATCTAATCGAATCGGATTTGATTGTAACAGTAGATGCACAGTATTTTGAATGAAGGTTCTCGTGGCAGAACAGACAATTTTTCGCAGTGGGCAGGTAATGTCGTAGGAAAATGTTTAATTTCAATTTGAAAACAAAATGTCTAGCTCTGTATGAATTTATATATTTCCTTATTAGTTTATGTCGATACCCAGCTGGAGGTTCATTTTCCAGTTATCTGAGAATTTTTTACATGCGTTTGTTGTGAATGAACTTTGACACCACTTGGACCAGAATAGGCAGCACTTTTCTGAGCCACTTAAACAGTGGTGTGTTAACTATTCAGATATATTTATCCATCGCATTGATATTTTAGGCAGAATGACAGATGGAATGGCCATAACGGGAGCTGGAGACCTCGTGCCCAAGTATATCTTCCATCTGAAAGCTCATTCTGCGGAGAGATCATGGAAGAAGGGAATTGAAAACTGCCTGGCTGAGGCGGAGAGACGTTCCGTCAGGTCGATCACTTTCCCACTCCTTGGTACAGGTAGATATCGATAATGTTACATTACTTTACAGTTTTAGATAAAATGTAAATTGCGCTGAGATATGTTTGCGGAATGTGAAGACCATAAACCAGTATACAGTTAGTATTTACCGGTATGTGCTTTCAGGCAAGGTGAATGCATTGGTGTAATTGTAATTAAACATTTATATAGCGCCACTTCAGGATCAATTCAGGGACGATCGATATGCACGTATGTATGCATGTATGTATGTTTGGTTCTCTAAGTACATATATTGTATTGTATTGTATTTAAACATTTATAAAGCGCCTCTAGTAGGGTGAACCGTTCAGAAGCGCTCCCAGTGCGCAAGGCAACAAGAAAAGAAATAGGTTTTGAGAAAGGCAAAAGAACACGACATGTTACCAATTAACATTTGAGAGCGAGTAGAAGGAGACAGTGTATTCCAGAGAGAGGGACCAATTGAGGCAAAAGATCAGGACTTCGCCATAGCTGTTCTAGTATGAGGAACTAAAAGATCCAATCTGTTTGAGGAGCGAACTGGACGATGCGAGGAGACAGAAAGAGGCCGGTGAATTACATCAGTTAAATATTTAGGGGCAAGACCCCGCTGTGTCTTGGGACATCAGAATGAGGATTTTGAACTTAATACGTGCAGACAGCGGAAGCCAGTGCAGTTGCTCAAACATGAAAGACGAAATGCGTGAGTAGCGTGGCAAACATGCTATTAATCTAGCAGCTGCATTTAGTGTACCGGTATATGTGTGTATATATGCATTAGTATGGTTCTTTGAGCATGTATATGTGTATGTGGGTATGTAACTATGTATGTACTTTTACACTATTCAGATGTTTGTTACATTGTGTAGCATTTTACTACTTTACGTTACGCTTTCAGGCAACATAAATGCGCCGGTGCAGATGATGGCTTCAGTGATGCTGGATGCAGTCATGAATTTCAGCACCAAGTCCAATCCTCAGCATCTCTCGCTCATCCGCATCGCCATCTTCCAGCCACAGATGGTCGAGGATTTCGCAAAAGCGATTGACGATAAAGCCCGAGAACATCAGTCATCCGGGCTTTTCGGTCGATTTAAAGGTAGCATCGTAATTGTTATCTCCAAATTTCTAAAGCATTACTCAAAAGCTAAGCGCAGGACATCAGATTATTCTTGAGCGCTGAATAGCTTGTTCAGGTCTCACCTGACAAATTGCTGATATTAGATCAGTTTGACCTGCTTATAGTATACAGGGTGCACGATGGTCTAGTGGATAGCGTACCGGACCGTTAATCGAGAAGTCGGGGTTCAAATCCCCACCAGGGCAGAAATTTGTCTCAAGGTTTCTGCTTCACTCGCACCATTAAGCTAACTCTAGTATAATGAGTACACTGACCGTACACTGTCGGTGAGAAGATGAGACTGTGAGGGAGAGGACTGGTCACCCGCCCTCAAAGCATTCTGTTGGTTGCTGGTGGTAAATGTCCTTTAAAGCTATTCTGCTTCACCTTGAAATCTTGAACGATAAATCATTACGGCCATAGTAATATGTAATAATAAGGGTAGCAGTTTGTAACAGAACAGGTAAAGTAAATCATGTAAACATGTAAAGTAAATCATGTAAACATGTAAAGTAAATCATGTAAACATGTAAAGTAAATCATGTAAATGTGTTAAGTAAATCATGTAAACATGTAAAGTAAATCAACAAATATGCTGGAATATATATATATGTACAACTGTGCATGTTAGTTAACTAATTAAGGTTTTGTCATAGATAAAAAAGAATACAATAATATTACATGTATATTAACTTATGCCACTTGTGCAATATATGATGAGTGGGTGACTCTGCTAGCCGGGACTTGTTCCCTTTAGGGTTTTTCTATTCCCATTGTTTTCCTCAATTGCTGAATTTATGTTTGTTTCACACTATCTGTTCCTGTATTTGATGGAAATCAATAAAATTTATGGTTATGGTTATATCCTCTATAAAGTTGTTGTTGCAAAAATTTCAGTCTATATGAAGTCTTTCTTCGGTTTGTCCGATAAACCACCAAAGAGTTTTGACGTGCAAGAAATTCCTCGCATCCGGAAGTTTGACGAACGAGTTCGTTTTACGATTTACGGTCTGACGGACAAAGCAATCGATTCAGCAATTGGCGAAATGGAGGATCTGTGTAGTGACATCATACAAGATAAAGTCATCGAGAAGGACTCGATTGCTAAACTTTCCGATGAACAGGTAATAATAATGATAACTGCAAATTTATGTAGCACCACTTCGAGAGAAACAAGCATACGCACCTGAAAACACAAAGCCACGGTCGAGTAGTATGGTTTTCAAGCATGTACCATTGTACCTCCAATGATCTTGATCATCAGAGAACATTTGAACTTCTGAAGAGCCTCTTTCCTTGGTTTTCAGTCAGGTGGAAAAGAGTGTCTGGAAAATGGACCTATATGCATTCTGAAGTTAAAAAAAGCATGCAACAATAATAAGTCTCTGTGGTGACTGGCCAAATGACCTGGTTGGTTGGCTGACCGATAGATATTTTTTTAAACATTTAACGATTTGAGCAAGGACTATTTTTTATGAAAGTATCCTTAACAGCTCAATCACTTAAAGAATCAATACAATTTATCGTGAAATGCCAAGGTAATTGTGAAAATTCCGATGGAGTTAGAATACGCGATAAAAATTTTAAATGGTTAATGTTGCTGTACAACTTCAGATTTTCTTGTTCTGCAGATATCGAGGATCCATGTTCTGGAGCAAGAGTTTTCTGTGAAGCTCACGATCGACAGAGGCCACAGACTCAATCGTATTCGTATCCAGGGTGAAGGCCAGGCTATCGTTTCTGTCCTCGACAAGATCTACGCCATCTTTGCGGAGGTCGAGGAACAGCAACGCGAAGAGTATCACGCGGAAATCATTGCTCAGCAGGTAAGACTTGTGACGTGTGAGCGAGATCCAATGGTGCAAGGTGAGAGGTTTCCAGCGGTTTCCAATGGTACTTAGTGAGAGGTTCCCAAAGGTGCAAAGTGAGAGGTTTCCAGTGTTGCTAAGTGAGAGGTTTCTAAAGGTGCAAGGGGAGAGGTTCCCAGTGATGCAAAGTGAGAGATTCCAAAGGTGCAAAGTGAGAGGTTCCCAATGGTGCAAAATGAGAGGTTCCAAATGTGTGAATTGGTTGGGCATTGGAATGGGTTTTAGGGTTAGACTGTTAAAGTTGAAGGTTAGCTTTAGGGTGTACGGTTAAGGTTAGGGTGTACGGTTAAGGATAGGATTGGTGTTAAAGTATGGGTTAAGTGTTTGGTTAGGGCAGTTGGGAGTCAGGCAAAAGGTTGGAGTGAGTTTGGAATTAGGGTTCACAGGTTATGGTGAGGTTGGTTAGATTATGAGTTAGGGTTAGGATGTATGGTTAAGGGTTAGAATTACGGTTGAGTTTAGATTAAGGTTTATTTCTCTAAACTGGAGAGTGTTGGGTTACTTGGTGTTGTGTTGGACGTAGGCTCAGTGGATGTACCAGTGTGATGATTCGTACGATCTTTATCCAAAGCCAATCAATTTGATCATCGAGAAGGCCTATCAGGATCGAGTGCCGTACGCCAAATGGGAGGAGGATGATGGATCATACCACCTCGATTTCCAGCGCATGGAAGAAACTAAGAACAACGATGGAAAAAGCATCGTTAAAGTCAAACGCATGACTGCAGGTTGGTGCTTTTCGCGTTTAACATTGCTTGGTAGTTGTTGAGCAGCGACTTTGAGAGATTTATTTTTAAAAGGCCACTTTAAAAATGCTGGCTTACATTACAACACGTGACTCCTTTCTTTGACAAAGCATATTGTGTGTGATTCCTCTTCTTCGCCTTACATCTCTCCCCACTGTGATTCTAAACACAATCCACCATAGATGCATCATGACATCCAACCGATTTTGACCTTATCTGCCTCGAGATTTTGTTTTGACTGAGCGCCTGTGAATAAACTGGTTCCTGCAACTTTACTTGTTTGGATGCTGTAGACAAAATCTTGAGATTACGATTACATATGGCTTTGTTGTGGGTGGACAGTTTATATGTTGCCTTTCAACTCTGCAGCTGGGATTTGAATCGTGGCATGTTGTTTGAAACTGATAATTCGCTAGAGGGCGTTAGTGGCACAGACCTCTTCAAATATCGTTCCGTCTTGGTGGTTAGTTGATCCTCTGACCTTGGGGTTGACAGTCCAACGTGCTAAACACTAGACCTTCAAGACCCCAGACAATTACACTATTTAATTGTAAAACCAGAATTATGGAAGAATGATTCGTATAAAATATTTGTCGAAGGATTCATTCGAGCAACAAACACTTAATGTAAACGCATGTAAAGCTCTCAGATGGAATCAAAGGCGCTCACCTAAATCATAATCATACTTTACACATTTATGTAGCACCTTTGTGGAAATCCTACTCAGAGGTACTCCCAACACACATATGCGTGCACATTTCGAAAGATGCTATCTGCATCATGATGATAACCACTCTATGTGGGACACGGTGGCCAATTGGTTAGAAAGCTCGACCTGTAACGTGGAGACTAAGGGTTCGATCCTGCCCTGCGACAGTTGCTGGGTAGGAACCTTGAGCAAGTCCTTCACTCACTATTGCTCAGGGCCATCAACTGAGGCTTCGCTATTATTTGGTGGCAGTTAGTAAAATGCAGAAATAACAATGGTGATAATGGCGCTATAGAAGTCATTTGATTAGATTATGGATGATTTGCATTTAAGAAGTTTTGCGAGAGTCTTGTGCATTTGTTGTGGCATTCAGAGTCTTTGATTCCGAAGAGCTGGGATACGATGAACGCTGATGAGTTGTGCAAGAGAGTTGCTCTGTCTGCAAGCAGCCAAGAATATCAGGACGTCCTGAAGCACATCCGGCTCACTGACAGCGGAATAGTTCGACAGGTCGTCAGCGTAAGTAGCTGCCACTCCTGCGGTTGGGAAGACACGGCTGTCCTCGGTGATTTGCACTTTTGCAGTTGACGGCCTTGGGCTTTTGAGCCTTTTTTCTGATGCATTTGGATTTCGTGGTCTGTATCTCTTGTAAGTTACTTCTCCAGCGGATTCCAGGTACTTAGCGCCTTTGAAAGAACGTACAACAGATGGGCTGCCATTGTATGTGCCGTACTTAAGGCTTGACTCTGTATGTGTTTGTGTCTGTACACTTATGTATGTACAATTTTGTACATACTATATGTCAGTACGTATGTAGTTGTAATTAGGAATTTATGTAGCACCACTCCAGAAGACTAATAAAAGTTGCTCTTTACTTTACGCTAGCATAAATAATGTTGAAGAGCAGTTCCTCTCAGGCTAGGTCCAGCTAGCCTGAGAGGCGGCCATGGTGTGATGTGTTAGTGACTTCATTTTCTTAGCCTCAGCATATAAGGGTGGGTGGTCAGTCCTCTCCCTCACCGTCTCATCTTCCAACTGACAGTGTACGGTCGGTGTACTTGTTGCTGAGTTGAGAGATGCAGAACTGCAGATGGAGCATAAATCTCAAAGCAACTTTCTGCCGTAGTCGGGGAATTGAACCCCGACCTCTTGGTTGACAATCCAGTATGCTAACTACTAAACTGTCTGCACCCCAACATAATGTGGAATGTCAGGTAGAACAGATCTTTCATTATGTCCCTGGCTGATTCATTACTAGGGCACCACGCTTCTGACAAGGTTCCCCATAGAGACATGTAAACAACTGTTTTACTTTTGTGTATTTTACTATAATGTAAAAATCCTGTTTCAGATTGAGCGAATTCAGAATCCGAGCCTCTACCAGCAGTATGTTGTCCGCAGGGAGGCAATGCAGCGGCTGCAGCAGGGAACCAATACTTGTGAACGCATTCTTTGGCATGGAACCGGCGCCGACACTCTCGAGAGCATCAACTTTCATGGCTTCAATCGCAGTTACTGCGGGAAAAATGGTGGGATTCCTCGTATCTTTTATCTGATGAAATTGATTATTTTTTAGTTTCAATGTCCACTTTGTTTCTACTATTCAGTAGAATATATATAGTAGAATATCTGCTCTCACTAACGGAAAGCAGTAGAGGATTGTCCCCAGACAGGTCATTTTGCTTAACTAGCATGCATAGGCTGTACGTATGAGAGAGGGCGATATATGATTATTCTGTCTTGTTCTGTGATGCAGCCGTCGTGTATGGAAGAGGAGTCTATTTCGCACAGGGCTTCCAGTATTCCGGCAGCAACACTTATGCAGTTCCGGATATCAATGGCCACAAACACGTCTACCAGACGAGAGTCCTCACGGGAGACTTCGTTGTCGGAAACCAGACTTACATCGTCCCTCCACCAAAACCTGGAAGTTCGGCCGTCAGATATGACTCGGTAGTCGACAATCCCGCTGCGCCTTCAATTTTTGTGATCTTCAGCGACACGCAGGCATATCCCGAATATCTGATCATATTTAAGTGATGATCAGTGGCACAAAATTATGGTATTTATCCAAGGGTTCTTAGTGCTAGAGACCTGGAATCACAGATTTTCATTTGAATCAAGTCAGCTGGTACTACTTTTATATTCATGCAGTTTGAACTTGATAGCACAGGCATACCACAGTAACACAGTTATCAATATATCAGTGTAGGCCAAATAACTTTTCTGCAGTTTAAAATCAGTTAAACTAAAAATTAAGTTAATTAACAGAACTAAAAAAATACAAATTCTGTTTGGGTTCCATGTTCGTTAAATTTAGTCACTCACTTTAATGCTCTTGGACCTACACAATTTCAAAATAACTGCCGCTTATGAGTTAAAATAATGTCGTCAGTGCCACGTTGCATGCATGAATTCAACAGCCAATCCACGTGCAGTAAACAATGAAACAATTAGTTTACAACAAAGCACGTCAAGGGCTAATCGTTTTTTGAATTATGACATGATTTTTGAGTCGAATTGAATACTGCAGTCTTCTTCGTTTTCGAATCGAATATTGAAGCTTCAAAGGTCCCTACTTTATAGTGCTTCGGACAGGTTTGACAAAAAAATGCTTGTGAGGACTTTGTTTTCTCTTTGCCCCTTTTTTACGAGCTCTGTGTGACAGGGACATTTATGGATAGCCTTTGAAGAACCTGGGTGTTCATCCAGGATTCAGTTTCTGGGAGGATTAAATTTGCAGTAGGGTGCTGATCAGATATCAGATACAACTGTTGTGTCAGACAGTTCTGCTACAATCACCCACATTCTTCGAAATTCTAGCAGATCGGCATGAGTGAAATTAAAGGAAAGAATATCAAGGACTTTGTGTAGGATGATGTTGAGGTGAGGTCTGGTCAAGTAGACTGTTGAGCTTCTGCTTCTTCACATAGCTAAATCAATTCTTCATATGGCTAATTCATTTCTTCATGTGGCTAAATCTCTGCTATCTGTAGACTTCTAACAGTTTAGCAACACCACCTTATTTTCCTAAATATTCCCAGTCTTTTACTGAGGTGCTTTTAGACAGTAGAATTTGAATCATTTATTTGTAAATCACCAACAGCCATTTTTTTGTAGTTTTATGCTTTTCTATGTGCAAGTACAACTATTACGTGTTGAGAAGTTTCTTGCTTCGTACGATTACTCTCGGTTCTGCTTTAATTTTTTTGTACGCTGTGCCGTTTGCGTTGCTACTGTTCCAAGTTTTGAAGTCTGCTATAATGATTAAGTTGTTAAGAAATCTTAGTTGTTTTTCTGAGAGCAAACAATGTATACGAATTCTGCAGAACTTATTAATTACCCGGTAATTATATCGTGGAGTTCAAAAGGTCAAGGCAAGGTCTGAGCTGAAATTCCAGAGAACCAGCTGAACTAGGAAACATCTATGTTTGTAAATGTAATTGAACATTTATATAGCACCGCTCAATGAGCAAAACAAATCTCTGCACTAGCTTATGCGATGTTAAATGCCATTAACTAGACTGTTATTACATCAGTTAGCAGAACAACGTACCGTATGTATGTATGTATGTGTTCATTTGTATAGCACCTTTAGCACCTCCTCAAAGCACTAGTGCTGAAACCTGCTTAGTTAAGGTTGTTGTGGGAATAGATCAGTCTTTTGGTAACTGTTGGACTTTTTAGGAATTGCGTTGCTGAAGAATGCCAAGGTGAGGTGCACAGCAGGTTGTCTGTAATGCATTTTAAAGCATTTTGTGTTGTAAACGGATTTGTTTCAGTAGCGGGCCATCAATGATGTATTTCAGTCAGTTGTATATATGTATGTATGTACGCATATATGTATGGGAGTATTTCTATAGTGCCCTTTAACATCAGTGTTTTAACTTGAATTTGCAGTTTTTTCCAGTTGTTCAGTTCATTCCAACTCTTTGGTGTTTTCGGCAGTTCTTTTGTTGAGAGCTTTGGTACACTTGTGTAGGAAAGAGCACGTTTAAATGCCTTGCCAAAAACAGATGGAGCTGAAACTGTGGAAAAAGAGTTAGCGAGGACTCGTACGCAGCGGTAGCATTCGATCAATAACGCAAGTGTTGAAACAATGTTAGAAATAGTCAGGCTGATATAAATTTTAAGCCCATTCTACTGTGATCGCATAATGTGCTTCTGCAGTTTATTAAAGAATATGAGTTTTTTGTTTGCTTTTTGCTTTTTAAATAGGATTCCTTGTTCAATTAACGTTTGTTCACATGTTTCTTAAGTGCACAGATACTAATATGAAATAGCCTAAGAAAACTGGATTCTGCTGAGAAATCCACCTTAGCGCAGAATAACATTTTTAACTTCCAGATTATTCTAGTTTCTCCCAGGCACCAGGATTTGACTTTGAGGATGCGAAATTTTGAGTTCATGGTTTTCATATTTTTATGCACTTGGAAACAGTTTGAGTTCAGTTTTGAGCTGTGAATTACATGTATAGGAGCAAGTACTTGAGCAGAGGAGAGTCGAAGGACATAGAGTTTAAAAATAATTATTGCTATAACCACATTCAATGGGTTAAGCATTTCTTTCCACCCTAAATGGATGACAAAATGGCTCTTCCTTTCACCTAAGGGACACAGAAACACCAAAGTAAAACTCATTAGATCTGTGCTGTGCAGATCCGATGATCATTTAATCAGTGGATGTTCATACTGCCGTGAAAAGCCAAAACACAGTAACTATGACTGTTATAGCTTACCAGTTACTGTGTTTTGGCTTTTCACGGCAGCATATTGTTCTTTCAAGAGATCTCCTCTGACTGGAATTTGCGATCCAGGCCTCAACTCGGACAACCCATACCCTGGTTGGCAACACCTGGGGGTTGGTTTTCCAGCCCTTCCCTTCTAATGAACGGAAATCTAGAAATCTGACCAGTGTTTGAATCACACCCCTACCATGTGGACTGGCACTTCAGCTGCATCACTAGACTATACACACAGAACACAATGTCATCAACTGCAACGTTTGACTTCTTCAATGTAACACATTCATGCATGAAAGTGAAATCCTGAGCTTCAAATATAAAATCAATTTCCAGTTTACTTATGAAACGATGCTACGTGAGCGAGTCAGTAAGTAAGTCAGTCATTAAAATGCAGCATAAACGTGACGATAGACTCGACACAGATCAAAGAAACGGCAGTATGACGCATAAACGTAGCTGCTGCTATGTACTCCGCACCAACAACTCCGACATAATAGATGCTAAATACATTGTACATGAACTAGTTCTCATTAGCAGTGGCGTCTACTCCATAGAAACCTTGGAGCAAATGCTCCATCCAAAAAATGGGGGTGGGGGAGATCTGTCAGTGTATGTGCTGTCATTATTGGGGGCGGGGAGGGGAAGGAGGGAAGAGGAGGGAGGGGAAGTTGCTCCAATGACTTAGGAGGGATAGACGCCACTGCTCATTACTAACATATTAAGCTGCTTCATCATTTCAAGCACTGCTGTATACAATCACGTGCATCATCAGTTGTTCTTAATAATGTCGGCATTTACAGCAGCCGTAAATGCTCTGATTTCCAGACATTACAAACCCCCAGTAGGCCTACACCAGAGGCTCCTTTCAACACACTTCATTACAACATGAGTTCTGTTATACCACATCATCCCAAACTGAAGGGGTCGTCCGTTAATGGGTCTGCAAAGAGGCAAGGTCATTCATAGAATTTCAGACGTAAAGAAATGCAGGATTAGGCGCAATTAGGCCGTCGGCATTTCAGTTTGGTACATATAGTAATTTCAGTATGACTGTGCCCAAGGGTCGCATGAAGGCTAGTGCGGACCCCGGTGCTGTGATTACCTATAGCCATCAGCGCGGGACCCAATTACAAGTACAATAAAAAATGTTAATGTAGGCCTAATTCCGAAAATGCGGGCCCTTCAAAACTGCGGGCCCGGGTGCTGCAGCACCCTTTAGCCCCCCCCCCCAATCCGGGCCTGCTTGTGCCCTAATTAAACACCAATATCAGTCAGCAGATATTCTGACCTGCGTTGGATCTAATTCGAGTGCCTTTGCTGGACACGGCAGTAGCAAAGTAGGCCTACCCCAGCCCGTATCACAGTTAGCCTTACAAGATCAACAGGGTAGCCTGATCTAGGCCTTAGTATTTCGTTTGAGTGTAGACGTCCTCAAAGCGAGTTATTATTAATTTATTATTATTATTATTATTCCTACCTCGCCAGTGTCTAATGCAAGGCATCAACCGATGGCGCACCAAAACCAAGCCGTAATCAGATCAATGTCCAGATCAGTCCACTGAGACAGATGGGTAGGGTAATGCCAAATATGAAAAAGTGGGAGTGTGTGGTCCGAAGTAGGCTATTTTTCTATGACCTTTATGTACTACAGCAGAATCTTCTTATAACAGAGGTGCGCGATAGTCTGATCATCTGATGGTCAGCGTGCTGGACTGTCCACTGAGAGGTCAGAGGGTTCAAATCCTCTCCTGTGCCCTTAGTCTACTGCAGTTTTTTTATAATCCGTATATTGTCAGTGAGAAGATTAAACGGCGAAGGAGAGAACTGCAGGCAATCTGCCGTCACATGCCGAGGCTAAGAAAAGTGAAGTCGCTAACATTTCATACCCATGGCTGCCTCTTGGACTAGCTTAACACTTTATGTACTAAAACTGATTGGGAAACCAATGTAGCTTGTCATTAAAGTGTAAATGGACTGCTCTTTTCTTCTTATAACATCTGTACTTTATATGGCACCCACAGCAGCCTTTACATGGCCATTTCAGTCCAGTAGCCATGGGAGGCAAACTTTTATAGGGGAGGGGGCAAACTTTTTGTAGGGGAGCGCAAAATGACGTTTTTGCATAGAATAAATAATGGTCAAGGACTTGATCTAAATAATTGTTTTTGCATTGAAAATCGTGTTGGGACTGTTCATAATAATCAAAAGATTTTATTTTGTGAAATATTTGCAAAATCCAGGGGGCAAATGCCCTTGCCTTCCTCCGGACGCCCATGGTAACCACAGTTTGCCGTTTCAATTCATCACAAGCAAAGCCACAAGCACAAATTTCAGCTCAAATTTACCAATAACCAATAAAAACTATAAAAAAAACCTATTAAGTCAACAGTCATTCTGTCACCCATAAACCATTAACCCAGTTATTAACGCATCCGCTCAACAGCTTGTCATTTGTAAGCAATTAGGTCAGTTACTAAATGTCAGTATGTGGCAGAAAAATCTGTCAGACTTCAGTTGCGGACCATCGACTAGGTTATGAAGACGTATTATCTTTTCTACTGCAAACCGCCAACATAGTTAAACAAAGCTTGTCAACCTCGTGACAATCTCAGCTTTCAGATCTAAGCTGTCAATGTACCGGTGAATGTGTCAACGTTTCCAACAGTCCCGTCAACAACTTTCGTTTGTAACCACCAAAGTAGTTTATCTGTAGGCCTATCGGTTAACTTCTCCAGGCATAAACCACTGTCAGATACAAACAGCAGACTCTCGTATCCAACTGGCTCTGGACAACAGCAAACATTTCCGATAGGTTTGAAGTAGTGGTCCGGATTAGCGCGTTTGATGGGGCGAATCGTTGACCGTATTTCTTGGAGTCCATGACAGGGAACGAAAGCAGAATGGCGAGGGGTCAAAGGTCGTCTTCGATGGCCGCTGAGATCCATTCACGATCTAAACAACAACAAAATACCCAATGGTAACATTTTGCCCAAGTCCAACTAATTTTCTGCGTTAAAAATGTTTGTAATAATAATAATAATAATAATAATAATAATAATAATAATAATAATAATAATAATAATAGAGATTAAGTAAGTAAGTATGTTCTTTAATATACCGTCTGCAAACGCACTGCGGCTAACAAACAGGTTAATCACAAGAGAGGAGCACGAAAACAAACAGCAAATTTAAATAAGAGAGAAATAGTTAAATACAATGGAAATGAAATAAATACATCAGAATAGAAATAAAATAAAAAAGCCGTGATGATAAAAAAAAGAAGACAGACAGTCACTAAGACGGACAGGAAGAAATTAATCGTTGCCATTTTCTGAATATGGGACCTAGAAGGCAACCAGTTAACTAACTGTGTAAGCTAGGCCTACTTGCCAATGTTTGGCGTGTCAGAAAGGCAAGTTGCGGGAAATCAGTTATTCATCTCTGCCAGCAAGCCCATCTGGAATCAATACAACCCATACGAGACCCGCATAGAACCCATATACTAGTTTCACCTGGACGTAGAGATGGTTGAATGGTAACACGCTGGCACGAAGATCAGAAGGACGCGGATTCGATACCCGCTAGCCCCATAAGGTTGACAGCCTTCCATTCGCTAGGGGGCGACTTAAAATGAGCAGTAGAACAGATGGGCGCCTTGCAGGCTGCCATACAGTTAAATTCGACTCCTGTTAAACTTTTTATCATCTGTTACTACTATATCATGTAATCTTACTGCATACTTGTCAATTTGATTTAATAAAAGATTATTCTTCTTCTTCTTATTATTATTATTATTTTTATTATCTAATTCCAAATGAAATGCTGGCAGGGATAATTGCCAAAAACAATAAACACAGGTTGTAAGTAAACGAGTTTGTTATATATATGCCGCATGCCCATTGGTTGAAGGAGGAATTGTGGATATAAGCATGAACAGCATAAACTGAATTATGGCCTTACTGTGTGGATTGTAACACAGAGGCGCGTTTACACGTAGGTCATAGGCGTAATTTGTGGGGGGTACGAGGGGTACCCGTACCCCCCACTTTCTGGACTGGGGGTACCGTACCCCCCACATTTGAACAATGCCAATGAATATTTTATTATTGTGCCTTCCGCAGTCTCAGCCTTGTTTCGTGTATGTAAGAAATTGGTACCCCACTGTTTAGACCAAAGTTACGCCCATGATTATTATTATTATTATTATTATTATTATTATTATTATTATTATTATTATTATTATTATTATTATTATTATTAGGCTATTATTATCATTATTATTATTAAATTTCTCAGTCCCACTGTGTCACACAAAAGCTGCGTGATGTAAAAGCTGGTCTCTCTGACGTGGCTTTTGTGTGGCGCAGAGAAATTTAGATGAATTGTAATTGTAATTGTAATTGTAATTGAACATTTATATAGCGCCACTCAAATTAGAGGCGCTCTCGTCCCACATCACTGCCAAAACCGGCAAAAAGAAAGGTTCTCAAGCGTCTACGGAACTGAAGAGGAGAGAGGACAAGAAGGACAAGATTTACATTTAGGACCTACATTATATACAACGTACATAATGGTAGGCCTACATCGTTGTAGGCTTATATATCTAAAACTATCATGAATGTTGCTTTGTCAATATATTGTGGTGCTATACAAATTAGCAAACGGTCCCGCAGAAATAGCTCTCGCAAACATAATTTAATTAATTACATTGGATATTTCATTTCTAATAATATTACCGCTACGGCGCTAAGCCTACATTATTTTATTATTTTAATAAGCGCTGCTATCGGTATTTATAAATGAGTTGACCCAGGTTTTTCGAGTTTTAAATATAAATGACGTCATTTCAATGTTTGTTCATATATTCCGATGACGTCATCGTCTCTATAGTTTCCGCGGCTTGATGCAATATTGTTACTTTTTCCGGGTGTTTTCTCGGCGACGGACTAAGGCGACGGAGGTCTGCGGTGGACGGGGCGCTTTCTCGTTTCGACGACGGAGCTTTCGCCTCTGTCAGTAGTTTGTTACTTTTTTGGTGTTTTGTGTTGTGTATTTCGGTCACTTCAATCATGCACAGATCTACACGGGCGTTTAATGCCTCAAGTTCATAGGCGTAATTTGGGGGTACGAGGGGTACCCGTATCCCCACTTTTTGGACTGGGGCACCGTACCCCCACATTTTGAACAATTTCAATCAATATTTTATTATTGTGCCTTCCCAGAGATCGCAGTCTCAGCTTGCTTCGCGTATGTAAGAAATTGGTACCCCCACTTTTTAGACCAAAGTTACGCCCCTGACGTAGGTACACTAGGCGCGCGCCTAGGGCCCCCAAATCTCGGAGGACCCCAAACGAATGAAAATATTTTTTCAATTATAAAATATAACATTAAACCAAATAACTTCACATTCCTTGAAATAGCTTCTATAGGCTAAGTAATCACAATTACACGGTCAATAACACTCACAAAAACGGCTTCAAGTTCAACTTGTTGGCTTTTGCACATGATTGGCTAAACACCACCAGATCCAGTTTCAGACTCTCAGTCTATTCTACACATTCAGGACTTCAGAAGGGCCCCCAAAAATGTTTGTGCCTAGGGCCCCATTTTCTGCAAACGCGCCTCTGTTGTAACAGAAAAAAGACAAGAAATCCCTTCTACTAGCCTCAGAGGCAGCCACGGGTGTGAAGTGTTAGCAACTTCATTTACTTGGCCTTCGCACTTGAATGTGGGTGGCCAGTCCTCTCCCTAGCCGTCTGATCTTCCCACTGAGACTGTACGGCCGGTGTACTCATTAAGGCGGAGTTCGCCAAAGGGTGCAGATGGAGCCGACATCTTGAAACAATTTTCTGACCTGGAGGGAAATGAACCCCCTTTTCTCAGTTGTTACTTTACCACATTAACCAATAGACTATTAGGGCCTATAGAGCACAACCAACGGACAGTACGAACGCTCTGTGTGGTTATACGCTTAACGACGTACTTGCACAATGGCATGTTTAGCTACACTGGTTACACCGTTTCAGCGTATGTCCCATGCAAATCTCTGCGTGAAGTTGCCGGTTCGTATACCGATGAAGGTTTACTTCAGAGATATGAAGCTTAAGCTAGCAAGGTCCGTACACGGGGACATTAAATGGCCTGGTTCACAATCAAACGGGCAGCGGTAGTAAAGAATCTCACACGATCAATTCATTCAAAATTGAGCAGGGCCGAGGCCCTAAGGTCGCCATAGAAAAGCATGTACCGGTACCGTACAATTAGGCCTACATTTACGTGCATCTGTAAGGGAAGGAGGCGAGGCAGATGATAGCAGGAGAGGAAAAGCAGGAGGAGGAGAAGGGCGGGGTGAGAAGAAACAGGGAGCAACAGAGGATTTTCCTAGAAGCGACGTTTGAACTGAATAGCGCAAAAATCATCTGTAGTAGGCTAACATTTGTACAGCATAGCATGTCTTGCAGAAAAACAACGCAAAGGTAGGCCTGCTTAGGCTAGTACTGCGGTTAAAGAAACTTTTTACGATGGCAGAAATGTTTTATCTCAGCCATAAATCTCTCAAGCCGTAAATCGAGTGCCTTGCCAACAATTAGGCCTACGGAATGTTCCCTCCAAGTAACTTGATCGGAAAGTGCTTCGCCGGATTAATATTTTTCCGATGAATCCTAATTCCCGACCACTAATTCACCCTGCTTTTTTCGTTTGGGGCAGCGCAGCAACTCGGGCCTGGTCGCGATTCACATTTGCACACCTTCCCACTGATCGATGGCCACTGGAAGCCGACGCTGAAACAAATTGCTCATCCGGGCGGCCACATTCACCACTGACCCGAAGTCCCGACCCCAGTCAACAGAGCCCGATTCAATCCGTGACACGGCCGACCCTCCGGCGATCCCGGCAATATATCACCGATCGGCGCACAGCACAATTCGGCAATTTTAAAGCACCCGGGCCAGCGAAAGAGGCCAACAAGATGTACAGGGTCATATCTACATCGTCACTTACCGAAATTAGTTTTAAGAGATATGTGGGATCATAATCGAAAAAGAGCCGGCCGGATAGCGCACAAGATGGCGGCCGTGCGCGTGCGCAGACGAAATCGCGACCAATTTCGAGTATGAACTGTCGAGTATTTATGGCCGCGGTCGGGCTACGGTCTATTGCTATTCATGAAAGCACTCCTGTATTCAACTGTAGATCTATCATTATTTCGCAGGATGTAACCTCCCACCGGCTATGGACTGGCTCTAATCAATCAGCCGAAAAGGACACATCTCTGTACAGCGTAAAAACGGATTAGCGGGCCGTGTCTCGCTCGACCGAAGGACAAGATGCAGAACCTTCCAGAATTACGAACGCCCGACAAATGAAAAGGCCGGGGCGGGGGGGGGGCAGGGGGACCTCGACAAAGAATTTCACGAACAGCGACCCAAGCAACAATCCTAAAAAGTCTTATGATCGGGAACAATCTGCCATCAAAAGAAGTGAGAAGTTGGTCGGGCTATACGCTGCGAAGAAAATGAATGAAGCTGCCACCTTCTTCTTATTCAAGGCAATCTTAGAAATCGGATTCAATCGAAGAAACAAGGACACAGAAAGTGTATACAGACAGCAACAAGATTCAGGGCCTTCAATTTTATATCTACAACGCAATCTAATCTCACAACTTCTATAGCGCCAACGTAACAATGTTCAGGGCATCAGTCGAGGTCGCTACTAGCCTAAGCAGAATCGTTGCGCAAGTCAAATTCCAGGGCGAGTCCGGTGGAAAGCCAAGAAGGGAATCCGAGAAGACGCGAAAACAACCCATGGAGGAAATGATTCTCGGAACAGATAAGTTTTTTGAGTAGATATTTTGTGTGAATCGCGAATGATAAAAACTGATCGCATATTGGCAAAGACGCAGGAAAATAGCAAAACAGAGTCCTGTACACCTGAAAAATATTTAAGCTTACACATGTAACGTATAAAAAAATCCGAGACTATACCAAAACAAGCAATAAATCACAGACATGAAAAGCAGGTGCTGAAAAAAGAGACAGGAGCAAAACGGCGGGAACTCTTTTATCAGCAAACAAAACAGATTCCAATCTCTCCTTAACATTGTTTTGACTGAGCTTTAAGAACTTCGTGGAACTTCTACTGCGCCGATGTATAATGTACAAGGCATCAACAACGATGGCGCACCAAAAACAAGCCGTAATCAGGTGAATATCCAGAAGGTCAGTCCGCAAGACAGAGAGGCAGGCAGTATATGGTGGATAAGCAACTATTATGCCGCAACCAACATTCGAACGGTGTATTCCACAACCTCGGGGTAATCCCCCTCCCAATGGTATCTTAGGAACTACACACGACAGAGACGTGAATTTTGCGTCCGAGATAGGTGAGAAAAGTCAAAGAAGCTATTTCTAGCATTGTAGAACAAACGAAAGACCATTCTCAAGAACGTTTGCTCTTCATTTTCAAAATGTTTATATCTCAGCATCTGTGAGGCACAAAGAGAAATTCTCAGTCCAAGAATGGTTTGACGGGGTTGTGGAAGTCAAACAAAATCATAATCAACATGGTATGACCATCGTAGGACCATCGCATGACCTTGTAGTTCAAGGTCACTTGACCTTTTGTGGTTAACTTTTGGTTTCGCAGGAACTACAAGTGTTAGAATGGTGTTCTTCGTGTCTATTTCATGCTTTGCTGGGTAGAGGAATCCAAGAAGATACACGCAACATTGTAAGAGCATCATACGAACTTGTAGTTCAAGGTCACTTGACCTACTATGGTTGATCCATGGTTTCAAGTGTTAGAATGTGGTCTTGGTGTCAATTTCATGGTTGTCAAGGTCACGGAATCCAAAACCTATGCGAAACATTGTACGATCATCGCATGACCTTGTAAACTCCAAACTTCTAAAGCGCTACTCTAAAGCTAAGCGCAGAACACAAGCTTATTCACGAGCGCTGCGTCAAATCAAATGGGTTGCATAGAGAAGTAGCCACGTTCGCCAGGGGGCGCAGGCGAAGCAGAAATTACAAAACAATAATTTGTCTTGACGGGGATTTAAACCCTGACGCTCGGTTGGCAGTCCAGCACGCTAACTAGACGTACTTGGCTGGGAGCGACTCGACAGTCATCCTTGAAAGGCGCTATATAAATGCTACGAATGAATGAATGAATGAACGAACCCCCTCTTCTGTCATAACCCAAGCGCTCTATCAATTCGTATACGCCGTTCTGTTTTTCCTACCAAATCATCGCTCTGCTTTCTTCTTCTCTTTTAGTCTGGTGCCCTCTTTCAGATCGATCAGTCTGGTTTCACGTCCCATTAGTCTTATATCGCAGCCAATCATTAGCCGGATTCTCTCTACCTTCCCCCCTTCCATCACAGTCTCTCCTCCAATCCCGTTGCGTTTAGTCTGCCCCCGTCTGCTTTCCCTAAATCTGATTAACTGTTCGACCCATCCATCCTCTCCGCAGCCTTCTCTCATCCCGCTGTCAGCCTCCCTATCCCTCCTTCCCTCCCTCCACCCCCTCCGTCCGTCCTTCCTCCTCTAAATTCCCTATCAGACCTTAGCACCGAACGCTGCGCTAGACCGGCGAGCCACGCCACCCCCTCGCCCTAACAGGACGTGCGCCGAATCCAAAGACGCACCCGATGTTCCTGGCCACTACTCTTCTCCCTCCCACCCCACCCCCCCCTCCAACCCCTTACTCGCTGACCGACCAACTGACCGTTTGGCGACTCTAATCAGGTGTAGGGGCCGCGACAGCACAGCCCAGCTCGGCCAATATTTGTCTTCATGAAACACAATTGAAAGCCCGATAAGCGTCGGGAGGGGGAACGGGCAAGCGAACCACCCGCGACTGCCAACAATGGCACGAAAGCGGTCCTTACCGCCCGCCCGCAATTGCGCGGGTGCCGTTGTAGGCGCTCCGACATCTAACGAAATTATAAGGTTAATTCGCCGCCTCTGGGACTCGATCCGGTGGGATCAAGTAGCTGGAAATTCGACCGAACGGAGAGTTATCTCAGATCGAAAGATCCGTCTGGTATTCAATGGATTCCGTTTCTAACCGGATTACCAGATGCTGGGACTCTATTGCATTAGGATGCAGGTCCTCGTGACAGCCTTTATACGGCGTATGATCCGCGGATGCATATCTGAATTAGTTGAAGGCGATATTAAACGCACTCTGTCCTCTCTGAGGCCTTGACAATCAACGAGGAGGAACGGGGGTTCGGTAGAGTTCAGCTTCGCCACCAGCGGCCATTTGAGGTCATTTGCTAGCAGGAAAATGAAAGATCGTATTGCTAACTGATTACGATGGCTCGTTTGAAAGGATTTGATATCAACGAGCCATCTTGTTGGGTAGAATAGATCATGGCTTGTTCAGATGGATTGGATAGGATGAATTGTGGCTCTATCTGAATGGATGGAGGGTGTAAACTATAGATTGCTCTGACGGCTTGGGCGGATGCAGGGCCATCCATACAGGCAGGGAACGGAATATATATGCAGGAAACGATGTATGTACGTATGTAAATATCAAAGCACTTCTCATAGTGCCGTTAAGCTACCTCACAAAGACGCCGAACACGTGAACAGGGACGTAACTAGCGTTGGGCTTGGGGGGGCTTAAGCCCCCCCAAACGAAGTTGAAGCCCCCCCAAACAAGTCAAGCCGTTGTATGCTTACGGCTGAAATTCGTATGAACACTGTATAAATGTTGCCATGTTCAAGGTTTAAGCCCCCCCAAACGAAAAATCCTAGTTACGTGCCTGCACGTGAACTGTCGTAAACAAGTGCGTCTTAACTGAGGCACGAAGAGTCTTGAGGAATCTTGCACCAAGTGCAATCCGCTGAATGGACGGATGGTACAGACCTCAACAGTATAGACTCATCGAGGAATCTTTCATCAAAAGCAATCAACTTCTTATTGTAATTGTAATCACAACAAATTCTAAAGCACTGTCAGTAGTAAGCTGCTTCAAGGGCGCTTTACAGTCAACTGCCAACGCCGTCAATTGTCAACTGTCCTGCTAGGAGCAATTCCTCCTCCTCTCCATCTTTTGCCGGTATTGTTTCCACCTTCTCCTTCCACTTTTCCTCTTGTCTGAATTGATGGATGGTATATACCTCAGTCCCGGGTTCCGAGGAAGAAGAAGTATAGCAGTGCCTTTAGCCAGCCCTTTTTTCTTGGCCTCTGAATATCAGGCCGGTGGCTAGTTCTCTCCCTCGCCGTCTCATCTTCCCACCAACAGTGTACGGTCAGTGTACTCGTCGTAGCTGAGTTGGCTAGGGGCGCAGATGGAGCTAAAATTTCGAAACAAATATCTGCTCTGGCGGGGATTTGAACCGCCAACCTCTTGGTTGACAGTCCACACGCTAACCATTAGACCATCGAGTATCCCTTGAAGAGGAACCTTCCACCAAAAGCAATCCACCATTTTTCCATCGACGGCGTTCCACCTCCTGACGCCTCTTGAGCAACTGGGAACTGGGGTGCCGAATGGATCTCCAACGGCACCAGAGTCAACGGGATTCGAACCATCAACGCTGAGATGAACGGTCATGAGCTACTACACCACCAGTTGACGACCGCAAAATGGAAATAAGACAAGAAGAAGATTAAGTAAAACACAGATGGACCGCTGGGATGCTGAGGAGGAGAGGAAAATTCACTTCCTGTCGACGTGAAGGAACGAGATGCTTTATTATACAGGCGTCTATGAACGGATGTAGACGAGTTGAGGGAGAGAGTAGGGACTGTAAGGCAGACGAAACGTTAAACATGACGGCGGAAAGGGCTCTGGTGGCTGCATGGCGGTGAGGGCTTTGGCCGCCCTCGCCCGCATGGGCTTTTCCGACAATCACATGCAAATTCAGAAACAATAACAATGGGATTCGGCTTAAGCTCCAGGATTAGGCAGCTGCCCCTCCCCCGCTTCACATGATTCTGACGCAGCCGTCGCCGCTTTGTTCGTCTGTCTCTGTTTCTCTGTCTCTCTCCCTCAGTCTGTCTGTCTGTCTGTCTGTCTGTCTGTCTGTCTCTCTCTCTCTCTCTTAATATCACTTTATTTCACTGGCTCTCTCCTTATCTCTCCCTGTCTCTGTCTTTCTATAGATCCTATATGTCATGTATCTCACTGTTTCTCCTCTCTTCGTCTGTCTGTATGTCTGTCTGCTTGTCTGTCTGTCTCTCTCGCCTCACTCTTTCATTGTCTTCGTGCTACTGGTGTTTCTACTTCCTCCTTTAGCTCCTCCTCCTCCTCTTCTCCGTCCTCGTCCTCCTGCGCCTCCTCATAGTCGTCGACCTCTTCTTTTCTGCCTCTACCGGAATTACAAGTGATTCGATCGGGGGTGTCAGCGGACAACTGACAGGTCCGCAAGACAGGAAGAAGCGCTGACCAAGACGAAGGATGGATGGATGGACGGCGGACAGCCTGGCGCCGGACCTCAGCACACTCCCTGGCTGGTGATGGTGGTGCTGCATTCTCTTCGTCTTAACGACAGCAAATGCCACTGCCGCATCAGCCGCACAGCATCATCAGCAGAGGCATCACCACCAGCAGCAGCATCAGTCGGATCATCAGTCGGAGTATAAGACCAGCAGCAGCAGCAGCAGCAGCAGGAGCAGGAGCAGGAGCAGCAGGAGCAGCAGCGTGCTACGTGCCAAAGTGATGAAGCAGAGCAAGTAGCTCGTCGTCGCCTTCGTCTAATGGTCTGTGGAGATTGTCGACAGAGACGACGCACGCATGCGCAGATAGACGGAAGGAGGAAGGAAGGGAGGGAGGGAGGGATGGACGGAAGGTGGGAGGAATGGAGGGAAGGAGGGATGGACGGAAGGTGGGAGGAAGGGAGGGAGGGACTGAATGAGGGAGGGATGGACGGAATGAGGGATGGACGGAAGGTGGGAGGAAGGAGGGAGGAATGGAAGGAAGGAAAGAAAGAGGGTGGGAGGGAGGGAGGAACGTAGGGAGGGACTGGGGGAGGTATGGAGGGATGGACGGAAGGAGGGATGGACGGAAGGTGGGAGGAAGGGAGGGATGGAAGGAACGAAAGAGGGAGGGAGGGAGGAACGGAGGAACGAACGGAAGTAATGAGGGAGGGAGGGAGGGAGGGAGGGAGGGAGGGAGGGAGGGAGGGAGGGAGGGAGGGACGGACGGACGGACGGACGGACGGACGGGACGGACGGACGTGGACGGACGGACGGACGGACGGACAGATGAATTGATGGAAGAATGGACGGATGGATGTATGGGTGGATAGACGGATAGATGAATGGAGGGATGGGATGACTGATGGATGGAGGGAGGATGGATGGATGGACGGACGTGACGGACTGATAGATGCCATGGGTGGATAGACCGAAACGGGTGGGAAGCAGTGGAGGCAAGGATATCCCAACGAAGAGTCAGGCGCCCAATTGGATAGATGGATGGATGGACGGATGAACTGGAGTAGGCCGTTAGGGAAACGCGGTCTGCTTCTGTTAATGGTGGTTGGCCGTTTCCATTTCCACTTCTGTCTTCATCGTATTCCTCTTTCTCCTCTGTCTCTTCTTCGTCTTCCTCCTCCTCCGTCTCCGTCTCCATCTCCATCTCTTTTTCCACCAAATCTGTCCACCTCCTAATTCTCCTCCTCTTCTTCCATCCCTCTTCCTTTTGATCCCTATTTCCTATTTTCCTCTTATTCTTCTTCCTCCCTCCTTTTGGCCCTCCTTCCTTTTTCTCCTCATCCTCCTTCTCCTCCTTTTCCTCTTCGTTTCTCTCCTCTTCGTATATCCCCAGTCCTCCTAATCCTCCACGCTTTGTCTTCTCCTCTTTCTTATCTGCATCTACGCCCCCTCTTCCTCCTTTTCCTCCTCGTTCTTTCCTCCTCCTCCTCTTCATCCTTCCATAGTCATCCTCCTCCTCCTCTTTCTCCTTTTT
>OY744607.1:44696283-44901283 GCA_963556255.1 Allolobophora icterica
AGTCCTCCTTCTTCTCCTTCTACTTGCTCTTTTTCTAGAAAAACTAAATTAAAGGGCTAGATATAATTTGTCTGGCAACTGTCACAAAACAAAGTCCATTATCACAAATGATTGCCGCTACAGTGGTTAAGAGCAACCCTTCACGCTAACCCAAACGGGCCGCCATGGGTACGAAGTGCTAGCGACTTCATTTTTCTTAACCTCGGCATATGAGGGCGACGGCCCATCCCCTCCTTCGCCGGCTCATCTTCCGACAGTGTATGCATAGTCAGTGTACACATTTAATACTAGAGCTGGTTAGATTGTGCACAGCAGAAGATAAATCTTGGAATACAGTTCTGTCCTGGCGGGTATTCGAACCCCGGCCTCTGACTTGACAACAGTCCCGCATGCTAACCACTATGCCATTAAACGAACTCGGATCTCCACTGGACATCGATCTTTGGACAACCCCTCTGATACGACGCAGCACTCGTGATTAAGCTGGTGTTTGGTGCTTATAGCTTAAGAGTAGCGCTGTAGAAATTTGAAGTTTACGATTACGATTACAGATATGAAATGGCAGAAACGTGGAAACATTCCAGCCGTCTACCATGTCACCTGGAATTCAAATTCCTCTGAATCGAAGAAAACTGGAAATTATTTACCCAGCTAATCGATCCGTTGATAAGGAAATGTTTACTTTGCCCAGAACTGCTGTCAGTAACTGGGTCGGGAAACGATTCCAGGCGAACGACTGAACTGCGATGGAAGAGGAAACGTAACGGAGACGCATAATAGCAAATTACCTGACCTAACCTTAGCTCTTCTTTGTCTGCGATCCCGTTCTTTCTTCCACACCCGTTCGTCTTCTCCCTCTATCGTTCTTTCCCGCTTCTTCCCAAGTGTTTATCCAAGATAAAATTCAGATCAAACATTTATTTCTCTCTCTCCTCCCTCTCCCGCTCTTCACCCTCCCCTTTCTAACTCTCTCCTCCCTCTCCCTCTCTTCTCCCTCTCTTTCTAACTCTCTCCTCCCTCTCTTTTCCATCCCTCCCTTTCAATCTCCCTCCCTCCCTTTCTATCTCCCTCCTCCCTCTCCATCTCCTCTCCCTCCCACCCTTTCTATCTTTCTCCTCCCTCTCCCTCTCTTCTCCCTCCCTCCTTCCCTCCCTTTATATCGCTCTCGCCCTCATCCCTCTCCTTACGTTCCTCTCTTGCCCTATCTCCCTTTCCTTTTTTCTCTCAGCCTTTCACTATCTTTCTCTGTCTCTTTCTCTGCCGCTTTCTATGTAACTCTGTCTGTCTCTGTCTCTGTATCTGTTCCTTTCTGTCCCTCTCTCCTGTTGTTTCTTACATTCGGCATCTCCAGGATAAAACGGAACAAAAAATCTCACCAACTATACCGGTATCTTTTCCATGCTTTGCCTCCAACTGTCTCGCTCTCCCTCTCTCACTCTCTCTCTCTGTCTCTCTGTCTCTCTGTGTCTGTCTGTCTGTCTGTCTGTCTGTCTGTCTGTCTGTCTGTCTGTCTGTCTGTCTGTCTGTCTCTCTCTCTCTCCTTACCATCCAATCATGCAACAATCCTTCTTCTGCCTTCCCTGGTGCCTCTGAGACGATGCCTTCGAAAGGGAGCATTCCATCTTCATATGCCATCATGGCGGGCGGTTTTTCATGCCCCGGTCTTGGGAAATATTCTCGGCCATTCCATCAGGCTGGCACTAAGTAAAGTACCGGGTGGACCGCTGCCCACAAGTGCAATACGTCCCATGACGCAATAAAAAGGATGTCAATTTAATTTAGCAACTCCGAAGGGAATGAGAACGGCACACAAACCAACTGAATTTACTTTCCAAAAATCGTGCCTGCGCTATAAAAACCACTCGTGCAGCGGTGACAAATGGATATTACGAATTACGGGACTGTGTGGCCATAAAACTTGGCAGAGCAAAGCGGTAAACTTCCCAGCGTGAACGATTCAAGATGAATGAAGAACTATTCCGGAAACGCCGGTTTATTACGGACAAGTTCGATGTTCGTATACACGAATATGCGATGAATTTACTAGGAATGCGCTTCTGTCCACTACGGAACGCTGGAGCAAGTAATTTAGACTCGGAGTATAAAAGGACTGCACTTGGCGAGCGATCGCTGTGGACAAGGAATGCATTCTATTACCTGTATAGATCTGGACTCTTACATTCTCCTGAAGCATTACAATAACAGCAACAATAATAGTATTAATTACAATGATGATAATGACCACGACGACGATGATGATAATACATCTAATAATAATAATAACAACAGCAACAACAACAACAACAACAATAATAATAATAACTCGGTGGCTTTTTATGGCACTTTAGTTGAGCCGGACCCGAAGGAGATGAAACCATTCCAGAATAACTAGTGTTCTTTCGTCTCCTGACAAATTTTTGTGACGCCCGAATGATCATGTTTACACCTGCCAAAAAATTTATTTTAATAGTAGTAATAATAGTAATAATAATAGTAATAATAATAATAATAATAATAATAATAATAATAATAATAATAATAATAATAATAATAATAGTTGAGCCGTTTAGTTTTGTTATAGTTAATTATGATCACTCCAGAGATTAATTTTCACATACTTAGTATCTGACTCCTGAGGGATTATATGTAGGCCTACCTCGGGGATAATAATAATAATAATAATAATAATAATAATAATAATAATAATAATAATACAAGCAGGTAGGCTTAATGCATAGCATACTGCGCATAGTCCACCGCTATAGTAAACACTTCAATACCAATCGACGGCTACAACTGACATAGACCTTATTCTGTCTGAACTGAACGGAGTTATGGTTAGGCCTAATATAAAATTATATCTACTATAACAACTTGATTACTGTGACACGAAACGAACACTTCTTTAATACGCGTACCAAAGTTGAGAATGTGAGTAGATTAGATTAGATTAGAAAGATTCAATTTAGAAAGATAATTGGATGGAATTACCCTTGAAATATTCCAGAATGTTAATAATTTCAAACCAGAAAATTGGCTAAACCCACAATTTCTTAGTTTCGGCCACTGGGTCATACAGCAGATGAATAGTTATTACGATACCACGAACTTCTGTAGCGCCATGAGATTATAATAAATGAATAATATCAATAGTCTTTGCACTGAATTTCCATAAAGATCATCATTAGCACGATGAGCCTAATTAGCTCCGTAAAAATTACCTTTAATAACTGCAGCGTCAAATATCATTCTGACCCAATTCTCTTGTTTTCAACAGGCTGTAGGCCTATAGTTGTTGTTCACGTATTTCGGTCGTCGACCTCATGATGACGTTGGCACTTCAAATTACCAGGGCATCTCTTACACAAACCGACAAAGAAAGCCCAGGCACATCAACACACCCACCCACCACTTCTCAGCCCCTCTCTATTTAATTTTACCGCATACTTGCACGCGCACAGCCAACGCCCAATTTCAGCAGACATCAGCAATACATCCGTCCAAGCTAAACAAACATCTTGCAGCAACGTCACATCATCAGCAGTTAGCAGTTTAGCGAAGATGACAACAGCAAGCGAAGATCTAGTTCAGTGTACACAATCACTCACCTGTGTCTCCTTCCACTCCCAGCGACTACTACAATAACTGTTTGTAGAAAACACAGAAACCGGGTAACGCGAAACGAACAGTGGACTCTTCCAAGGGGAAGTACAGATCGCTCTAATCACGACGTTTCATCTTTGTCGCAGAGTAATTACGCCGCTTGCGAACGGTTTCAATGAATAAGATTCGAAAGATAATTTCCAATTTAAGAACTACACTCTGCGAAGAAGATTACTGAAGCTGATAGCATCTTTCGCTATCCTTTATAGCCTGGAATGGAATAGGTCCTGCCAAGTTCCGATTGGTCAATGAAGACATCAATCGCATGACGTAATGTTTGGCACGCTGCCAAGGCCCGCCCTCTTAGTTCGGCGATCATTTGTCAGCTGCAGCGCTCGGTACGTTTGCAAAAATGCTCAGCCGATGTGGCGCCAGCTTCGCTTACGCGCCAGCCGACGACTGGACAGACCGGGTAGAAAATGATGGCGCCGATTGGGGCCACAGGATAACAAAATAAAGACATTATTCTAGTTACGCTAATGATTACTGATGTTTTAGACTTGACCAGAAGTTTTAGCCGTCCAGACACGTTAGTTATAGCCATGTCGTAGCGCTACGTTCGTCCGTTTCGCGCTACTCTCGGCGCAAATCAATTATGAGAGGCCTCGAATAATAAGCTTCCTTTGACTCGAGACAGCGGATCCGTAAGACGAAGAACAGACCGTCCGACCGTCGTCATTGGTGACAAACAAATGTCGAGAATAAAAACAACGGACACTGTTCCGAGTAACAGAAACAAGATTTGGAGGTCGCAGAAATATTTCCGCTATAAAAACTAGATGAAACGATTTTAATGCGCGACGCCATTTTGAAAGAACGCATTAGGATCCACATTGATGGGACAGTGCGTGTTTTCGGTAAGGCTGTTATTATGCAGGCGCTGTGCGTAAATGTCGACCCGGTGGCCTAGGGATATTATCGCATTTGATCAGTTGCAAAGTATGCAGGGGCAAATATTTGAAGCTCATAAATGACTGACTTGTCGGATTGTTTTCAACATCTCCTCGACTTACGGCTCGCCTCTCATCAATCTATGCCGGCATAGTGGCAGCATCATGATTTATTGAAATCTAACATCGCATTTGGCACACATAGGCTACCACGTTAAACGTTACACGTTAAACACTGTACGAAAGAAACGTGAAGTGATGAAATACTGCTCTTTCACAAATCCGATTCCTCTTCTTATCTCCCTCACCGTTTTAACTCTAAACACCACCCACCTTAGCCATCTGACTGCCTGCCTGACCCCTTTGGATCTTGACCTAGAACCGATTCACCTTCCCCCGCCGCCTATCGATTATGATTTGACGAAACGCATGTGAATAAGCTGGTTGTCGCGACTTCGCTTATTGGGCGCTATAGAAATTTCGAGATTACGATTCCGATTAAAACGAATAGCATTCTAAATAGCATTCTAAACAGGACCTATAGGTTTTGACAGATAATTATAGGTCTATGTGGTTTAAACTCCAGAGCTAACAACCGTTATTGCGTATAGGCGTAGGCCTATAAGCTTACGTAGCCTATAGCTTTCGCTCGTGTTTCTTTTTTGTCGTAAGTTATAACGAGCAGGTATCTCAGCATTTTTCATCGTGTTAATATTCTCATTGTTTAATTGTCCTATTGGTCTAATATTTTCACTGCACGTAGAATTTAAACTGATTTTAAACAGCGAGTAGCTTTTTGTGGCGTGGGTCGCTGATCAGTGTTCATCCTCCACGGCCTTTGAACTAACTACCAGTAGGGCCTACATACTGTAGGTGGGCAACTTGTCCAAGGTCGCTACACAGTGGCTTGAGGTAGATTCGAACCTGCGACCCTCTGGTTACAAGGCACAGAACATACCGCTACACCACCGCGTCCCATGAGGTAAAATTCAGCCGGATCTGACATCTGGCACCTCTGATTTGAGACCGGCCACCTAATTTATGAGATCCAACATCTAAAAAAGACGATCCGTCATCCGACTGCTTTTTAAGTTGTACCGTACGTGGCTTTTGTGCAGACGGTCTTTTATTATGCGGGTTGAAAGCGCCGCTGATTTGAGTGGCGCTATATAAGTTTTCGGTTACAATTACAATTACAATTAATCAAGTGCTGAGTGAGTCATGCGGAACAGATAAACCTTTTTAACTTAAAAGCATAATGTTCAATTCTTTGCGCTTTCGAATAAAAGTTTTTAAAGTACAAAAATCATTTGAGTTTGAAGCATATTTCGCAAATCTTCACCATAACAGCTTTAGATGCGTGAAGACCCGGCTACGTGTTTGTGGTCGTGAACGCTGGAGCCATCTGGCAATAAAACGAGGCGCTATCTGGCGATTACTCAGAACAAAAAAGCGGTATCCAAATGTGAAAATGAGAGGCAGAGACAGTCAGAGAGAGAGACAGACAGACAGACAGAGACAGAGAGAGAGGCAGACAGACAGACAGACAGACAGACAGAGAAACTTCGGAAGCCGTCCCTGGACTTCCTGCCCTCAGTTGAACGATGTTTAGCCGAAGCGCACACGACCGCCACAATTAAACAGCAGGAAACCTTTTATACGTTGTAAATGTACATATGTCTGGAAGCCGTTCCGCATATATGTCTCCATGTTTGTCTTACCGCCCGTCTCGTACGCTGCTTAGCTATGGCTACCCGCGCGGTCGTTCAGTTCGAAAGCCTAGCGCATCTTAAAGATTGGCGTGGCTTGCGGTGCATCTGCCTCGCCGCATCGCAGACCATTCCATCCGGAAGTACTGGCCCGTGCCGCCCCGCTTCGCACGACAACGGTCATTAACAAACCTCCAAAGGTTTAACTCGCGCTCCGACCGAACAAACCCCGCGGACTCTGCCGGACCGCGGATGGGGACGACTGCGCGATGCGGCTGCCGCGTCGCGCGTAATGATCACCGCGGGAATCGGGCAGACGACAACACGCTCGCCGGCAGTCGGCAGCCATAGTATGTTAACCCAATAACACTTAATAACAAAGAAGGCTTCCCCGTTCTTCGCCTAAACCAGTCAGCGCCCATTCCGTCTAATCAAGTACTCCATTATGACTGTATATTTTATTCATAACATTATTAAATCGTTTCCCGTCGGGCGTACGCCACGCACAGTAGGCGCTCGCTACAAAAGTCGACTGTATAAGCATTATTATCGTCTACGGCCCAACGTGGATTTATTCCGGGCATAACGCATCTAGTTCGTCTTGTTACCGTAGTACGGCGCCACTACACAGCAGTAATTACATGTACAAAATCGGGACAGGGACGCAGCTCATTTAAATGTATAGAACGCCGGGGGCTTGTAAATAACGTGAAAACTGGAGGTTCATTCCGAGGCATATAGGACAAGCGAGCAGACGGGCAGATAGGACGATCTAGACGCAAGAAATACACCCAGAGGATGGAGAACTAGCCAGTTTATGGCGATCTTTTTCTGTAGATTCTGAAATAAAAGGACAATAGAGATCATTATGGACAAAAGATGAGTGTGTATGTGTATACGCATTACGCACATCGGTTGCCATCTCGTGTAAGATAATCCGAAGACGGGAACCATCGTGCGATTTCCATCTGCATTGCAGAGTTGGTCTCCTGGAACTGATGATGAAAACATGCTTTGTCTTCATAAATCGAAATGCTCGTTTACACCGTCGAACACCTCGGGCGAATCGTTATTTGCCCCGGTGTCATTCGTGGCTTCCCAGTGAAGCCGTAAACAGGCAGCTGTCGATCAGCTCACGTCAGAGGCCGCCGAACCTCGAAGTACTTCTAAAGCCAAAGTTTATGTGGCAGCCGCGTTTGCATTATCATGCAGCGATCTGCACTGTCGACAATTTCGGAAGTGGTCAGTCGATCAAGCTTCGAAACATCGATTCGCCCGATTTGTAGCGTGTAGGGCCTATAGGCCCATACAGTTAACGCCAATAAAGGTCTTGGGTTTTCTATTGTATATTAATTGAAACGAAGCGTTCGATCCAACAGTGCTTGAATTACCATGCACAGTAGGCCTATCTATAAGCGCAATCTATCAACAATAATTATTTACAACTTAAACTTTCAACAAATTTTATTTCTCATGTTCTCTTCAAGAACATATATTAATGAAAATGTAAACAAGTTGCGTCTGTGACAGCCTGTATTTATCAAATAAACGAATATTGATTCTTGTAAAAAAATTAGATAACTTGTCAGTTAAGATAAACACTATTGAACAGCAGAGATGTTATACCCCGTGGTCGATCGAGTCGAGTGCTGTATATATATACGTTCGACTTGGATCGACCGACGATCGACTCAGTCAACTTTGTCGACTAGTTGACCTCTATATATAGCGACTCGAACGACTTGTCAAATAAACAATCGACTTGGTCGACTTTTGTCGACTTGGACTGTAGTTTCTAGTTCAAAATTGCTGACGACTGTTAAATTCTTATAATGTATAGGCCTACCCATAGGCGTAGACTCGGGGGGGAGCCGGGGCACGTGCCCCCCCAATAATTGAGTTTTCACTGTACATCCAATGCAAAAGTGTAGAATTAATAGCCAAATCCCCCCCAATATTTTGGACAAGTTTACGCCAGTGGGCCTACCTAAATTACTTATGAATTTAAATTGCACACTTCCTCACACTGTCAAACTGTAATTCAACTGGTAAGTAACATTTCAGATAATGATATCGTGTGTGGTTGACTTGAGCTAACATCTAAAAAATTCCCACTACACACTCCAGACAAGTCAACTGCACACTGGACAATGTCAACCAAAGGCGCCGACACCACAGGGGGCAACAGGGACTTTCGCCCCATAGAGTAGGCCTACTTACCAAGGTTCTGGGGCGAGAGTATAAATTCGGCCATGGTCTGGTCGATAACCGTTTTTAGGAATTCATGTCCCCAAAAAAACTTTTCTGCGAATTCATCTCCAAAGAAAGTTGAAGGCCTTTATTTTAGTCATTCGCCAATAATCTCATAACCTTTTTCTTAGGAATTCGTATACAAAATTGATAACCTTTTCTTGCAAATTCATCCCCCTAAAATGTTAACACTTTTTTTACGAATTTCTTTTTTTCTGAGAATTTTGGGGAACACTTCTGCTCAAAAATCGACTTTTTACCTCATCTCGTCAAAAAGGCAGCGAAAACCCTCACGCACAATTACATTTCTTAGCCTTTTTTGGTGTTTCTTCTAAATTTGGGGCGGACAAATGTATGGCGTGTCCCCCCACTCTTAAAGGTGGGGGGACATTTCCCCATCGTCCCCCCATGATCGCCGCCCATGCAGGGCCGGCGCCAGAGTATTTGGCGCCCTAGGCGAACCTGTCGCACTGCGCCCCCACGTACTAAGTGGGATAACTAATTAATATTAAATTAACTAAGTTAATATAACCTTCACACAGGAATGCACCTGAATGTTGCATCTTTAATTTAGTACAATCGATTCGTGGTTCATTATAATCACCTACGAATCGTTAGGCCTATTACTTCTAAATTAAAAAAAAAATATGACACTTGATAATTTCTAAATTTAAAAGTTATCCATAATTATTATAGTCTGAAAACTGCATAAGCTATGCAGCCTATGCTGTATGGTCTAGCTGCAGCACGTTAAATGGGAATTTAAAACGTAAATATTAAATAATGAGACAGTGCATTATAATTGTCGTTTGAACACTTTGGAACTCCTACGGCTATACGTGTACTAAGTCCTAGTCCTACCTACGTACGATTAAGTCTATACATGGGCGTCCGCAGGAATTTTTCTGGGTGGGCAAACTTTTAAATAGGGCCTAGTTGTCACAGGGAGTAAATAGGGTGTCGAAAGCAACCGATCACTGCATCTTCGACGCTCGCTCCCTCTGCGCTGGCTCCCTCTCGATCCTCTGGCGCGGATTCCAACATGCGAAAAAATTCATAGACATTCATTGTCGAAAACTATTACGACAATTAAATTTAATACGACTGAAATCTGACCTTATTCTTCAAATAACAATTGCAATCGTCTGGGTTCTTGTCCAAATTGATTTATTACTCTATGAATCCGTCTTTGTTGTCCGAAACTTTTTTTCGATGTACACTCATAATACAGAGACCTGATAAACGGTCGTCACTTGTCGTTGAACGAATCCATGTTTTGACCCGCCTTCTAGCCTATGGTGCATATAATATTTATGTTGTTCAAATTAAACTTTTACTAAGTTCGTGCTAATGCAGCCAATCGACCCATATTATTCTACATTATAATTTTATCAGTACTGCATACTTTCTATAGACTATACTATACTGCAGGTTTAGTTAACAGTCACTGGGCAAGCACTGGGCTACAAAGCGTAGTAGGCCTAGTAGAAGTTTCAGTTTAACGAACCGTGTGACAACAGTGATCAACAGATTCGCATTCCTCCTTCATCCAGGCTTAGGACTGTTTCCGAAGGGGGTATATTTAAAAAGTCTGACAGAAAGTGTATTAGCTGGCATCTAAGGGAAGAAGCTGATACTTAGTCAGAAACTGTCGCTCCAGCCAGAGTCAATTTATATTTACATATTATAATTATATATTTGTGTGTGTATAGGCTATAAAACAACACGAGCCGGTGGTAAATGGAATACGATACCAATTAGCCGACAGTCCGACACGGCTGAAGGCATAAATACAGTCTCGGGGTTTACAATATGAATCTCCATATTACCCAGAGAGAACTCTAGGCCTATACGTTAAATTTTCAAAGATATGCCTAAACAAAGACATAGGTCCAACTTGTAGAGCGTATATCGTATTTTAACGGTCGGTACACTACTCACGTTGAAAATCGTGTTGTAATAATCATAAAAACCAAAAAATCAAAATTTCTCTGCAAATATGCGCAAAATCCAGGGAGCGCGCCCTCTGCGGACGCCCATGAGTCTATACTCTATACAAACATATAAGGTCATTTCAATTTCTTTATCTTTAGCAAATGTAGAAACGAGTTCCATCAGTCTCCATCAATATCATGTTCAATTGATAAATAGTCTAACAAGACTTCGTCTTTCTTGCAGCATGGAGGTTCGCAAATTATGTTTTTTATCAACTGGAGCTTCGAGAAGCTTAATTCTGTCACCACTAGCCACAGAAATGTTGACGTTTCTTATTTTCGTGTAATTCATTTATTGATAAAGAAAATGGTGGCAAACGGTGGCAATGTTTAAAAAATATTTCTTTATGCAGGCTAGCTTTTCTGCCGCCCCCAGATTTGTGCCGCCCTAGGCCGCCGCCTAGTTCGCCTAGTGGTTAAACCGGCCCTGCGCCCATGTTTTCACCCCAGAACTTTTTTGCCCATTCAAAATATAAAAAATTCAAAATGCTTAATAAAACTTACTTATTTACTTTTAAGCAGTGGACATTGACACATTTCTTGACGAATTCATAAGTAAATGCACTGAAAAGTCTCCGAACAGAGACTTAGTGCAATAATGGGATGCTCCTAAGGGACAAGCACCGTTAGCTGGGGCACCCATGTCTGTAACTGCTATAACCAGGGCTGTAGTGGTAAAATTTGAGGTGAGTATACGCTACCGGTTAGTTTTCCGAAACAAATAAGAGTTGAGTATACGCTAGAGTATTTTGTGAGTATACGCTATAGTATTTTAATATTAACAAATATAAATATTTTGAGAGGTGAGTATACGGTCTCTAGAGGTGAGTATACGCTGTATACCCGCGTATACCCTCGACTACAGCCCTGGCTATAACATAAGATCAGTTAGTGAAAGTAAAAGTAGTTAGTTAGTATAGTTAGGCCTACAGAAAACTGAAATTCTTCTGGTAAAATCTTTATTAAACCGGTTGCTGAAGAACCGCACTCCGGTGTACGCACATGCACAAAACAGTCATATAACCTACAGGAAAGAAACTTTAAATTGCCCAAGATTACTGAAGTTAGCATAGGCTAGGCTGTGGGGAGAGCTGGGGCTCGTGCCCCCAATAATTGAGGAACCGGGGCAATGCCCCCAAAAATCGATAGAAGAATTTCTTCTATTATTAAAATATTATGTTTCAATATAGAAACATTTCTTAGAAACAGAAAAACAGAGACACAGAACTGGAAATACTGTCAGAAATTCATAATGAAAACAAAGATTTATTTTTACCTTCAATACCTTCAATATGAAACAAATTTACAATTTTACATGTAAACAAAACGCCCCATTTCATACGCATTAACGTAACACCGGAAGCCTCTGCTGACTGTCCAGACCAGAGGTGAAAAGTTTTTTCGGATTTTGGTTTTAAACAACAACAAAAAGAAACCAAAAAAATTGTTTTTTTGTTTAAAAAAATAAATTTCTTATTTTTGTAGAAGTTATTTTAATAACATTGATTTAATGATTTTTAATTTTCGGAAATTGCAAGTGAATTAAACTGAGTTGGAGCTCTTGTTCATGCCAATTTTCATGATTTTTATGATCCGAATTCCGAAAATCTTAAACACAACCAAAACAACAAAAACCATAAAACCAAAAAAAAACAACAACTTTTCATCTTGAAAAAACTTGTTTTTTGCACCTCTGGTCCAGACCCCATGCCCCTCCCCCCCCAATATTTTGGACAAGTTTACGCCAGTGGAAGTTAGTTACCATATGGCCTAGTAGTCTGTAGTTTAACGCATCTTAATCTCGCCATTTTCACCGTAAAACTGTTTAAAAGTATCTCTATGTCTGCTGTTGACAGGGCTGAACTTAGCCTCTTGGCTCTTTTCGATGTTTCTGCAGCCTTTGATATGGTAGATCATAGTATTCTCCTTCAGCGTCTTGAGACTTCATATGGGTTGCAGGGCCTTCCTCTTTGCTGGTTTCGATCATATATGTCTGAACGAACCCAAATGATTATATCGGGCGACTCTAGAACATGGGTCTCCTTTATCTCAATTGCACTTAGTTGAGCGTATTGAGTCTCTATCTAAGTCTCTCCATTCCTGGATGTCCTCAAATCGTCTCTGTCTTAATGCCTCCAAAACCCAGTTCATTTGGTTTGGCTCCCGTCAACAGTTGCTTAAGATTGATTTTGCCCTCCTCTTGGAAATCTTCCCTCACTACTCCTTTTCATCAAGTGTACGTGATCTAGGTGTTACGCTTGATAGCTCTCTCTCCTTCAAAGATCACATCTCTAACCTCACACGTGTTTCCTACTTCCACTTAAGGCGTGTCAGGGCTGTTCGACGATCTGTCTCTTCCTCTGTTTTCACAACGCTGGTCCATGCTATCATTTGCTCCAGAATTGACTACTGCAATTCGCTTCTAATCGGTCTTCCTAAGGTCCGTCTCATGCCTCTGCAGTCAGTCCTAAATGCAGCTGCGAGATTAATTGCCCGTCTGCCACGCTACTCACGCATTTCATCCTTCATGTTTGAGAAACTGCACTGGCTTCCTCTCTATGCACGTATTAAGTTCAAAATCCTTATTCTGGTGTCAAAGACACAGCGGGGTCTCGCCCCCAAATATTTAATTGATGTAATTCACCGGCCTCTTTCTGTCTCTTCGCATCGTCCACTTCGCTCCTCAAACAGATTTGACCTCTCAGTTCCTCATACTAGAACAGCTATGGCTCAGTCCCGATCTTTTGCCTCAATTGGTCCCTCTCTCTGGAATACACTGTCTCCTTCTACTCGCTCTCAAATTTTAATAAGTAACCCCTCATCTTCTTTTGCTTTCCTCAAGACTTATTTCTTTTCTCTTGGCCTTGCGCACTGGGAGCGCCTCTGAACGGTTCACCCTACTAGAGGCGCTTTATAAATGTTTAAATACAATACAATACTATATTGACTATACGAAAATTTGAACTGAACTTAAAATCAGTTTAATACTTAATACGGCAGTGTGTGTTTACACATAATTACGTCATTACAACCATATGGGTCATTGTGTGACGTAGCCGCAAAAATAGTCAGTAAAATATTTCAGAGTCAAGTCGAGGAAACAACGATCAACTCAACTTATCAAAACATTTGATCGACTAAACATGCAAGTCGAATATTTTTCGACCAACTCGACTTGGCCGAGTTTCGACCAACGTAATCGACTGACTCGATCGATCACGCGTTCATCACGGGGTATGAGAAGCAGTAGGCCTACACCCTGAAGGCAGTGGCGGCGCCACGATTTGAAAAGTGGTAGGCCTACGGCAAATTAGAGGGTCTGGGTAAAAAATGTACGGTAAAATTATGTTTCTTCCGTAAAACCTTAAAAAGTGGTACGCCGTACAACAAACATAGGCGGCGCCGCCACTGCCTGAAGGTATACATCAGGGGTTGCGAACCCATGGCACGCATGCCCTAAGTGGCACGTTCAGAATTTTTGGGCACGCGGAAATCAGAGCGTCCCAGCAATTTTAAACTTCGAAATACACAAATTTTTATGAAGGATTTAATCTATTTAAACAATTTTCGAAAAGCATGTTTGAAATAATGTCATATCATTTTAGCGCTTTATCGATTAAAGCCTAGGCCTATATGGGAAAAATAATTATATAGCGTATACTGTGCAAAACTCCGAAGGCATGCGAGGGTAGGCCTACTTTTAAAGATGATTCTGCGGCACTTTTGGAACGCACTCTTAAAAATTAAGGTTCGCCACCCCTGATATAGGCTACATAATAACACGGACAATTTCTAGAGCGCCGTAACGCGACCATGCCGCTACAAGGGCGCCAAAATAGATAAAATCCTTCATAAAAATTTGTGTATTTCGAAGTTTAAAATGCGCAGACCATTTCTTACGGTTTTACCACATGCATCCTACCACATGCATATAAACACAATATAATATTATTCATATGGGACATGATCTATCCCACAAGTTTTCGTTAAACCCCGAGGGATCATATACATCTATATATCGGGTCAAAAAGTTTCTAAAATGAAATTAAGAAATGAAAAATGCCTCAGGTAGACCTATCCCTTTCGGTAAATTGGGAGTTCAAACTTCCATACCATTGCCATTGCTGTATGCCTGCGTAGACCCAAGAAAACCAGTTTTAATGGGTATTCACCAACCTGACATGCTGATAAATGTGACGCGATTGGTCTATCATATTTGCTTGCATGGTTAGGCCTATGTTCAAATTCAATTTAATTGCCCACTGTTTTCCGATCACTGAAATTGCCCTTGTTCTTGCATCCGATGGTCGCTTCGTGCTGATCCTGGCTTGTTCTATGATGCTCTCCTGTTTTCGGAGGCTCGCCGCCAACTGACCGATTTTCATGAGCCGATTTTTTCGCATGAAACGACCAGAGCAAGGGCTGTTGAAATTAGCCTCAGGGCAACATTGTGGGACGGCTTCTGCGTTCCTGGTGTTAGGACGTATTTAACAAGCATGTGGTCGTTATTTATTCCCGTGGAAACGAAACAATCCAGGTGTTTCTCACAGACGTTGCATGATAGCTTCTTCGGTATTAAATAGATATATATGCATTCGGGTATTTCACATATATCGGCAATTATTTTCCAAAGCCCACGCATTGTTAGGTTTGTGGGTTGCGTCTGCCTCCAAGGCAATCGTTGGCACGGTACGCTAGAATCGTTAGAAGTGTCAATCGTCGATCTGACTGGTACGAAGATGATCGTCTCACTGGCTGTCAGTGGGTCAGCATTTTGCCTCGGGCAAGTTCAAATGACGGATATCAACAGATACGTGCAGACTTTGTGGCACCCTTTCGGGCGCCATCTTTGCATCAGTACCTGCAGACTAGTTTTATTTACTTTTTATCTTCTCATACACTCCTTGCCCGTGAATGCGCAAAGCCTTTCTTATAACCGGCGTTGGTGGTTTTACAGTTACACCATCAAGTCAGTCTGCTTGGTCTCAAAAGTGCGATATATTTGCGTTTATTCTGCTCACTTCATCATCGACACTTAATTGCATTCATATTTCGAAATATGGAGGTAATTCCGTCCCTCGACGCTGGGATATGTCCCGAAGTAATTGCGCAGCATCTGGCTATGTCGCCCTATCAGTGAAGCCTTCTGGTCCATGACGCTTTTGTGTTTACGGATCGCAACTTAAAAGCGATATAAAATTGATATCGGTGAGAACGCATGACTGACTTCTTGTAGTTTCATAAGCCCTAAACAAAATTTGTGGACTTTTGAGACCAGTCTCCGGAACTAAAAGGATTAATGCGCACGTTGGGAATTTGAAATACATTTTAGCCTATCGGAACAATATCATCACTGCTCTTTGAAAAGAGCAATGACGGGCACTTTTAAGTAGGGCCTAGGCCTACTACTGTAGTTAGCAACTACTAGTCATAACTACGTTCAAGTAGTTAACAAGTAGTTAGAACTACATTTAATAATAAGTAGTTACAAAGTAGTTAAACTACTTTTGCAACAGTTATAACTACAGCAGTAAACTACATTTCATAAATACCTTCATAGCCTATTATATTGTTGCAACATTTTAGTAGATTTTATCAGAAACGATATTAATGCGAAACAGAGGCATCAGCCGCACCACAATCTTCCTGAATGAAAAATAGCCTATGTGCGGATCACGTCTCTTTAGTAAGTCCATATATGAACATTTCTACAAATAATGTGCATTACAGGCTGCAGTACTTTGTGATTTGATATAAATAACTTAGTTGAAATATTTGCCTTGTTTAACATTGTCGTTCGTGCTTATATATGTAGGGCCTATTATAGGCCTGGCCTATACAGTTAAGAAAGTAGTTAACCAGGAGCGTCTATCCCCCCACCCCCAAGTCATTGGAGCAACTTTTCCTCCCCTCCCTCTTCTCCCCTCCTTCCCCCAATCAGGCACGTAACTAGGATTTTTCGTTTGGGGGGCTTAAACCTTGAACATGGCAACATTTATACAGTGTTCATACGAATTTTAGCCGTAAGCATACAACGGCTTGACTTGTTTGGGGGGCTTCAACTTTGTTTGGGGGGGCTTAAGCCCCCCCAAGCCCAACGCTAGTTACGTCCCTGCCCCCAATAATGCTGGCACATACACTGACAGATCTCCCCCCCCCCCTTTTTGGGATGGTTTTGGTGGAGCATTTGCTCCAATGTTTCTATGGAGTAGGCCTAGACGCCCCTGTGGTTAACTATTTTAGTAGAAGCTAAAGAAAAAGTTAAAGTTGTAACTACTTATCCACTGAAGTAGGCCATAGTTAAAAACTAGTTATAACTACATTCTTGACTAGTAGCCTAGTTAAGAAAGTAGTTTAACTATCACTGAAGTGGTTAGTGCCCATCTCTGAAAGAGTTCTGTCTCAAGTCTCAACAGCATAATCCATATAAAAGGTTCGTAATTAAATGGAATAAATGAAAACCAAAAATTACTTGAATCGTGTTATGAAATCTAATTGCAATAATTTACTGCCATTCTATTACGAAGACTATCGTAACCGCACACCCAACATTTTCAGCAACCAAGGCCCGAGCTTTCAGAGTTGAAGATATGCAATCTGGATATGCTATAGAATTTTCTGGATGTTTGCTTTTAGCTATAGGTGATGCCAATTTAGAAGTGTGATGCTCTGATTCAGCATTCGAGGCCGGTTATCCTCGTTATGCTACTGAAGATAATGATGTACAATCAAGAGTTGCTTCAAAGTTTAGAGTTGACACTGCTGATGCTGCAGTAAAATGTCATTTTAAAGGGAATTTCGAATTAATAGAGTTGCAAAACGATTGACTTATTAGCTTCATGTCCCGTTTAGAGGTCCTTCAAAATATGCATGCATGGCATAGTCCCGACACTGCAGGGAAGGTGTTTTTCTGGGCTATTGGAGACACACCATGCGGACAAGGCGCACAAGGACTGATGCTTGTTATCGCCAACGCCAGCCATGCTTGTCGATTCCGTCAACGAAGGGCGCCACGAGAACTGACTTATTTCGCCTTCGAGACACCGCGGATCGTCGATAAATCGCTCGAGGGCGCTCAACGGGTCTGCAACGTTATCTGTCAGCCGGGAGTTGTAAAGCGAGCCTAACTATTCGCAGATAAGTTATCTAACAGCGGACAGGAACGGCTTATTTCTAAGCCGTTCGGACGGACTTCGAGGATTGACCGATTCTGTTAATTTGATCGTAACAGCCTCACGAATGTCGATAAACTGGACAATATTCAAGCCGAGACCGGCCGGACCAACAAAAGCAATAACACAAGACGTCGTCGGCGGACGCCATGTTCGCAACGTCCGTCTGGGCCCGTTGCGAAAGTATGCGCTGTTCTTAAGGAGATTGATCGCCGGCAGTTTATATAGCGCAGATTTAAAGGTAATAAAATGTCGACGATGCAGATCTAGTTTATGGCCCAGCGCAGACGTGTGGTAGAACTGACCAGTTGGATGTTCCGATTGACCCAATGTGAGCAGAAAATCTGCAGCCACGAAGGGACCCGATGACCCGCAAATATTCGTCGAATGATGGAGCGCAAGATTTTGTAATGATGACAACGAAGGAATGCACCCCAATTTCGATTGCAAATTGGCAAAGATTGCGAACAACGATAGGAAACATGCCAATTTCAATGCAAATAAGCCTCGATACGGTGGGCGTTAACCGATAAACAAAGGATATAACGATTGTCAGTGCTGAAATGAAGTGGTGCAGAGGGCATTTACGACAAAATTCAGGTTAAGAATCGGTATTATACGATAAGGTCCTATAATCACTCATTTAGTAAGCTCAAGTCAGTATAGGTCCTCAGAGGCACGGCTCTTATGGTGAAGGACCTTCCGATATGAGCTGCAATCCAATTATAGTTGTACCCAATTCCTACCAATTCGCTCCATGTCACTAGTCGTGCAGTCACTACACATTGTTCTTGACGTGTTGCCTGTCAGTTTAATAAATGCCGCAGGTAAAAATTGCAGGTGTATCTGGTCGCATCAGACACTCGTGTAGCTACTCCCATAATGGTTGAATATATGAAGTGTTCTTCGTTGTCAGTGTGAGAACTGTGGTCATATTCATGTCTGGTACCAGATATTAAAATTTAATAGTATATACTGTAGAGATCTGATCCCAGACATCCATGTTTGTTGGGTCCATAGCTGACCTGCATTGGTGGGAAATGGTGGTCAGTTATGGCATCTCTGGCTTTGACATGTCTCCATAACCACAAATCTTTGCCTTAAACTGAAGTTACCAACAAAAGCGCCACGCTGTTAAATACATCGCATGAGATGCAACACACACGCATGCGCACATTTAATTAATTATTTACACCACTCATTTGGTATAAGCTCAAGTCAGTAGGCCTATTTAAGTGCAAACAGGTTTGCCTGTTACAGGATGTTGATCTATGTGTTAACATTTCAACGACGAGTAAATCAGAATGACACATACAACTACTTCAGATGTGCTCAGTCAAGGCAGTCATATCAAGTTCAGTTGCAGACAGAAGTTGGAGGTAGGTTCATAGGAAACAGGTTGGGTGAAAATGGATGAAAGTTTTGAGGTAAGCTGGCAGCTACAGCATGAAAGGAGGTTATGTAGCACTTTGAGGAGTATCTATACCTGTTGACAGCAACAATTTCTAGGGGTATTTATAAGATGATGCTATATTAAGAATATTGACAATACACAGATACATACAAACATGTTCACACACACACACACACACACACACACACACACACACACACACACACACACACACACACACACACACACACACACACACACACACACACACACACACACACACACACACACACACACACACACACACACACACACACACACACACACACACACACACACACACACACACACACACACACACACACACACACACACACACACACACACACACACACACACACACACACACACACACACACACACACACACACACACACACACACACACACACACACACACACACACACACACACACACACACACACACACACACACACACACACACACAAATATACAGGCATGTCTCCATAACCAAAAACATAAATACGCAGTATTACGCACATAACTTCAGATGTGAGGAAAAATTCTAGCAAATTCTTGTTCAAAGTCGTTTATTTCTCATGTTCAGAGTCAGTAAACCAGAATAAAGTTTAAAAGTGATTAAAATCAGCTAGGCCTTTATCTACAACAGCATTGGCAGCACAAGTAACTCACTATGATTATGAGCTACATAAACCTATGTACATCTGGCACATGCATGTTTCACGAAGCACGCAACAAAAGAAATTCTATTTCTGACATTCACAGCTGGTTTTAATTACAGTCGTAACAGTTCACATTTCTTTCAATCTATGCAACGAGTTGCCACCAACTCATACGTCGTGTACTATGCATCGTTCACTGATATGGAAAGCCAGTCAGTTCATAATTCAACTACTTTATAATAAATATAATATGTCATGGTAGTTCTAAAACACATGTCTAAGGCATCAAGTGCAAAGATACAACACATTCTTATGGCAATTTCAAGTTTAAAACACTCCCACCGCGAACCTTAATTAATGCAAGCATCACACACGCACGCGCTCACCCACCCACACACATACTTATCTCCCTCTCAGCAGGAAACAGTTAAAGCATTTATGCCAATCTACTAACCATCCGGATATTGCAGGCTCCTCTCGAAACCGTGCAAAATGAAGATCATCTCAGTCAAGTCGCGTTGCTGACACCCAGTAATTGTACTGTGCGGGTTCAAGACGGTTCATCGTGAAATGATCTTGTGCAAGCTAACGTTACATGCGGCAGAACCTTCCCATACAGTGCATCGGTTTACTGTGAAAGCTGACGGTATCAATTTACAATTTACAGTAGCTTTAGGTTTCAACTTTGCTATAACGCTGTATTATGTTATTTGCCTTTGTGAGGCTCTCACAAGGTGCTATGTAAAGGTTCTGATACATACACGCATACAGAGAGAAACATACATGTACACATAAATGCATATACATTGCAATCTTGATACATGTCTAAATTACTCGACATGGCTTCAAGGCATGTTATAGGCAGGTTCGAATTATCGCTTTGACAAAGCAGCATCCAGCAGAAGTAAAACAACTGACAACATTCCTGACCTAACAAGTCCTTCCTAAGACTTTGAAAACAAGATGCAGTCCTTTTAACAGTATCATAACCGTAACTGCAAATCTATGCGGCTTCACTTTAAGAGAAACAGATTAGCGATGCTCCCGAACAAACAAAATGAAACCACAATTGAACAGAATGGTCTTCAAGGACTTGCAGAATAGAGGCAGAGAGGACACAAACAAAGGTGGTGGGCGAATGTAACAGCTGTCTAACTTATTAATTACAATTAACATTATATTATTATTATCATTATCCAGTGACCAATTTAGCATGGCAAATTCAGGGATTCATTTTTCAACCCTTCCCATTAATTCCCAAAAATTACCTTGGAGGTTAAGCTAAACACCTCCGCACAGCTTTCAGTGGTAAAATGTATTTTCGTTTCTTGCATTCATCCAAATATTTTGGACCTGGGATTATCCTCAGGATTTTTGACACAGTTTAGGATCGAGTACATATACACCCCCTATTCCAAATTTGACAATTCAAACCCTGGGTAAAGTTTCGAAAATACAGATAGCATTTCCATGTTGGACAGCCTGCCAAGAGTCTCTGGAACATGTAGCTTGTCTCCAGAGGATCATGGGTTTCATCCCTCATCCCAGGTCCAACTTAAAATCCAATCCTTTTGTACTCCATGCGCCGCTGGTCTCCATTATTATCACTACTATTATCATTACATTTATTAATTGAAGCATTTCAAAATATTTAGGAAGTTGTTCTGAAACTTAACTTGACTGTATACAAGGATAGTACAAAGTTCTGCCAAGAGACATAAGAACTAGGGCTGTACCGAATAGGTGATTATCACTATTCGGCCGAATACGAATAATTGGACCAACTATTCGGCCGAATACGAATACGAATAGTGTACAAAATAGGTCTACCGACATAATTCAAAATTTCAAATGTAAGCAAAAGTTTCAGTTCAGTAAATTTAATACATAAACTAAAAATAAACAGTTAACTACATGTAATTTTTGCATCCTTCTGCCAGTCTGTGTAAACTAGGAATGGAAATAATTTAACTAAACTTAGAAATTGTCACTTACTTAACGTTCACTCCACTCGCTATAGCAGCCGCATATGCAGAAACAGATGTCACGTGACCACTATTCGTATTCGGTCCGACCGCTACTATTCGGCCGAATACCGAATAGCTATTTGGCCCACTATTCGGCCCCGAAGCGAATACGAAGCGAATATTCGGTACAGCCCTAATAAGAACCATGCGAAACAGAGTCAAATGTAAAGAGCAAATAAACTTTTTGGTAAGCCTGGTCTTCTACTGAAAATTCAAATTCTCTCACCGGAAATCATCTCAAACAACAATTTCTCAACATGTCTATAGATGCATTGTTTCTGATCTGTCAGACAGCCAATCAATCAATCAATCAATCAATCATTTTTTATTGTTCACTGCCTCATTTCCAAGTAAACAATGTTTACATATTGCGTCAAAAACATGTACAGTTTCAGTGACAAAGGGTAATACTCTAAGGAACCTCAGGTTCCGCCAACAAGGTAGCCCTAATACAAGTGTGCAAGAGTCAGTCTAATTTCATCACGCCAAGATTCAGTGCATCTATTCAGAAGGCCAAAACGCCCTGTCTGAAAAAACAGTTAAAAATATACTTATTGTGTAGCTCTTAGCATTTGGGCTGACAGCTGATGCTGTAAAGCAGGTATGTGTGAAACTGTGCACATATGAATGAATGCATGTATACATATGTATGTATGCAGGGCTGTAGTGGTAAAATCAGAGGTGAGTACACGCTACCAGTTAGTTTCCAAACAAATTAGAGGTGAGTATATGTTACAGTATTTTGTTAGTATACGCTACAGCAGAGGTGGGCAAACTACGGCCCGCGGGCCGGATCCGGCCCCCCAACACTTTTTATCCGGCCCCCACAATTCCTGCGAAAATTTAATAAAATTCAGACGGAGAGAAGTTCCTTCTTTTTACTCTAGTGGCGCTGTTCTCTTGCTAACTATTCCGGTCTCGCCTTTAATAAAACCTCTATGCATTAACTCTACCGATCTCCCCCCACTTCCCTGCAGAGGTTCTTGCACATGATCTGTATACCCAGAAGTGAAATCCGTTCAAGTAAAGCTAATGTTGCTTTCAAAGCAGATGAAAAAACAAAACTACGGAAACTTTCCTACCCTGCAGCACCTACAGGGTAGGGAAAATATAGCCTTCAGCTGTCAAGTTTGACAGAAGAGTTCTTCAGACAATTTCTGGATTTTAAATCAACTGACACTGAATTTGCTGTGCTTACTATAGCGTTCACATTTGAAATTGACAATTAGCTCATATACGGAACTTCAGCTGGAGTTAACCGACCCACAACGTGACATTGTTCTCAAAGAACAGCTCAAAGGATCAGACCTTATAACATTATTTTCTTCGCTCAGGGAGGAAAAGTTCTCAAATCTACAAACTTTTACTTTAAAAGTGTTAGTGTTTTTCGCATACACTTACATCTGTCAGCAAAGATTTTCAACAATGAAGATAAACAAATCCATGTACAGGTCTCAGTTAGGTGACCTATACTTGAACTCGAACTGTGAATTGCAGCCAGCGCATTCACTCCGGATTATGGGAAACTTGCTAATTAATTGCCTGCTTGTTCACAGTCATATGTATACATCTCACTAGTAACAGCCAAAGTGTATTTTATATGTTATAAATAGTAAACTTCTTTTCATGTTAATCGTTTTTAAAAGTAAAAAATTTGTTATCCGGCCCTCCGAATTTTTTGGTGCTTAATGTGGCCCCATGTTCAAAAAGTTTGCCCACCCCTGCGCTACAGTATTTTAATATAAATAAATATAAAGATTTTGTGAGGTGAGTATACGGTGTCTAGAGGTCAGTACACGCTGTATACCCGCGTATACCCTCGACTACAGCCCTGTATGTATGTATGCATGTATGTATATATATATATATATATATATGCATGTATGTATGTACGACAGTACTGGTATGTATGTACCTGATCATTTATATAGCACCTTTTCAGAACCTCCCAAAGGTACTACAAAATATTTAGATACATGCCTACATAAATTCTAAGGCAAAATCTTCTAACAATTCAATAACAGTTCAACAGCCGAGTATTAAAGGTGACACAAACGTCAGATCATTATGCGTATAACGAAATACCGGTAAAGCCAAAAATAATGGACCTGTAAATGCCTCTACTGCAAGTAATTATGCCAAACTGTCAACAGGACCAATTTGGCTCAGAGCCAATATCAGAATATCACGCTTCTCCTTTGGGAAACGAAGCTCACGACCTGCGAGTCGAGCTATGGTCAGCTCGCCACCAGCCTGCTCCAGCTCGAGTTGTATGATTCCTGGCGACTCCTGCTCGCGAGCAATCCAATCGAGCGCCATCTGCGAGCGCATGTCGTCGTCGAGTGCTCGATGCGAGTAATGAGCGAGCACCTCCTGGCGTGTACAGTTGCGCTCACGCATCGCTCTGAGGCTGCCGTTCCAGTGCAGAAGCTGGAACACGGTCATCAGTTCCTGGAACTCGAGCATCGTTCGACCTCTGTTGCTCTCAAGCATGAAACGAAAAGCTCCGATTCCTGTGTTTGGGTTTTCGGCGTCAGAGGGCTGACCCTGTCAGAAGAAACGCTTTTCTTATACTGTGATTTTCATCAATGCATGCTTGATTAATTATTTCTTTATTGCAATTATAATGGTCATTACAAGTGAAACTGAAGCGTAGCAAATAAGCCTGCAGTCATTGGAATAGATTCAATGTGCTACCGAAAAGCCGCTCTACTAGTAGCTGCTAAGCTTATACAGGAGCAAGATTGTAAGATTAACCCTTTAATAACATATTAGCATTCTGCTTCTCTCTGCAGCCAGTTTAATCCAATGAAGTCACCAGAAGGCCAACCACATGGAAATCCATGACTGAGAAAATAGAAATCGTAAAAAATTCAAGATATTTGCAAAGTATCGAAAACCATTGGAAGGAGTGCTACACTCAAATCTAAGCACTGCTATACCTTAAATGAAGTTACTGCATCAGACACAGCTTTCTCGATGAATGCATCTGTAATTCTGCGTGATGGATGCTCGTTGAAAACAGAGTTCATGAGTGCGATCTTAGCTGCACTTCGACGTGCATCCGCTTTTGTACTACATTCCTGCACAAGCAAGAAAGATAAGTCACAAACAAATCCAAGACAATGCATGGAACACAAAGGAAACTGACCCCACCCCAAAAAAACAAATCCCGGAAAAGAACTTAAATAAATTCAACACTGTCTTGGATGTTTACAGTCCAGTTCAACAAGTTCTACCAAAACTGCTTCTACAGTGTATCTTAAAACAACTGAAAGCTAACTCTTACAATAAATTTCTTCACTGTCAAACGTCTTCATAATATGATAATAATATTATCTGCAATTCTGCATTGAACCATTCCCAAATGATGCTGCCCACAATCTAGCCCTTCAATCTAAAAATGTCAAAGTCGTACAAGAACATCCCTTTCAATCGTTCGAAACTACTGCCATAGCATTACTAAAAACATCCCAAAGGCAACTACTATGAGTACTTCTCTGCCATAAGTTATCGAACTATAACACTATCTGCATTGTTCCAGTGCTATGACATACATTCATACATACATACATACATACATACATACATCTGACATAATATTCTTTCCCTCACCATCGCAACTAAGCCATCCTTAACTGAAAACTAATAGAAAATTTGCAGACTTCTTGCATAAATCTCTGAGAAAGTGTTAAAAAACAACCCAACAACCTCCAGATGAGCAAAATATTGCACTACATCCTTCTGCAAGGCTTTTCTCACCTTGAAACATTGCACTCTACCCTTCCACAAAGCCCAGATCACCCTGACACATTGTGCTCAACCCTTCTGCTAAGCCCTGCTCACCTGGAAACTGCCAAAGCAGCTGCCGCCTGGAAGCGTGACGTAACAGACGTATGGAGGAACCGTAGACTGGTCAGTCTCATACACGACAAGAGCTCCATTCTTCAGCTCGGCTCCTTTTGATTGTTTCATCTGCCAGAACTCTTGCAGTGCTTCCACTACGTTTACTAAAATTCAGTTATATTCAGAGTAATGTAAGACATCAGACATTTATATAGTGTCGAGTCATTTTATAGTCTTGTGTGCAATGTAGGCAGCCACACATATTGTAACACACACTGACAAAAACTTTGGAGCCACACAAAAGAATTCAGCAGTTGTCTGCCTGTCTTTCTGTATGTGTTATACTCATTAGTTTTCAATGTCTGGTGATAGCTGTGATACCCACATGCATACTTTTGTGTATTGTTTTCATGTATAAAGGCTTACACATTATACCCACTATTTTCTGAACTATGTCGCAAGAATTTCGCAAGTACCGTAATCATCACAACCAACATTTTCGCTATACTCGTGCAAATAAACTGAACCCACAGCCTACCTCTTCCGTACCCATGGGTATGCTTCGCGAAGCTGTTAACCACGGTCTCAACGGCTTCGTTCAGCACTGCCGATATGTTGCTGTTGGGTTTTGCAAAGTCAGAAGCCGTCGGTTTGTTTTGCCCTCTCTGAGAATACAAAGCAGCCTGGTCCCGAGGCATGTGGCCAGCCCTCTCGTCGAAAGGGCCCGTCCGTGTGCCTTGGTTAGACGAGGAAGAGGAAAACGCCATTGTCTTCTACGATCGTTCCTCCCACGTGTAACTCAGTATTCGATACACCTCAAATAATTTAATATTAATAAATAATGTTGTTTAATCGACTAAAACAGTAGTTTCATTTCGTTTCTACTTGGCCATTTGGTACCATAGACCTGCATGCGAAAAGATAAACATACACAAAACATATAGCGCTATAGTTAATATGACATTATTTGTATGACAGAAACCGAGTCTGTACGTATATACTGTCAGAATCGGTTTCAAGTAATCGTAACTGTGATCGTAACCTTTAAATTTCTAAAGCGCTACTTAACTCTAAAAGCTAACCGCTGGGCACCAGCTAATTCACGAGTGCTGCGTCGTGTCGTCATGTCAAGGACGGAACCGAGTGCGGTTGTCACAGAGACCATGCAGACAGCGGAGGCAGAACAGCTGAGTCGAGAGCAAGAGATCAGACAGGCTAGCACAATTTATTTTAAATGGTCGGAGATATTATTTAATACGAAGCCCATTGCATTTTTGCCAGGACATCAATTTATGAGTAATTTAAACGAGTGATACAATGCATACTTGATGTTTGCCATTATCACACTTCAACACTTAACATAACATAACATAACAAGGGTTTTAAGTGGTTCAGAAGACGTGTAGTCTGTGTTAGAACCACTGCAAATTTACCTCGAACTCTTAATAGCCCAATTTTCCTAGCTTCTTCTTAAAAGCTGTTATAGTGTCCACTGAGACAGTACTATCGTCCAAACCATTCCACAGGTCTACAACTCTTGCACTAAAGAATTTCTGCCCTAATGTTCCCTTCGGCCTCTTAAATAATTTATACCTGTGTCCCCGAGTTGCCTTGTTCGGTGCTAATTCAAAGAACCTCTCCCACTGCAGTGCTTCCTTTCCAGTGATTATCTTATAAGCTTCAATCAGATCTCCTCTGCTCCTCCTTTTCTCCAATGTTGTTAGTCCACACCTTTTCAACCTTTCTTCATAGCTCAGATCCTTGTAGCCCCAAATCATTTTCGTAGCTCTTCTTTGTACTTTCTCCAGTTTTTCCATGTCCTGTTTCAGGTATGGATTCCATACCTGGATGCAGTATTCAACTGTGGCCTAACCAGTGATTTGTACAACCTTATTATTATATCTTTGTCTCTGGTGACTATTGTCCTTTTTATCATACCTAAAGTTGAATTAGCCTTTTTTGCTGCTTCAGCACATTGCCTTGAAGGTTTTGCACTCTTGTGCATAATCACTCCCAAGTCCCTTTCTTCATCACTCACTTTCAACACCGTGCCCCCCATTTCATATGAAAACTCGTTGTTTCTCCTCCCCATATGCATCACTGAGCACTTTTCCAAATTGAAGAGCATTTGCCAGTCTTGTGACCATCTGAACATTCTTCTTAGATCTTCCCGCAGTATCTCTGCTTCTTCTTCATCATCCACTGTTCTACATAGTTTTGTATCATCCGCAAACTTAGAAATTTTAGATAAAATCCCATCGTCTATGTCATTAATAAAAAGTACGAAAAGCAGTGGCCCAAGCACTGATCCTTGTGGCACCCCACTTAGCACTGTCGTCCAGCCAGAATGTTTATCACCTATGCCCACCTTTTGTCTTCTACCTGATAACCAGCTTTGAATCCATCTTAGTACCTGCCCTCTAATCCCACCTGCTTGTAACTTTTTGGCCAGCCTTACATGAGGTACTTTGTCAAATGCTTTGGCAAAATCTAAGTAAATTACATCTACAGGTTTTCCCTCGTCAATCCTCTCATAGACCTCGTCAAAGAACTCCAACAGATTTGTCAAACACGAACGGCCTTTGGTAAATCCATGTTGACTGCCCTTTATAATATCATGCTCATTCAAATGTTTCACTATGCTATCCTTGATAATTCTTTCCATGACCTTGCACACCACACTGGTTAAACTGACTGGTCTGTAGTTACCTGGTTCACTTCTATTTCCCTTTTTAAACAGTGGCACTATGAGTGCATCCTTCCATTCCCGTGGTACCTCTCCAGTCTGCATTGATTTATTGAAGATCTGGGCTAATGCCTCTCCAATTTCCTCCCTCACTTCATGTAAAAATTTTGGATGGAGTTCATCTATGCCCGGACTCTTGTCGGTTTTAAGTCTTTTCAGTTGCTCCACCACATTTTCCTTAGTAAACAGTACCTGTGTTAATCCCTTCTCGCCACAATCTACAAATATTTGTTTGGGCTCAGGTACATTTCCTAATTCTTCTAAAGTAAACACTGAGCTGAAATATTTATTGAGTACTTCAGCAGCTTCCACATCATCCACTATAACTTCTCCCATTCCTTCTTCTTTTTTCAATGGCCCAATTCTGTCTTTCCTCTTCTGCTTACTTCTGACATAGTTGTAGAAACTCTTACTATCCTCCTTTACATTCCTCGATAACTTCTGTTCAAAGTTTTGTATTGCTTTCTTGTTTGCATTATTGCAGCTGTTTCTTTTATTCACATACTTGTTTCTTAACTTCTCAAGTCTGGCAACACTCTCTTGATCCAAATCCAGTCCCTTCATTGTTTCCTTCTTCAACTTCTGTAAATTCTTCCATGCTTTGTGCTTTGCCCTTCTCTTTCTTTGAACCTCACGTGTTATCCAAGGCCTCTTCTTATTGGTTCTTTTGTGCTTCGGTATGTTTTCTTCGATAATCTCCCTCATACGTTCTCTGAACTTCTCCCAAGCATCATTCACTCCCATGCCCTTTATTTCACTTACCAAATCCCTTTCCTTCAGCATCTTCCTAACTAATTCATAGTCTGCCTTAAAGAAATTGGGTCTTGTAATAAATTGACAAATTAATGCTCACGCAAGTTATCTATTTTAGTATAATATTACATAGTTACTGTAGCCAAGGCACCCACAATCTACCAGTCTGTTTGCGTTCGTTTCACATCAATATATCTTGTATAATTCCCTCTATCATATAGTTCTCTGATCCGTCCAATTTGCCGCCATTCGTCTCTCCCACTTGAACACAACCATGGTGTAAGAGATCGTGAACACAACCCACCGCTAACTCTTCTGTTTTATTCCCTCCCTATTCTCATGGCAACCAGATCTGGCCCTCTGGAAACCGGACTCGGACCACAGTATAAATAATTATTTATACTGTGCTCGGACCTCTTTTGGACTACTCTATGGAAAACCCCTCTGATTTGATTTGGCCTTCTGGAAACTGGACTCGGACCTCTTTTGGATTGCTCTCTGGAAACACCCTCTGAATTGACGTAGCGCTCGTGACTAGACTGGCGCCCTGCGCTTGGCGAATGGCGCTTTAGAAACTAGGAAATTACGATTACGAGTGCTCTGCATATGACAAGTGCTTCAGCTTACTCCGAGTCAACCCCGAACCATGGTCTGAATCAACCGCGAGTCAATCCCAGCTGAGCTAGGAATAGTTCCTCCTCGTTTCGTCAGGTTCCAATAGTCAATGTAAACAATGGCCGACGTATGTTTGCGAGACAAATTCAGCTACGTTTATAGTTGCGATTTAGACACTAGCGTCCAGATTAAAATGTGAGGCTTATTTTAATTATAATAATAAACGTGAATGCTGTTTCTACATTATGTAACGTAAAGGCTCATTGTTAGTGTAAATTTCGTCCCGGCAAGGTACTCGTAACAGTGAGTCCTATGATAAAACCCGATGAACCCGTGAAGACCGCATAATCAATCCTATATAAGTCTAGCGAGAGAAAGACTTTTGTTGCAAGGAAGAAATTTTCGGAGCCTTGTGTACTTTTTCGAAAATTTTAGTGTAAAATGTTAGTATTTTCTTCCGCAGAGGTACACTCGAAGGCCTTCGGGAACGACCAAGCTTCAGACAGCTGATCGACGATCCACTGCTTCGTTTTTCCGGCATCTGTCAGGATCAGTTTTCAGATCTATTCGTTTCTTGCCAAGTGTTTGCTGATAGTCGCCCACTTGCACTTCCAGTCCAGACTGCTTACAAGGCATTCACTACACGATGGAAGTAAGACTTTTATGTTTATTTTTAATTTTTTTTATTGTGAGCTTGGTTAATGAACCATCTATTTAGCTCACTTTTGTGCTTGTCCTCCGCAGTATGGTGCTGTTTAGATTCAATCTAATCTAGAAACTTCTATATAGTGGCATTATCATAATGTCTAAGATATCAGTTTATGGTTGTGTCAAGTGAAATTGAAATCAGATATTAATTATAATCTGTAATAATCCATTGGACAAGCCTGGTTGAAATCTGATAGATCCGAGAAGCTAGTATATAGCTGAAATACAAGTTGAAAGAGACGAGTCTTAGACCTGAGAACATGTGGATGTGTATCAAAAAGGAAACTTAAAAGACAATATGGCTGAAGTCTCAGATTTGCTTCCTGCTTTTCTACACGAGTTCGCATAACGAAGTGAAAACATTTTCTTAAACATTTTATTATGTATATGAGAAACATGCCCGACTGAATAATTTCTTTCTCGCAATAAAATTTCTTTGCTAACGCGTTACTCATTGCCTATATATTGGAGAATCGATGTTTGGAGCTCACAGCACTCTATTCTCTCACAGTCTGTGGTCATGTTTATACAAAATTGGCTTCAGGCAGGCCAATGGAATTTAGACTGTTACACTACTTTACATTACTGACAAAACATTTGACAGCAGTTTTGCAAATGTGAAAATGTTTTTACTTAAATTAGAAAATATAGTTGGCTTCCTGTTAGTTATTGCTAGTACTAAAAAGTTATTTCTTTTCTACTTGCAGCTGGAATGAATGGCTTACTCTGCCGCTCAAGTACAGTGATTTGCCACGAAATGCTCTTGTCGCATTCACGATCTGGGATATATACGGCCCAAATAAAGAAATTCCGGTTGGTGGCACAACCATCTCGCTGTTTGGCAAGCATGGGTGAGTACACTGGAACCTCTTCATAACATGATTGATCATAACATGAATTCTGGCATAGCACAAATTATGTTACAAATGCCAGCATAAAATGAATTCTGGCGTAAAAGACAAATTCTGAGATAATACAAATTCTGATGTAAATTCAGATATATGACAAATTCTGACAGACCATGTTTCGAGACGTGAACCCACATTTAGTTCAGCTTCTACAGCTTAGCAGCATCTCGTTATGAGGCTTTTCTTAACGATACTTCCTAAGGATGCATTGTAAGGTGTTACCTAATGTTGTCTTGTCCTTTGATTCTGTTCAAGTAACAACGATATTTTAGATCACATTCTGCTTAGAAAATTAAATTACATTTTTTGTTGGCTGTAGTACTTTTCGACAAGGCATGCATGATCTGAAGGTCTGGGCAAACGTTGAAGCTGATGGCAATGAAAACAGTAAAACCTTAGGAAAGGCCAGTGGACTGGAAGATGAAATGAGCCGCATTGCCAAGGTAGACCAAATACCATTCAATCTATTTATTTTATTATCATTATTTATTGATTTGATATTAATAATTCATGCCATTTCGATTTTGGTTGCACCAACTTTGAATATGCAATGTAAATGGTAGACTGGAAATTCATGTTTCAACTCAAGCTTCAGCTTTCAACTATTTATGTTATCTTTTTTTCACATTTTAGGTTATTTAGTTATATTAACTTGCGCTTTATAAATCTTGAAGTACTAAAACCATGTAAACAGTTTTGCATACTATACTGACTTCATGTACTCGAGAAACTAGACCAACTTTCTGTTTTGAACGGTTCTTCGTCCCAGTTTATGATGTTTAGCACAAACAGTGATTCTCAAACTTTCAAATGTTTCGGACCGGTAACTGTTGTACCAGCCTTAGCGCAGACTGGGGCATTTCAACAGCAGCATGTTATATTAAAATTTAGATTTCATGGTGTTGTCAGTGTTTTTACAACTATACTTTTGTTACTGTTGTATGTTTAAAACTGTTTAGAATGTATGAAATGTGTTGTGTTCTCATATTTTTATATTTTACATTGTGTATAATTTAATAGTTTATCTGAGCATTATCGAACTAGTGATTCATTGCACGGCCCGGTAAGCAATCACTTGTGGACCGGTACCGGACAGCGGACCACAGTTTGAGTAGCACTGCTTCAGCAAACGTTTTTCTCTCTTAACTCTACAAAGAGCTTTGTAGTTCCTAATACTAATACACTAGATTTTAACATAATGCTGCTGCTCATGGGCTTTGGATGTACATGCATGTGTTTAGCTGATCACTTAAAATGGGTACTTTTATTGTGCCTCACAGAACCACTTAAAAGGGTGGTGATACGCTTATCCTGGTCAGTGTGGTCGATTGTTAATGCCTGTGCCATCGGATGATTTCAGCTGACAAAAAAACACAGAAACAGTCACATGCCGAAAGTCGATTGGCTCGACCGTCTGACGTTTCGCGAGATCGAAGTGATCAACGAACAACAGAAGAGGGAGTCAAACTTTCTCTACCTCATGATCGAATTTCCACGGATCGTCTGTGACAGCGTTGATTATACTGTGGTCTATTTTGAAAAGGTTCATCTTGTCCTCTTCATTTTTTTAAAGATTATTATAATTAAAGTACACATTTATAAGTCGGTTTGTATTGACTTGTTATCTTAACTTATTCTGTGGGACTGTATTATGGATCTCCAACAGTTAGAAAACACTAGACAATTAGGCCTAGATTGGCAGGTGTCTGAGGGGAATGCAAAAGTGATCATTAGGTTCCTGCTATATGCTATATTGATCACCTGCAGTTAGTGACACACGATAGCTGATTGTGGGACACGGTAGCCAATTGGTTATGGAGCTCACCTTGTAACGCATACAGTATGGGTTCAAGCCTCATCGTCTTAGACGATTACTGTGTGGCTACCTTGAACAAGTCTTTCACTCACAATTGCTCAGTGCCATCGATTGATGCCAGGTCATTAGTGGTGCTTAATAAAGATGCAATAATGACAATAATGATACAGTACCTTGTGAAAACCGTTATAACTTTGTGCTTCTTGCCAGCCGAAATGATGCTATAGACCTTTGACAAGAGTGAGATGTTCATTGGCTCTGAATGGCGTGTGAATAAGTGACAGAGTCTTCATTGGGTGGCTTTCACATAAATAGCAACTCCCAGTATTTTGGTCTTTTTTCTTGATGCTATAGATAATAATTAATTGCAAAGGATTTATCTGAATATTAATGAAGTCTTTGTGAAATTACTCTTAGTATGCCGACGAAGATCTGTATTTTCCAGTCCAGGGTGACATCGTTCATATTCCAGATCCAGAGATGAACCTGGTAAGGCAGTTTGTAGTCAGATCCAGTCTTATAACTTCTACAGCACCATTATAATAATCTGCAAGCCATCGAAACCTATTCCTGATTACCAAAACCTCATTACTGCACACATTGTTTGTTGGTTGCTGTTTAACAACGCTTATCATAACAAAGATGATTACTGTCGTCATCCTCCTTTCTTCAGGCTTGGGACTGGCACTACCAGAGGATGAGCAGTGGCGGAATTCTTGTTGTGACATGAATCTGTTGTTATGACATTAATCCGTTGTTACGACATGAATTCATTGTTATGATATGAATCGGTTGTTATGACATGAATCCATTATTATGACATGAATCCATTGTTATGACATGAATCCGTTGTTATGACATGAATCCGTTGTTATGACATGAAGCCATTGTTGTGACATGAATCCATTGTTATGACATGAATCCATCGTTAGGACATGAATCCATTGTTATGACATGAATCCGTTGTCATGACACGAATTCATTGTTATGACATGAATCCATTGTTATGACACGAATCCGTTGTTATGACATGAATCCGGTTATAACTCTGTTGTGGATGTAGATCTCAAATTTAATTTAGCTTTACACATCGGCCTAATAACATCTAACCTTCTAACTATATACAATTCTTCATGATCTAAATTAACTTTGGCGTGTGCAGTTACCGCGCTTCTGCAAATCCACTTGAGGCCATCGATCCTTTCTCTCTGTTGGGCCCTACTGTGTGCAGCATGCATTTTCAAACTGTATTAAAACACACTTATCCAGGCTAGTGAGATAGCTGTATTTTTTGCTCCTTTGCATTGTAGTTTAAAGGCACTGTGTCATGTGCCTTGATGCACACAGATATACAGACATGCACACACACAAACACACACACACATGCATGACCTCTTTATAAGGCCATACGTAGCATCGTAGTTTCCAGTCGAATACAATATGGGCAGTGACCACTTTTGCAAGGTTTTGTTGTCTGGTGCAGGAAAACCTTCTTGAGACAAAGCATCATAAACTGGTTCGTAGCCTGCGCACCGGACCGACGGATCGTGATCTCAAGCCAAATGCTGCTACGAGAGACCAGCTCAACGTGAGCAGTTTTTAATCTTGGAGTTGAAGTTTTTGCAAAACATGAAGTTAGAGTTAGATGGAGACATATGCGCATTTTGGAGTTTTTATTAGCCTTAGAACAAATTAGGGTACATTTGAGGCAAACATTGTCTCACTGTCTGATAATTCTATCAAGGTAAGAAACAGGTAAGATGTGAATATGGTGTCACGAATGTGTGGATAAGGTACACCTGGTACAGTTAACTTAAGATACCGATAAAACTTTATTATGCTATTGGAAGGTGATTGAAAGTTGCTATATAAATGTTTTGTTACATTTACACTCCATTATATTACAGTGAATGACTGAGACGGGGATAGTGTGTGGATAATATGTGAATAGGATATAGGCTGTGGATAAAATGCAGAATGCAGATAAGATGTGGATAAGTTGTGGATAAGATGTGGATATGTTGTGGATGAGATATAAGACGTAAGATACAGATAAGATGAGATGTGGATAAGACGTGAATATGTTGTGGATGAGATATAAGATGTTGGTAAGCTGCGACTATGATGCATCTACTTGCTGTGATTGGATGTCTTTCAGGTCATTGTCGGTAGTCCGCAGACTGTCACGCTGACTTCCGAGGACAAAGATCTCATCTGGAAATTCAGATTCTATTTGTCAAACCAGAAGAAGGTCGTCCAGCTTCATTGTTTTAACGTGTTTCATAAAAATTACTGTTATAAGAGAAGTTTATGTGTAGCTCTTTTGTTCATTAGATCCTTTTTGTCTTGTCTCATGGTTCAGGTTCAGATAATGTAATATAATGTACTATAAACATTTGTAAAGCGCTATGAGTGTAGATAACAAATTATTATTATTATTAATTAGCAACTTGTATTGCACTGGCATCTAATGCACAAGGCATCAACTGATGGCGCTCCAAAGCCAAGCCATAATCTGATCAACATCCAGAAGATCAGTCTGTTGAGGCAGAGAGAGACAGCCTATGGTGGATTAGCAATCCGAAACAGATAAATAAATTAATATATCCTAATATGCAGACATCAGTCTCTAAAGTACTCAGAAATGTCAACTGCACACAGTTTTCTTCAAACTGTCAGATTGTACTTGAAGTGGTTAGTGAAGTTTCAGGTATATGAATGAAACTGTGTAGTTGACCTGAGCTAATCACTGAGAAATTCAAACTACACAGTGCTCTCTCCAGACAAGTCAGCTGCCCATTCAACAATGTCAGCTGCACACTTTGTGTCGGAAAACACTATTTTAGGCCCTGTGTGTGTGTGCATGCGCGTGCGTGTTTGTGTGTGTGTGTACATTCATATAGTCGCTTGTAGGGAACCAACCTCTCATACCGATTCAAGTATTGACGTCTAACACATAAACCTCATATTATTCATTATTATTCATACACATATATACACTGTGTACAAAAGTCATGTTCTTTGTGCAGGCTCTGACGAAGTTTCTGAAGTCTGTTCACTGGAGGGTTCCACAGGAGGAAAAACAGGCACTGGAGCTGCTGAACAAGTGGAGTCCGATGGATGTTGAAGATGCGCTGGAGCTCCTGTCTCCGTGGTTCATCCATCCGACTGTGCGCAAATACGCGGTGGCACGGCTACAACAGGCCGATGATGAGGTCTGGAAATTTTCCATCGCCCAGATTTAATTCGGCTTTCAAGTGTAACTGCGCTATAATGCATTCCAACTCCCTTATTGTGGGATATGGTAACTGACTGGTTAGAGTGCTTGTCTTGTAACACGGAGAGTATGAGTTCGAACCTTCTCCCCTGAGGTGGTTACTGTGTAGGGACCTTGAGTAAGTCCTTCACTCACAATTACTTACTGGGAGCGCTCCTGAGTAGATAACCTCGAAGGGGCGCTATTTTAAAACTCTGTAATACTAATAATAATAATTGCTAAGCATCTTCGATTGATGGTTGGTCGTTGGTTAGTGGCGCTTGATAAATGCGTAGTAGTAGTAGTAATAATAATAATAATAATAATAATAATAATAATAAAACTGTGATTTGTTGGTTGTTGCCTTCTGCTGTATGAGCATCATTCATGTTCAGACGACCTTGTTCTACACAGGATAGAACTTGAGTTAAGTTAGTGAGAAGAATTTCTTTGAGACTGAATAAACTCTCCTAATAATAATAATAATAATAATAAAAATAATAATAAATAGTAATACTCTGTGAACTTCTATGGCACAAATGTAATACTGCTGAAGGCATTATCTGATGATTGCTGCTAAGCAAAATTTATGTGTATATCATATTCCAATGTACGTCCGATAGAAAGCTTCAAGTCTATATACATGCAGTATTTGGCTGTTGACTGTTTCATAAAGACGCAATATAACGTCTATAGACTCGCAACTGTTATTGTAATTAGTTGATCCGGTTTTGTTTGTTGTTTTCTGTCTTTCAGGACCTCTTGCTCTACATTCTGCAGCTTGTTCAGGCATTGAAATACGAGGATTTTGAAGAGATAGCAGCAGCCTTCGCATCCGAGCAGGCTCAGCCCTCAGCACAGTATGTTCTTAACATGCCACCGACGAGGATGGACACTCCCAGTGCTCTGTCGGTGTCCAGTGAAGACTTAGACCGGTCAGTATGCAACACGGTAGCTGGTCGGTTGAGCACTTGCCTTGTAATAGTTAGAGTGTGGGTTCAAACCTCCTCCCCTGAGATGGTTACTGTGTAGGGACCTTGAGCTAATCTTCACTCACAATTGCTCAGTGCCATCAATTGGTGCTTCACCACTAGATAGTGGCATTTAATAAAATTAATGCATAATATTAATGATGATGATAATCTTTCTGAAATCATGCTGTATTTTGATGCAAACTGATATGGACAGCTTCTTAAGATAGCATTAGAAAGTCCACTATAACATTTTACATGTTGAGAATATGTTGTAGCATGCTAGAGGTTTCTGTGACGAGGCTTAATATGGAATGGAGTTTGATAATCGTGCCTAAATTTCATGGTGTCTTGGTTCCTCAGTGATGAAACACATGGACTGTTTCATTCATTCATTCATTCATTCGTTCAGAGCATTTATATAGCACCCTTTGAGATGCCTTTACTCCAAGGCACCACTTCATCTGAGCCCTGGCAATACCTAAGAAGTGCTTCATTAATGTCCAGGCAGAATTACAATACAGTACAATTATAATTTGATACTATAATTTGGCAGTATAATTTGACACAAAAAAATAATAATTTGATGTTATAATTTGATAATGTCCTCCTTACAAAGTTCAGAAGCGCATGATGAAGCTGAACAAACATTAGGAACCATAGCATAGGTAAGACTGGAAGAGGTATGCAGTAAGGACAAGTAGGTAAGAGGTAAGTACCGGTAAGACTCTATGGTTTCTCTTGACTTCTATAGTGCCATTACCATAATGTGCATCAGATTTAATCGGAGATCTGCAGGATTTGTCTGTCTCTGTATAGGATCGGAGATGTTGTGGATCCACCTCTTCAGGAATCCATCTCCGATAAGCAAGCTCTTCTTGATGCGCTTATCGAAAATCCCGAGGAACACAATCCAGATCTCAATTACAAAGATGCAAGCAGTTTTTCCAGTTATTTAATTCATTTATCCATTTATTTTATTTATTTTATTTGAAGCACTTATTATGTGTGCAGCAGTAAATCTGAGTCTGAGGCATAGGCGAGTGTATGCTTAAGGCCAAGACAGTAAAGGTAGAAAAGGTAAAGGTAAAAGAGTAAAGGTACCATAGGTAAAACTGGTAGAGGTAAAAGGTAACAGTAAAACTGGTAACGGTAAAACTGGTAAAGGTAACGGTAAAACGGGTAAAGGTAAAAAGGTAAAACTGGTGAAGGTAACAGTAAAACTGGTAAGGGTAAACAAGGTAAAGGTAAAAAGGTAAAGGTACAATTGGTAAAGGTAAAAAGATAAAACTGGTCAGGTAAAAAAGGTAAAAGTAAAAAGGTAAAGGTTAAACAGATGTTTACGTGCCTCTAGAGAAACTCTTTGGAAATGCAGACTCGAGGAACAAAGATGATCAAAGCAATCCAAAAACAGGACATGGCCTTTGTAGCCTCCCTTCTTGCATTGGTACCGGAACTTGTTTACTGGCCCCTAATTATCAGCATCCCTAAGAATGTAGGACTGAGTTTACACTGAAAATCCCAAGGAACACCTAATCTTTTCGTAATAGCCCAGAACGTTTTGGACATGTAATGTGACGTAGCACCACTAGCCAGTGATGCTGATCCAGCTTTGCATGAGTTGGTTTTCAACTGTTGACAAAAGAAAGGTTGATGGCTGGTGTATTATGATGATAGTGACGATGTAGAAGTTTTTAGATTAGAACTCTTCTTCTGCCAAGTGACAAGAGATTTACTGCTTTTAGATGGATTTGGCAACGTTCCTTATCTTCAGGGCATGTAATAATTCCAAGCTGGCCAACTACCTGTGCTGGTAAGTTTTAATCTCTGTCCCAGTGTTTCTTCACGTCTTTATCATTTGGCAATAATAGACTTAAAATTAGCACTGTACTGATTATTATTATTATTAGTTGTGTAAATTAATGAATTATATATAAATAATTAAAAAATGCATAATAATAATAACAATAGAATCTTTTAACTTGCATAGCATTAAAATGAATGGAGTCAAACGGTTCTGATTGGTCAAATGTAATTGGACATTTATATAGCACCTTTGTTGGGCTTTAGTGGATGATGATTGCATTGCTGTTTGCCGATTTGTGTAGGTATCTGAAGGTTGAGTGCGATAATCAGGATGGCGCAACAAAAATTCCAGCTGTGCAGGAAATGTATACTAACGTTCTGAAAAGGTTCAGCCTGGCTCTGTCGCGAGTGAGTGAGCTACACATAACTCTCATATACTGTTTTCAAGATAATTATAATCGTTATAACTTTAAGGGTATTGTGTTTATCCAACCCACGTTTTTACTATGCATTTAAAATTTGGCATATTTTCCATTCAGTGCTGCAGAAGTTTTTTTATTTTAATTGAAACTGTTTTTCCAGTTTTTTATTTTAATTGAAACTGTTTTTCCAGTTTTTTATTTTAATTGAAACTGTTTTTCCAGTTTCAGAGATAGAGTTTTATTTGTTGCAACAGTAGGTTTTGCCAGTATATAGGAATAATGAATAATATGAGATTTGCTTGCCAGACACCAGTGCTTGTATCAGAGTAAATAATTGGTTTTAATGGTGTTTAATGTGATGATGGGTTTTAATGGTGTTTATTGGGATGATGGGTTTTAATGGTGTTTAAGGGGATGATGGGTTTTAATGGTGTTTAGTGTGATAATGGTTTTAATGGTGTTTAATGTGATAATGGGTTTTGCCAGTGTTTTGTGAAAATGCATGCTTGATTTTTAAAGTTGCCTGATGCATTCTGTTTGACTTTTTAGGGAAGTCGTGAATGGCGACTTCGGCGAGCCTCAATTGCTGGTCAGCAGGTGTTCATGGACCACCTTGTGCAGCTCGTTAGGCAGGTGGCCAGAGAGGGTACCAACCGCAAGAAAAAGGTTAACTCTCCACAGAAGCAAAAGTGCTATTTGCAAACTTCATGCATAGTAATAGCAGAACGAGCAGTTTTATCAGTTTTTCGTGAGTAGGGTGAGGTGATAATGGTGACGTTTGTAGGAAGGTGACACCAGGATGGTCAAACAAGTGGAGGCTTACAGTCGACACTGAGGTCATTTGTGGCATGTGGTGACTGATTGGTTAGAATACAATACAATGCAATATACAAGACCATTTACATAACATAACATAACAAGGTTTTAAGTGGCTCAGAAGACTTTCATCTGTGTCAGAGCCACTCTCTCGAGCTTCCTCTCAATTGCACCTCGTTCTAGTATCCAAGTTTATTTAGTTTCTTCTTAAATGCAGTAACAGCCCCCTCGTCCAACTTATTCCAATTGTTCACCACTCTGGCAATTGTTCACCACTCTGCCTTGTAATGGTGAGAGTGTACGTGTTCGAGTCTCCTCCTCTGAGACGGTTACTGTGTAGGGACCTGGAGCAAGTCCTTCACTCAAAATTGCTCAATGCCATCGATTGATGCTTGGTCATCAGATACTGGTGCTTAATAAATGCATAAATATAACAATAATAAGGGTAGTGTGGCCAACGACTTCAGAAAGTAAGGCTGTACAGTACAGGACCTCGAGCATGTCTTAAAGTGAGGTCCCATTGCGACGCAATGGGTCTTGGCTTTGGTGTGCGTGTCAATTTATCTATTCAGTTGGTGTTTTTCTGTGTTTTGCCAGATTGAAAAGTTGCAGGCGCTGTTGGTGGAACCAGAGGGTATCAAATTTACGTTTACCAGCTTCGATCCTATTCCTCTTCCACTCGATCCAGAAATTCGGATCAAAGGCATCATCCCCGAAAGTGCCACTCTCTTCAAGGTATGTTTGCCTAGGTGGACTTTGCCACCCTTTTCCACTACTATATATCTTATTACTGTTACTTCCCACAATTGTTGAAGGGATTTCCAAATCAGATTTCATAAGTTAAATGCATTATCTTAGATCTTATGGTTGTTCTGGTGGCAGATGTGGTATTTTATAGTGTAGCTTTGTCTTGCTATTTTCAAATATCGAACTTCAATTATCAGTTCAGAAAAATCCGACTTCCTTCCTATAGAGGTTTTATTCCTTTTGGACCTTACTGATTATCAGTAATTGAATCCTTTTGAAGCCAGTTAACCTTACTTATTACATAGGCATACTACACTTTATACAGGTAGTATGCTTTTGGCTTTTGCTGCAAAGGAAAAAAAATTCTTCTTTCCATCATACGTTGTTGATTAGAACATTTCGAATGGACTAGCATATTTTGCACAGAGCGCGCTGACTCCATGTCGATTCACATTCCTCACCGACGTTAATCAGGAGTACGTAGCGATCTTTAAGCATGGCGATGATCTACGTCAGGATCAACTGGTCTTACAGATCATTAACCTCATGGATCGGGTATGACCTCAAGGAATTTTTTTACAGCTTCTAAATGTTTCTAAGCATTCAGATGTTTTCTTTAAGCAGAGAGTAACCTAGTGATGCACAAAATATTGAATAATACTGGATTATAATAATTGTACAAATAATAATATGGTTGTGAAACTGGAATTAAGCCTCGTCTTTCATGGATAGTAATTTTCAATTCGTGACATATATTGTTTTGATAGTTATAATCATTATTTAGAGAAAATGAATATCAGTTAAAATGATAAGAATGATAATTAATGCCTGCTAACTGTCAGCAAAAGTCGCTGCTTTTTGTTAGTCGGGAAAATTGGCCATTAGTAATTGGGTTGATTTTTTGTGGTTGTGGAACGCTGTAGCTTTTACGGAAGGAGAATCTAGATCTGAAGTTGACGCCGTACAAAGTCCTCGCAACAAGCAGCAAACACGGTCTGATGAAACATGTTCTCTAACCTCATTATTCGATTCTGGAATGTTCTCTATCCTAACTATTTGTTTCTAGAATGTTCTCTATCCCTCATTATTTGATTCTAGAATGTTCTTTATACTAACCATTCGATTCTGGAATGTTCTTGTTATAACGACAAGAGTGCACTGAAAGTGAATGAGAAACCAATGCAGCTCATCATTAAGGTGTTAATGCTGTATTCCTAGTTAAGCGGCTTGTTGTTATAAAATGGTTATTTTGATCTTTTGAAAGGAAGGGATCATTCGTTACATCATGCTCATCGAGTCATCTAACAACATGTGACTAGATCGTTTGGTGGAATAATGTGTATAACGTTAATTTTAACATGAAGTTTGTCAACGGCTGAGTGTCTTTTGTTGGGGCCAAAGTGGATTTCCATCTCTTATCTGATTAAATCATTATGCATGCATTACTTTTTTTAGTGTTTTTATATTGTTTGTAAATATGTCTATAGTACATTGTTAGAGTGTTTTGGTAGTGTGTAAGAAGTATCCATAGAGTTTTATTCGTATCGTATCGTATCTAGTTATTTATAAGGCGCCTCTTGCAGTATTAATGGTGTTTGTTGACAGTGTTTTGGTAGTGTTTGCTGTTCTGTAGTTTTTGGCTGTTGTTAGAAGTGTATTTTAAGCGTTCTTATGGTGTTCTGAATTTTTAATGATGTTTTCAGTCCATCTCTGTTCTTTACAGGGTTCGTTCAATTCATTGAATCAGTATCCGTTGCTGAAGTGCTGGCAACAGATGGGTCGTTAATAGCGTACTTTCGTAAGGTGGCGCCCTCTGAGACTGGACCATACGGAATCGTACCTGAAGTCATCGACAACTACGTCAAAAGCTGTGGTAAGACAATTCTTGCCTAACAATGAAAATAACAATTGAACTGGATGAAAGAAAGACCTGCTACCTAAATCTCAATTAAGTAATGCTGTCAATCTGGATGAGACTCCACTGTTTTGAATTTGTAACTAGCAACTTCCGTAGCTCCAGTATATAATACACAAGGCAGCAACGGGTTGTGTCAGTACTCGAGCCGCGGTCTGGTCAATATTCAGAAGGTCGGTCCACTCAAAAGGAAAGGCAGCCTATGGTGAATAAGCCCAGTGAAAAAGGTGAGTCTTATCTAACCTTACCTTACCTCATGTGACCTTATTTTCTGACCTTACCTCTTTCAACCTTACCTTATCTGACCTTACCTTACCTCATGTGACCTTATCTTATCTGACCTTCTTTAGTTTGGCTTCCTAGTCTGCAAAAGATTTGTTTCAAATTGGGGTCATAGTTTATAATACATTAAACTCTGAGGAACTACAGAATTTCATTATTCAACCAGATCACCTGATTGCCTTTCTCTGGTCATTTACGAAACACTAGAACTGTTCTTGGTGGATGAGGTTTTCCAGTTGTTGTACCCAGATTTTGGAAATCTCTCCCGGTATCTGTTCGTTTTGCTGGGTTGCTTATGTCTTTTGCAACTGAAGACTGACCTTTACCAAATTATTTATCCACTTTAGGCCATTGGAACGGTCTGATCTTCTGGAACTGTTCAGAGCATGTTTTGGCGTGCTTTCGGTTGATGACTTGTGCATTAGACATCGGCCTGTCAAGCAAATAAAGGACTCTACCTTAAATGACCTTATCTTATGTTGCCTTACCTTATGTGACCTTTTAAGTGATCTTACCTTATGTTGCCTTACTTTATGTTGCTTTACTTTAAGTTTCCTTACCTTATGTTATCTTACCTTAATTTACGTTACCATATGTTACCTTAATACTTGGTGGTGGGAGGCAGAGGTGCAGACGGCAATACAAAGCAAGAAGACCGCCTATAAGAACTGGCAGATGAATCGACACGATGATGGACGGAGAGCAGAATACAAGGCAACCTGTCGGGAAGCTAAAAGGTCTGTGGCAATAGCCAAAAATAGGGCGTTACAACATATGTACCAGGAGCTAGACACCAAAGAAGGGGAGGGCAAGATATATAAAATAGCAAGGGCAAGACAAAGAAGTCGACAAGATAAACAGTCAGTAAATGTTATTAAGGACAAGAATGGTAAAATACTCATCGATGAGGAGGCAATCAGATCCAGATGGAAAACATACTTCGAGGAACTGCTAAATGAAGAAAACCCAAGGGAGCCTCTAAAGGAGACCAACCCTGTAGCAGGACCAGAGATGGAAATCACCTATAAAGAGATTGAGACAGCAATTGCAATGATGAAGAACAACAAGGCACCGGGGCCATCTGGAATGACGGCCGAAATGTTTAAGGCACTGGAACAAAATGGGGTTGAATGGTTATATGTCATCTTAAACAACTTCATGAAGCAGGAAAAACTACCCCAAGATTTGAAAGAAAGTGAAATACTAGCGTTATACAAGCAGAAAGGAGATGTGCTGGAATGCGGGAATTACAGAGGAATCAAATTGTTGGAGGTCGTACTCAAGGTGTATGAAAAGATCATTGAGAGGCGTATCAGAGAGCGGGTTGAGCTACATGACAACCAGTTTGGCTTCAGGCCAGGGAGGGGTACAACAGATGCAGTGTTCATACTGAGACAGGTACAGGAAAAGGTTTTAGAAGGAAACAACAAAAGATACTGGACCTTCGTGGATATGGAAAAAGCTTTTGATAGAGTTCCAAGGGATGTCGTTTACTGGAGTTTGAGGAAGAAGGGAGTCTCGGAGGTAATTGTGCGCTTGGTAGAGTCAATGTATGAAGGTGCAAGAACAACAGTGAGGAGCAGTATAGGCAACACAGGAGAATTCGAGATACGAGTGGGTGTACATCAAGGATCGTGCCTGAGTCCTCTACTGTTTATTATTGTGATGGATGCAATATCAGAACATGTAAGGAGAGAGGTACCTTGGGACATGCTGTATGCGGATGATCTTATACTGGCGGACGATGCAGAGGCGAAGATGCAAGCACGTTTTACAGACTGGCAGATGGCAGTGGAGAGCAAGGGTCTTAAGATAAACATCAATAAAACAGAAACCATGGTCTGCTCAAAAACAACGGAAGCAATTGAGATCAGAGACATTGCAGGAAAGTCACTGAAACAGGTTGAAACATTTAAATATCTGGGATCGACCATGAATGCACAGGGTGGCTGCGAGCATAACATCAGGAACAGGATTAAGGTGGCTTGGCAGAAATGGAGAGAACTAACGGGAGTGTTGTGTGACGCCAAAATGCCAACTCAACTCAAGGGAAAGGTATACAAAACAATGGTAAGACCGGTGATGCTATATGGAGCAGAGGCCTGGGCGCTGACAAAAAGGGATGAAGGGTTACTGGAGAGAACAGAGATGAGAATGCTACGATGGATACTTGGGATCTCACTGAAGGACAGGAAAAGAAATGTGGACATCAGAAAGAAGCTCGGGGTGGCATGTATAACTGACAAAGTACGAGAGACCAGGCTGAGGTGGTATGGACATGTAATGAGAAAAGAGGATGATAGTTGTGTGAAAAGAATCATGAATGCAGAGGTATACGGACGCCGCAGCCGGGGACGACAGAGGAAGAGATGGGAAGACACGATACAACAAGACCTAAAACTCCTAAAACTGAAGAAAGAAGATGCTCAAGAAAGAAACAAGTGGAAGAGAAGGATCCGAGTGGCTGAACCCTCTCCAAAGAGGGATTAATTCGAGCCTGAAGGAAAAGAAGAAGAAGAAGAAGATATGTTACCTTAACTTATGTTAGCATACCTTGTTTTACCATACCTTGTCTTTCCTTGCCTTACCTTTCTTTATGTTACCTTCGTAGCTGCAATGCTGTAGCTGTTGAGTGTTTGTTTTAGCCGGCTATTGTGTGATAACTTACCTTTTGGGGGTCGGAGATCGACATCTCGACAATCTGCTCATAACCAAATCAGGTGACAAGGAGACTTTATCAAGTTCTTGAGTGAATGAAGAAATGAATGACCAAAAGAATGAACAGATGAATGAACAAATAAATAGCTGTTGGTGGCATGTAAGTAAGTAAGTCAGTCAGTCCTTTATTTGCTTGACAGGCACACAGGCATTACATAATACAGAATGAGAAAGATGTGTAGTGTTAACACAGATCGTAAAGTAAACATGTATGTACACATTGCACTACGTAACTCACAACTGCTAGCACCATTGATTAATGTCTGGTCTGTAGGTAGTGGCACTTAATAAATGTAAAATTATAGTAATAATAAGTTACCGCCATTACCTTCCATGGCACTTCTGCTTCGCCAGATCTTGGCAAGTTCTAGCTGTCCCTGAATGTCTTTTTTTCTCCGAATAATGTTTTTATTTCTGAGGGTCATATGTCTGTTGTGACAAAATAATAATTGCCTATCTGTTTGGTCATCGTTGTCGCATTACTGTCAACCGAGCCATCAACACTAGGTCTATTCTTAGTTTAAAACACAATGATTCAACACCAAGACCTAATGGCAAAAGATCTAAATCATTGATAAATGATCAGCCGTCTGGGAATTGCTCTGTATGGAGGCTGTTGGATTTCTTTTCTAGGAAAACTGTTTCATATTGACTTTGGTTTCATCCTGGGTCGGGATCCAAAACCTCTTCCTCCTCCGATGAAGCTGAGCAAAGAAATGGTGGATGCGATGGGTGGAGCTACAAGCGACCACTTTGCTGACTTCAAGCAACTGTGTTACACGGCGTTCTTGCATCTTCGAAGGTAACGAGAGAGAGAGAGAGAGAGAGAGAGAGAGAGAGAGAGAGAGAGAGAGAGAGAGAGAGAGAGAGAGAGAGAGAGAGAGAGAGAGAGAGAGAGAGAGAGAGAGAGAGAGAGAGAGAGAGAGAGAGAGAGAGAGAGAGAGAGAGAGAGAGAGAGAGAGAGAGAGAGATCGCTTCCTTCTTTTGGTCATTTTACCATAATTTGTTATTTTATTCAGTCAGTTGTGTATTTACTTTATTTATTTCACTTATAATACACACAAGGTCATTATTTGGTTACTTTGTTTATTTCACTCATTATCCAGGCCGGTCATTATTTATTTATGTATTTATTTGTTTAAATTATTATGCACAGAAGATCAGTGAGTCTGAATTTGAACCGTGAGACAAGTTTTCGCGACCGAAGAGCATTGCGAAGCGCTGTGGTCTGTTCTGTTGTGTGCCTGGGTGCTCATTCAAATTATGTACATTTGGAATTTGTCAGTATGTTTTACAAAGAACTTCTTAATTTATGGTTTTAGGTCAGCCAATTGAATTCAAATCTGGTAATTTATGCTTTTAGGTCGGCCAATCTGATCTTGAATCTGTTTTCACTCATGGTTGATGCCAACGTTCCAGATATTGCTTTAGAACCTGACAAGACGGTGAAGAAGGTGAGTCAGAGTTCAGATGGCATGTTCCAGGGCCAGTTAGGAACAGTGTGTAACGACCTTAAGCAAGCTGATTGCACGCAGTTGCCTCTGTTACTGGTGGAAGGTGGATAGGAAATTCGAAAGTGTTGCGATGCACTGATGCCTCTGAGACTTACATTATAGGTGCTATATAAAATGATTAGGTGCTCACATTTAGATAAATGACTTTGGGATGTGTGCCTTGCCAACTTGGAATCGATTAGTAGATGAGCACTTGTTCTGCACTCTGCTTGGAATATTGTGGATTTTAACACCTTAATGACAAGCTGCACTGGTTTCCCATTCACTTTCAGTACACTCATCGTTAAAGCGAAGTACAGGGAAGCGTGTTTGATGCTGGGTAGGGTATTAACTACTGCATCTTTGCCTCCTGTATTCGCCCAATTGAGAGGCATCGAAGCGATGATGATGGATGATGACCATGACGATGATGATGATAAAAGTCAATATGGTCTCTGACTTAAATAAGATCAATAGTAGAGACTTAGGATTGTTTGAGGATCAGAAGTGAGGAAGAGGAGATCAACTGTCTAGGTTGATACTATGTTTTCATTAAGATGATTAATATTGAAGAGTTAGATATTATTTAGAAATGAATGACAGCCAGGATTTTAAAATTCAGCTTGATTGTATTATATTGTATCAAATACAATTGTATTGTACTAAATACCATTGTATTGTATCAAATATCATTGTATTGTATTGTATCAAATACCATTGTATTGTATTGTATCAAATACCATTGTATTGTATTGCGTAGGTTCAGGACAAGTTTCGACTAGACTTAACAGACGAACAAGCAGTGCAGTACATGCAGAGTTTAATTGACGCGAGCATCTCGGCTACAGTGGCTGCGCTGATGGAACAGATGCACAAGATTGCACAGGTGAGTGATTGAGATTAGCGCTCAGGTGTGTTATGATTCTGGCGATTTATGTACGTACTGGGAAAAATGACACATAGGTGTGAAAAACCTTTCAAAGTTAAATAAAGATAATGTAAGGTGAAGTGGTAATTCTTGTGCTCGATATTTTGGCTGAGTCACAGAATCGACAAAGCCTTCCTTCACAACTGACACCCATTCCTTAACAACTGGTTTATCATTTCTTAACAGCTGGATGACCAGTCTTAACAACTTGACAACATTCCTTAGCAGTTTGACAACCATTGTTTAACAATTGACAACCATTCCTTAACAACTGGACAAACTGAGCTGGAATTGCAGACTGGTTTTTCCAGCAATTGTGCCTTTACCATGTGATTCCAGGATTGAATTAGTTGCAACACGTTTATGACTTGATTTCTGGTTCTGAACGTAATAAATGAATAAACGTTAAATGGCAAAGTTAAATAAATACTTATCTATTTCTTGCAAATATTGTGCCAGTTCAGTTGTTGAACACGAGACAATGTTTATTCTGCAGTATTGGAGGAAGTAATGGTGATCAGTCTAAGACGCAAAACTGGACGCATCGTTGTTCCTCCGAAGAACATACAAGCAGACGGTTGCCAGGTTACACTCCAGAGATTCCAAAGAGAGAAGACTGAAACTGAGACAGAGACAAGCAGAGACAGTTGTGGAGACAGACAGTCATGCCAACTAGCACGATAAAAGTCCTGATTTTAGCATATTATATTTTAGTCCAAAATCTTAGCGGAAAAACTGCCCCTCATGTGTTCAGGGTAAACTTCTACCACAAGGTTTGTAAATTGCAACACAGGATTTGTTTTTCGCAGATGAGAAATTTTGTCGGCATTGTTTTATTAGCTTAAATTGTTTGTCTCTTGTGCAGGTAATGAGTTAGTCTTGCACTTGTGTTTGAGGGAGCGCATTTTTTATTGTATGATAGAACCAATGTTTGAGGGAAATTTGCTAGTAACTTTTTACCCGAGTTTAAAACATCGCTGGCTATTGTTAGAATTCATATGCTGATTGTGTTTTTGTAATTTTTCACAAAGGACTACTACCAATTGCAAAGAAGGTTCTGTATATATAGCAAGGTTGCATATTCTAAATCTGAATTAAATTCGGGATTCATATCCAAAACATGCAGTAATCGAATCTGTGTTTTAGTAAAGCATACTATATAATAAGACTTTAATGTAGGGGTAATAACACATAAGAACAGTGAAGGACTGCAAATGTGGGGTATGGCCAGGCTCAGACGTTTTATTTATTTCTGTATCCAATCTCTGACACCGAATAAGCTTGTGCACTTCGATTTCAAGTAGTGCCTCAATATTTGGACTTCACGATGATATTCTGTTGTCAAGGGCAACATAATCATAATAATAAAAATGACCCATTAAATCTAAATTTTCTAAATCTTGTGGGATCTCTGGACAATGCCCATTGTTCCTGTACATGTTGACACACAAAATGAAACACGATTAAGACACCAATCTGCTAATCCGTTAATCACATTTTTGGCGTCCATGTATGTAGTCAGAACAGCGTAATATTCCAGGTAACAATGATTACATCCGCTCGTATTTACATTACCGGTACTGGTTATTCGTGTTATTCCTTGCTTCATGTAACAATTACATCTGGAAATCACTGTACAACTTACATTATGGCTGCAAGCAATCCATTCAGATGTTGCGCACTAAGTTTTGTCATGCAATCATTTAACAAATATCAACGTCTGCAGAAAATATGCAAATCACAATTGAAACTACGTAGATTCACTTGAAAAACTGCTTACCCTTAATTAGCTAATTATCGTAAACCGTTAGCGAGAACAAATCAAATGTAAACCATCCGTGGCACCCAATTATTGCAGTCGTGTCTTGGAATTTTCGGCAGATTTCATAAATCACAGTAAAGATCTGGGCTTAATTTTGGTTAATGTACACGTGACGACCGTTCTGTCCATAGCAACCGTTGTCGTTGCAACGGTCATTGTAGCAACCGACTGAGATCCCAGTTAAGAGTAGTCACTCTAGCAAGCCAACTATGTTACACTGAATCATTTACAATTATTACAAATACAATTGCTACTAGTTACAGATTATTACCTTACTGGAAATGAGCAGAGCTACTACTATGTACATTTGTGCAATAGTCAGTACCACACGATCTACACTGCTTCAAGCATATATATTATATATATACTATACAATGCCTATAATTTATTTCTGTATCCTATATATAATATGTATACATAATTTATTACTACCTTTTGCAGCAGAAACCATAATGAACTTTCACAATTCTAAAGTTGAATTAAATTTAGGATCCATTTTGCCAACTGTGCTAATACAAGAATTTGTGTCGTAACAAAATGTGCCGTAAGGTAGCTCCAGTCAATGTATAATTACTCGTACAGTACGTTTTCAACCGCACTTTGTAACAAATTTCTAAATTCAGGTCAAGTGTTGCAAGTGTTCAGTAACTACATCAGTAGAACGTGTAAGTGATAGTAACAACTGGTCTAACGACAACAACAATGCAATTAGAAAAATATCGCTGTAATTGTAATGTAATTTGCTACATTTTATGGAGGCACTCGCGACAGAGATGATGTCATCCCAGGTAAACTTAACAACTACGCCAGACTGTCCTTTCATAACACACCTCATACATAAACCTCATAACGCAATTAAATAATATGGCCCCATCTTACAACTGCATTTGATAAATATTGCCCTCCTTTCAAAGTTCAGAAGTGCACACGACCATACGACAGAACATCGATGGCGCTGAGCAATTGTGAGTGAACCTGTGCTATCTAAACGATGCTCCATTAATTGTATTGATATATATATATATACATATATATATATATATTATATATATATATATATATATCTCTGCTTATAGCATAGATTCTAATACCACATGGTCTGGGGCATGGATCTAAAATTTAGTTGAGCTTCATAAAACAACGTCTTCAAAACACAACCTCGTTAACGATGGTGCTGAAATACAGATCTGAAATGGTGTTAGAAGGTGCTTCAACACTTTAGTGACGAGAGTGTATTAAAAGTGACAGGAAACAAATGCAGCTTGTCGTTAAACTGTTAAAGCAGTAGTTCAGTAGGTCAATAAGTAGCACAAACTGTTAAAGCTGTAGTTCAACAGTAATGCACGATAGTAATGGCACCAGTAACGTGCTATTAGCAGGCTTAGTGTGAAGATAAAGTAGCTGCTTGTTATACTTGATGCTACGGTTGACATTCATCAGTCTTGGTGGTATGGTCTGAAGGCTTGGTTGAAGCAGCTATTGGCTCATGGTTGAAGCATCTATTGGCTCATGATAGAATAATCTATTGGCTCAGGTGCAAACATGAAAACACGTTACAGAAATGAACCAACTCTCCCCAGGTTGAATTTGAACCCAGAAGCAATTTGAAGCAATCTGGGTTAACAGCACACGATGTCGGGTGACCATCTTCGATATGCATGCTTCATGTCAAAATGTGCAGTGGCGATTCCAAATCACAAGTGCTGGATGGAGAGCCATGTGGCTTTATGGTGCTATTATAAAGAAGTCTGAGTAAAGTTCTGAGAATAAGCCATAATATATTTCTCATACCATGCCAAACTTGACTGGTGGAATCATATATTTTTTATAGGTCTGTCTATTAGGTATGCGTTAATAGATTACTATTTCTGTCACACACAGGCTGAACTGTTAGTAGGAATTGAACTCACGACAGTTAGGAAGTGAACTCACTACTGTCGAGACTATCCTGTTTTGGCTAGTATCATTGTGCTCCTGTTTCTTATTCTACATATTTTGTTACACACTCGCCACACAAACTAACAATACGTTAACGTCAACAAAAACGATTAAACATCTTGAAATCCCTAACAATTACCCTGACACCAAATGGTTGTTGCTTAATCAGTCATTTCAAAGGCACAAATAGAGTCACCAGCAAACAACAGAGGGCACCAACTGAAGCGCCAGATTAACCACACATTTTCTGGCACTTTGTGCCCTGGATAGAAGATACAAAAAAAATGGAATTGCCAGAGCAGAGATTGTCTAAGGTAAGTTTGAAAACAAAACAGCTTGAAAATCATTGATGGCTGGCTATTAGAAGTCTGGCAGAATGGGTGGTTGGTTGAGAGAAGTTGTCAACTGTCATTCAAAATAAGCATATTGCAATGTCTGTGGCACCAGTTTGCAATGTAAAAGGCACAGGTGGCCATCCTTATATGAGAGTTTCATATAGGAAGCAACTGGAGTAATCATCAGTGATTATAGCATAGCAGGAAACCAATTTACAGTATATAAGAAAAAACAAGTTTGGCACAAATTTGCCACTGTTGCCCACGTTCAAGGACATAGATAACAAAGGCAATAAATTTGCCAACACCTGAAATGAGAAAGATTAGTTCAGCAAAAATGTCCTCCCAGCTTCAGCAACAAATCAGGAGCAACACAAAAAAAGATAACCAAAGAACTTCACAGTCTTCTTGGACGGATTATGATAGCTGCTTAAAGATCGCAGCGACACACTCTTATGTGGTGCAATGCAACCTCTTACACAAGTCTGGCTTAACGTCAGCAAAAGATGTCGCCCAAGTCACGTTTTTTGGCAACAGCATTTGCGTAGAAGCACCGATTTTAAACCGGCACCTTCGTGTCATGTCAAAAATTCTGCTGTGGAATCAGTGCAAAAATTCTGGAGAATTCTATCTATTAGGTCCGAACTTTCTTGCGGTCCTCTGTGCCGCCTGTGTCATGTGCCGAGGTTTGGGTGAATGTTGTGTTTCTGCTGCATGTGGAATTTCAGATGTTTCTTGTAGTAATACGTTAGGTTGCACATCTGACATCGAAAGCGTTTTTCAGTTGACTCACGAGGTCGACGGGGCAAACGAGATTCTTGCTTTGGCTTCTTAATCGCCGTAACCTGGTAAAAAGTTAGCATCATTATTTGGCCAAACGATGAACTCGTGCAAGGCAGACGAAGGTCAGTTCAGTTAATGGTAAAGTAGGTTAAAATAAAGTATTGTAAGGTTAGCTACAGTAAGTTCAGGCAAGTCAGAGGTAAAGGAGATTAAAGCAACGTAAGTTAAGGGAATACAGGGTAATCTAAGGTCAAGTTCAGTTCATGTAAATTAATGGTAAATGCAAAGTTCAGGTTGATGGTAAGGTATGATAATGTAAGCTAAAATTTATCTTAACATATCTAAGGTATGATAATGTAAGCTAAAAATTTTGCTGTGGAATCAGTGCAAAATTCTGGAATTTATCAGATATGTTAAGATAAGTTTTGGTAAGTTATTGGTATGGTAGGTTAATGTAAGTTCAGATCAGTAAAGAGGTACACTCATTTCGGGTAAGTTAATGTTAAGCTAAGGTAATGTAACCATTATTTTGGGTAAGTTAATGTTATGTAAAATACCATTCATTAATGTTAACGAGTCACGGTAATGTTAATGTAATGTAACCATTCATTGTACTGCCACATGGTTAAATGTGAAAGTACACTACACTATCTACTACAACTGATCTTTTGGCTTAGGGACAGGACATTAGGAAAGCAGAGAAAGTGGTCTGATAAACTGTGACTATTCTTAAACATGAACTGTCTTAGTGATTGTGTCACATTAGTTTGTGCTGAAAGCAGACATTACATAACATTACATTAAGAGTTTATGCCTGTATCTTCACCTGTCCTTGTCCAACATAGGACGCTAGATGTCCAGTTGCATGTGGCAGAATTCTCTTCCCAACGCTGGCCATATCCAGTTTTGCAGCTACCTGTGGTGTTGATATCATACTGCTAAACTGTTGGTAGCTTTGTCCAGAACCAATGTTTGAGGGGAATTCCGGCTGACCATGAATTTGGCCTGAATTAGCGGAAACCACCTGACTCGCCAGCCTTGCAGGGTCACCTGTCATAGCCGTTGTTGGGGCTTGAAAATCTGAAAAGACATATTCGATCTGGTCGGAATTAGGATCGCGGTAGCACTCGGAGCCTTGGAATGCTTTCATCGGCGAATAGTTTACAGTCATTGGAATGCTAAACGGTGGCAAAAGCATCGACGTGTTGTCTGCCGTCGCATCTTTTTCTACAAGTGTTGAGCCAAATTCGATGTTGTGTTCTGCCATTTTGTTGTGGTCTCCTTCGTGGCCGAATGGCTCCCGAGCGGGTTTTGGAATATAAGAAGGCACTGTCTTGGCTTTACAGTTTGCCACAGCATCCACGTCGATCTGGCCACTGCACCTCAGGGCAAGATCACTTGTACCTGCTCGAGAAGCATTTAGCATTTCGCAAGGCCTGATGGAAACTGGAAAATCATTCGAGCCAATCGCTGTTGCCGCCATTTCGACAGCACTGTTGGATGACGTGTCTACCTCGGCCTCGATGTTTTCGTTAAGCTGCACCACGAGGATGTCGCTGCCATCGATGGTGATTGCCAAGAGACCCTGAACTCTCAGATCTTTCTTGTAGATCAGACCGTTCTGACACAGCTGTGTGATGGTGCTGAGCAAAAGTGTTCTCACTCTCTCCTGTTCCGATTTCATCGTTTCAGTATTTCAAAGAATACTCGGAAGAAATTTGATCAAGATCTGCAAAAATTCAATGAAGTGAACACCAATTCATTTTTCTAAACTTCTTTAGAATTTAAACAAATATTCAAAAGAAAATATCATTCAATGAAAACCTGCGAAGTTCAGAGCATCAGTTTGTTAGTCCCAACTTTCAAAGTTTACACTTTCAAAGATTACTCTGCAAATATTCATTCAAAGCTCGTAACAGGTTCAAAATCAACACTGCTTCATTATTCTGTGGAGTAGCACTTTCTGTGGACTAGGACTTTGACAACAGTTTTCACTTAAGTACTCATCAGCTAATGCCTTGTGCATAACGATACACTACAACACAACCGTATTTGAAATTATTGCCATTCCAAAGTTCACAAGTGCAAATAATAATGGCGCTATAGAAGTTATTAGATTAGAATATCGAAAGGACAGACAATCAATTTCTAACGCCCCAGCTCACACAGTAGTATAACAGAAGATTACTCAAGCGAATAATGATGACTGTCAACATTTACACACTACTGACACTGTCAGTATGTCATGTCACATACTTAGAGAAAGAAATCATAATTTCAAAACAATATATTCTTTATAGGCTTACAAGTGGGGCTTATGTTCTGATTCTATATGGTGCATATTTATGGTAATTTCACAATACTTTGATTTTATACAAATGTAATATGTCTTACATGGCTCTGTTTTAATTTCACGCCTACAGTTATATTTGTCAGTCACAAGTCTCATTTAATAATGCTTATTTACTAAATGGATTCTCTGGGTTCCACCCCATGATGAATCATTCTCTGACAGTCATCATCTTTGAAAATTCATGATGCCACAACTCAGTTACATATCTTTGCACGCTGCTATTGCATGGACAAGAATCCAACATAGTCTCACTTTTCTGGCATTACACAAAGTGCGTGAGTGCACTGCATGAAATCCATGCGAAAAAGGTAAGCAAATCGCCGTTGTCAAACAGCGTCGACCGATGTTTGTTTCGAAAACCAGCGCATATAAAATACGCAACTGCTTTGATTATGGATAAAACATTTATTACACCAGTATTTTAGTTTCTACTCACTCTTGTCACTTGGACAGGCGAATTTGTTTACTTCTGTTTTACTTACCGTGTATGGGGGTGCGGCCAAAACTGGGCGTAAGTCAAACACGATTGAAAACAATCAGCTAACATAGCAACAGTTCCCTAATTTATTTATGCTAAATTCATGCTATAAAAGTCGCGAGCCACCCATTAAACGAAAGTTGTATTAATTTTACCTGAGTTGAATTTTTAGCGACATTTAATTCGACTTTCCGTAAATCAGTTTGATCACTTCCTCCAAGGATCTTAAAAGTGAAAGCTAGAGACGACAGCTGATACAAAAACGATTGCACAGTAACGTGACAACGAAAAATAAATTTTACACAGAGTTATTCAGATCATTTTAGGTTTTTCCTAAGTTTATATTTCACAGTGTTATATTTCATTTTTTTTCAATTGAGTAACGCGAAAGTTTATGGCTCAAATGCTGTAAAGCTTCGGTGTTAAACTTTCAAGAAGTTTTCAACATTTTGACGTTCGAAATTGCTTCACTCTTACAAGCTGCCAATGGTTCCTCTGTAAAACGAAAAAAAGTAGTTTGCTAATGTTTACAACTCTGCTAGTATAAGCTTATAGTTGTTTTTTTTTATATATGACATTACATTATTTTGTACATTGTTCCAACTACGGAGCTCTTGGTATGGTGCCAGAAGCCAGCGACGTTCCTCTGAACTAGTAAGTAAGAAAGCAGTCTCAAGATGGCTAAGTTTGGAAACTGGCAAATGTTTATGGACACATGCGTGCAAAGCCTTGAGAATGACTCAGAGGGCTTTGATAGTTTTAAAAAATTGCAAAACAACGAGGAAAGAATTTCATTTGTTCTAAGAAATGGTATTTTAAAGTGAGTCGAAATGAAACAGTAATAATTGTTTATTCTATTCGTTGAACCCTTATTATCGGCTATGTAATCAAAATAACCAGAAGCTCGTAATGTAATGAGAAACGTTAATATTCCTTTTACTCATAACCAAATGAAAGTCAATGAACAAAATGTGCTGCCCGATAATGGTTAGATAAAGTTTATCAAGGTGAAATAAGTTAAACCAGACCGAGTCAGGATGAAGTGCCGAAGGCGTGTGAAATTTTAGGAGTCTCATTAAGTTCAAAAGTTAAAATTTCAGCAAATTTCGTACACCTATTCGCTTTATTTTACCGCAAACGAATAGGTTGTACAAAGTTAAATGCAGTGAAAGATTTCACGGTGCAATGAATTTCTGTTTAAGAACACATTGGATTGAGGATTTCTTCGAAGTTGCCCAGAGTGTTTCGAACATGAAGTCAATCTCAGTTGCATCTCAACACAGAAAGGAAGGTAACGGGAACTTTCAAAGGAAGCAATTCAGTGCAGCCCTGCATTGCTACAATCAGGTTTTTGCAAAGTTAATTTGATCTCAGAATTTTGCAACTTTTGACTTTTGCTGTGCCTTGGACCAGAAAAGTGTTGGATGTCCAAGACTGATAATGCAAACAAATTTGAAACAAACTTCTGATTTCCTTGACCCATTGAATTTCAACTGGGATTCTCCAATCGTTTATGATTATTTATAAAGGTTTAACTGGAATGACCATAGATTGATGCCTTATACGCTATGATCGTGGCACTATAGAAGCCACTGAATTAGATTTCTAAACCATGTTCTATGTTTTATATCATTATTATTAAGCAGATGAGTATACTTATAAGAGTATGTGTAATATTGTTGCCTACTATCCAGCTGAATAGTCTACCTCGAGAGTCACTGACAAGACTTGTATTCATTTTGAAGGCCATGGACAAGCTACACACATTTGTGCTTATCAGAGGGGACTTTGAGAAACAGTTGGACAACAGGTTGTCTGTAGGCAACAGGTTGTTCCCTTTGTTTTCATTATGAGACGATTTGACTTGAATAAGAACATTTACACATTCTTAAACTATTTATTTAAATGCACTTGTATAAGAAGTTTTACATAAGTTTAGCTTCTGTTTACTAATAAGCAAACTCCACCAGGTTAAGAAACAAAATCATGATAAGTGATAAGCCAGCTGTATGACCACTGTCAATGTTCTTCATTTAATGATGATTTGTGAATTTCTGAAATTCAGTGTGTTTGCTACGCTCCAGTGAATGACAGTCAATATGAACTTTCACTTGGCTTTGCTAACCGATCAGCTGCCTTTTATCACCTCGAAAATTACGAAGTAAGTCCTCTTGTCGTTGATGACTAGCTTTCATATATTCAGTATTTGTAATGGCAAATTTATATAGCACCACTTCAAGAGAAGCTCATCAGAGGCACTCTCGACCTGACAAAATGAAACACGATTGAACAGAATGGTCTTCACGCGCTTTCCGAAAGGAGAGGCTGAGGAGCTCATGTTGCAGCTGGCTAGGCAACTTATTCCAGGCAGATGGGCTGACCACGGCAAAACTTCTATGCCATAGTTTAGTGAGTGTCATGGCAAGCGACAGTTTGCTGTGATTGGCTTATGCTTTCTCATGATTTTGTGCACAATTGAATCATGATTACCATAAGTTTAATTTATGTTGAAATCATGTTTTTGAAAAGCACAGTGTATAAATTATTATTGTAATTGTGATTGTAATTGTAAATTTAGTATACTGCCACAAGAGGAAACTAACCAGCGCCAGGGCGCTCTCTGCGCTTGCCTATATATGTTAGAGGTCATGAAGAACCAGAATGTCATCAGTAAGCACAACTTTATTATATAAGGCAAATAGTAAATAAGTTATTACCTTACTTCGCTGTACTTAGAGGTCCTGAAGAACCAGAATGTCATCATTTAGCACAACTTTATTAAATAAGGCAAATAGTAAATAAGTTATTACCTTACTTTGTTGTACTTTTAGAAATAAATACCTTAATAAAAAAATTAGTTACAGAAATAGCACTGACTACATTTTCTGAATTTTGTGTTTCTAAAGCTCTGCCTGAATGATATTGAGTCAGCTTTCAATTCTGGCTACCCGGCTGACATGACCTATAAACTTATTTTGCGAAAGGGTCAGTGTCTTGCACACCTTGGCCAATGGGAAAAAGCCAAAACAGGTCAGGCTTCTCTTCATTGTCTGATCGTAATCGTAATTGCAAATTTATATAGTGCCACTTGAAGAGACGCGCATCATCGTTGATGCACAGCATTGCCAATTTATATAGTGCCACCTCAATTTATGTAGCTCCACTTGTTAATGCACAGCATCATTAGTTTTACAACAGATAGCCACAATTATTCCTTAGAGAAAGCTTTTTGAATAATTTAGAATCACCTTTCTGTTTATTAAAATTGTATAAAATATACTTGTAGCTGTTTTGCTCGCTAAAGAAAAACTGTTGGAACAGCCGTGCTCCGATGCAAAGAAACGAGGTCAGTAATTGCTTTGTCTTTGTTTGTTTTTGTCTCTCTTTGTATTACTATGTTTGTCTTTGTTTTACTATGTTTGTCTTTGTATTACTATGATTGTCTGTGTATTACTTCGTTTGTCTTTGTGTTTCACTAGCAGAAGGATTTGCTTGAAACCAGCCAGTGACCTTATGACATATGAAGCTGACATTGTACTGAAGATGTTATATGTAATGTAATATTGTAATCATAATAATTAATAATATTGTAATAATGATAATTAATAATGTATGTGTATCGAGCACGTTTAAGTAGAGTAGCTGTCTTAACTGATCAAAGAAGGTGCAATCTGATACAAACTGATGACCTCAGGGTCATGCTTTTGAAGACTAGTAAAGCTTATTTTTTTTAGTCCATATGAAAATTGAGACAGACTTACTTGTGTTCTATGTAGCATCTGTTCTGAAAGAGATGGAAGATTTGCTGACGAAAATGGACGAGAAGTCGCTTGGGAAAACCCAGAAGTAGGTTCTTTATTTTGACCACTTAACAACACACATCAGATTGCTTATCCTCCATTGCTTGACATCTGTTCATATCTGACTTATATTGGATTTTGATCTGGCTTTTCTGGTGGATTATGACTTTGACCTCTATGTCATCTTAAATTCATGATCATTGACTGATGCTTCAATGCATTGTGATATAATTGTAAATGTAGTTACTACAATTTATGTAGAGCTGTCAGTAGCAGGCTGCTTCTACGATGCTTTACAATGTGAACTGTCGGCGTAAATGCCGAGAGTTACATAGTCAGTACATTTTCAGCTGTTTTAAAAAACATGAACCTTTTTGGCCTCCTGAATGGATGCAGGAAGAATCTAGTGATTAGATTAGATTAGGCACTAGGGGTCCACCGGTAAGACATTTTCCGCCGGAATCCGAGTATTTGGATGTATTTTTGCCGGATCCGGTAACGAACCGGAAACAAACCGGGTACCATTTGTTCCATATGCGAAGCTTCACATTTTCATGTAATAAGAAATTATCGACATAAATTTGTGTACTTGTAATAAGTGACTAATAAAATAATTTGAATTGTAGTCATTTCTGTGCAGTTGTGAAGTTTTCTGTGTAATTGTTTTAAGGTTCAACATGTTTAATTTTATATACGTAAGTTTATTGAATAAGTTTTTAAAGAAATTTTTTTGCAACTATTTGCGTCTACAATATTTGCCGAGGCAAATACTTCCGGAAACGGGATTTCCGGCGGAAGCGAATATCCGAGGCGGTTTCCGGTGGACCCCTATTAGGCACATCGCTATAATTATGATTCTGATGTCACAGTCAGGAGCATAGATCAGGCTTTAGTTTAGCTATAGAACATCTACTCATTATATATTATAAAACAACCCCAGTCAGTGGACGATTTGACTCTGAAGTATGGGATGGCCTCAGGAGATTGCGTCTCGCGTTTCCTTTGTACGGTACACTTTGTTTTATACATTACAGCTGACATAACAGTTTTAGAACCACTGTCAGGCTGTATGTATCACATTACATTATGCTGTATTATTTGCAACATATTAATAACATTATTAATTTGAAGTTCCAGATGTTTAAGTTTTGTGATTCAGCATTTTATTGTTTTTCTGCTCGTACTGTAGATGCCGCCAAGTTGACGATAAGAAAAGCAAGATACCAGTGCCTGTTTGTGGCTACAGCTCAACTGTAAAGCAGGCAACCAGCGCCATGGATCTCCGATACAGTCCAGAGAAAGGACGCCATCTAGTCGTGAGATGTTAAGACTTGTTAGGTCTTTCTTTTGTGCATTATGCACAGTTTGTCTGAACTTTTGTGGCACATTTTCATGCCTGTCTTACCTTATATTTTTGTATATATCAAGGCACTTAGTATGATGCCTTTTAATTACACTAGAAGTCGTTACAGTGCTGTCGTGGGAGCCGTATCAAGGACCACCTTATAACGAGGCCGTGTTGTAACGAGATAATTTTGTACAACCGTTATATATCCAGATTTGCTTTGTAGTGAAGCTTGTTATAGCAGGTGTCTGGTGTAGTTCTCAAAAGCACTGCAGTACCAGTCAGAAGTGCAGTACCTTAGCATACCATATTGTACCTGACGTTATCTTTTGTCGTTACTAGTTAGCGGAGGTTCGACTAGTCAACGTTGTTTTGTAGAACAAAGCCCACGTCTTAAGAGCCCTCTTCCTGCCAATAAAGTGTCGCCGTCGTTAGGGATTGACCGGAAACCGTTTCGGATACGCGGTTCGGCCGGAAATCCCGTTTCCGGAAGTATTCGCCTCGGCAAATATTGTAGACGCAAATAGTTGCAAAAAATTTGTTTCTTTCAGAATTTATTTAATAAACTTACGCATATAAAATTATTAATGTTCAGCCTTAAAACAATTAAACATCCATTGAACTCAATTATTATTTAGTATTTATTTCTACAATTCAAAATGTATCAGTCAGTTATTACATGTACACAAATTTATTTCGATAATTTTTTATTACATGAAAATTTGAAAATGTGAAGCTTCGCATATGGAACAAATGGTACCGGTTCATTTCCGGTTCGTTTCCGGCAAATAGTTCATCCAAATACTCGGTTCCGGTTTCCGGTGGAAAATCTCTTTCCGGTCAATCCCTAGCCGTCGTGGCCTGCGACCTCGAGCCCACCCATTCGAACGTACGGACAAAGACGATAAAAACTACATCTCACGCATTCTGTATAAAAAAATATGAGTACAATCCGCAATAACCCACAACCTTCATATCTTCATTTTTATTATTTTCTATTATCTATCTAGTCTCTTGTTCCTGGTTGCGGTTTGGCAACCAGTTTTGCATAATAAACGAATATACACACATCTTATGAAATAAATGTAGGTTTTTACTGTTCTTTTGTCTCTTTCTGGCCTGCCTGATATTACTGTCTTTTGCAAGTATGTTACATTACATTGGTATAGATGGCACAATATCAATTTTCAGATGTGTATTCAAACAACTCAAAACCTAAATTTAGAAGAGGAGAGGAATGTTTTAGGAGTAGTGGAAGTCCTAATCATGGGATTGCCTCGGCCAATGTCTAACCATGCAATGTTTTATTGCCATAAAGCTATTTCATAAATTTCCTTGTTTTCAGGCCAACCGGAAAATAAACGCAGGCGATGTTCTAATAGTGGAACAGCCCTATGCTGCCGTTCTCTTACCCTCCCACTACGTGACCAACTGCCAACACTGTTTCGCCAAGGTTCAGGCTGTTGTCCCGTACGTACGTGGCAGTCTGTATTTCTTGTTCTATTTTAAATCTTGCCATATTTATGTGGTAAATGTAATTGTAATTAGTAACTTCTATTGCGCCGGTGTCTAATGCACAAGGCATCGACCGATGGCACACCAAAATCAAGCCATAATCAGGTCGGTATCCAGAAGATCAGTCCATAAGACAGAAAGCAACACGCGGTGGATAAGCAATTTGAAAGACTTAAGTTTTAAGTTGAGAACGAACTGACACAAGCGACTTAGCAGAGGTTTTGTTCGGTCTAACGTTCGCTAAGGCGAAAGTTATAGCTAACAGTTCCAAAAAGTAGGTATTGAACTATTTGACGTATGACACCATACATTGCAACACCATATTACCAGTGTGCTACTTGCATCTGTTGTTACCAACGGTGCATTGAGGTGGGATCATATCGTAATCTCGAGAATTCTAAAATGCTACTTAAAAGCTAAGCACGGGCGTGAGTCTATTGATGAGTACTGCGTCATGTCAGAGGGGTTGTCGACAGATACCAAGTGGAGGTCCTAGTCCGGTTGCCAGGAGACCAGGGAGAGAAGAAGCCTGAGGATCGGGTCAGGTGCTTCAGGTCTGCTATAGTACTTGTCTCTGTCAGTTATGGGTTTCAGAGATTTTGTTGGAGAAATGAAAACGTTGATCAAACAATGAGACAAGTTTCCCAATAGTTCTCAATGTCACATGTAACAGAAACTCATTTTAATGCTTACTTTGGGAACTAAAACAAGAACCACCGTACAATTAGACTGTGTTATAAAAACTTATAATGTGTTTAGTTTTTCTACAGATGAATCAAGTTGAGATTCATGTCACTGACCATGTAATACCAGAATTGGGGTCATAATGCAACAGGATATAACAGGTCTTTGGTGTAATTTGGCTGAAATCTATCCCTTGATGCGATAGTGATTCTTACCCCTTTGGAGCAGGGTTTAATTCAACCAATGGACCTGTTGCTTTGTTGAAGGTGCAGCAATTGTGCTTCAGTCGTGTACTGTTCTCGAATGTGCCAGGTGGAGTCGTGGATGCGTTATCATCGCACAGAGTGCACAATACTTGATCTGCTGCATTCAGTTAGTTATTTTTCAACTTTTAACCTTTAAACCTTTTAAAGAATATACAAATAATGTATGTATAAATTAGAGGTTCTTAAACTGCACTGTATAAAACCCAGATACATCTGTACATACATACTGTGGTCGGCCCTTCCTCCGGGAACAGGCTGCCTAACAACCTGTGACGCGAGCTTCTCGGCCTTTCTTTGCCTCTTTTCTGCAAACGCTTGAAGACCATTTTGTTCGATCGTGGTATCATTGTGTTAAATCTGGATCGCCTGTAATGAGTCTCTTTTGAAGTAGTGCTATATAAATCTGCAATTACCATTTCCATACATCTGGACATTTCCGAGTCGTCTCTGTCTCTGGATGGTGATCTTAATGACAATCACAAATTTATATAGAACCACTTCAAGAGACTTATCAGAGACACTCCCGACATGACAGGATGAAACCACGATTAAAAAGATGGGTCTTTACGCACTTACAGGAAACGAGGGCTAGAAAGACCAAGGAGTTGCTATACAACTTGTTTCTGAAAGTATTGTCTGTCTTGCACTGTTGAAGTTGAAAGGTTCTTATTGTCGGCTCAACAATTGTCAGTCGGTATTGTTAATTAATTTAAGCATATTTGTACCTCTGCTTGGAGGAATCAGTTGACAAATGATTTGTATCAAAGGTGATTGGCTTTGCAGTCTCCTTTCTATTAGTATTTGTAAATTTTTTAGGTCGGAATTGCTCACCTCAGTCTTCGTATTGTTCTCATGACTCAGCTTCAACCTCTGCTAGGTAGGTGTTGAGATCAACTGTGCTGTCATCTGTGTTGTCATCTGTGTGAACCTGTCTCTAGTCTTACAGACTGAATATCTTCTGACTCGACTATGACTTTGTTTTGGTGAGCTATCAGTTGATGCCTCTGTGCTTTAGGCACCGGTGAGGTAGAAGTTAATTATGATTACATATTTATATAGCACCTTTTAAGAACCTCTCGAGTCACTGCTGAATTTAAGTAGCCCCTCTTTTTGGTCTTTTGGACCAGGACAATGTTAGTAGTGCACCTTATTTATAAGCAATGCTGTAAATTTTATTTGTTTAAGAAACTGCTATTCAAAGTAATACAACTTTTCGATAATAAAAATTAAATGTATTTTAACATTTTCAGGGTATAAAAACAATGTGTATTTAATCATTTTAATGTTTTCAGGAATTTTTTTTATAGCTTTGTGTGGTTTTTAAAGTGGCTATTAATTTGAACTGGTTTGATGATTTTGTTGAGAATAATGTTATAGATCTTGTGTTTTCCTCTCGATAAGATTTGTGTGTAAATTTCTAAACGGCAAAATGATCAGATTGTTACTTGCGCTAAAGTTTAACTCCGTACACTCAGGAGCTAGAATCTTACAAATTCTGTACAAATTGTTTTAGATTTCCGAGAAGAGCTTCTCAACGAACCTAATGACACGAGCAAACTCACCCTCGGTTTGACCCCAGAGGGTTCATACGAACGGAACTACCTCTCAGTGTACAGCCTTATGCCACATACTGATGACATGGCTATTGAGGATCTCTATCAGTATGCCCTGGTAAGATAGTCTGTGTACCAATTAAATAATTCTAAACACTTTCTTATTAATGCCCTGGCATACAATAATAAACAGTTTGTAATTACTTTCTTGCATTGCTGTAACGTAACGGAAAGGTTTTTAATTGCATTTTTTATGGTGCTCCTTAGAGGGGGTTCTTGTAAGCAATATGTGTTTGCGCCTTCAATGAGAAATTCTTCAAAACCGTGACCCATGCTTCCAAGGAGTTTCATTAGCAATGCATGTGTTGCCTTCACATTTAGAAGCATTGATATTCCTTTTACCTTTTTAACTTATGTGAAGCAGATTGTCGTAAGCACAGAACATATTAATGCCATATGATGTTTGATCATCTATTTAGGTGCAACTTCTAGGTCCATTGTTTGTTCCCAAATATCCTGGTAATATTTCGTGTCGAACTGTTTTTTTTGTCAATTTTTTATATCAATAAATAAAGATGTATGTATGTAAGTGTAATTGTAATCTGACGTTTATAAAGCACCACTTCAAGAGCAAAATCATCAGTGACGCTCCCAACTCGAACCAGTGAAATTACTGTTGAATAATACAGACTTCAGGCAGTTGCTAAACTGTGGAAGCTGCAGCTCGAGAAAGGCAATTCCAGCTGTATGTATCTTCCTTCTCTGGGCTAGGGTGGCACCCCTTGATAGCCCAATTTTTCTGTTGCAGGACCAGCCAGGTGTCTTTGGTCCTAAAGATGGCACTGGATAATTGTTGTCATTATGTTGCATTTTCCTTTATTTATAAATACATTATGTAACATTTTTCAAAAACTTCATCAAACTGTTGCTTCTTTCTTGGTTGAAATCTGTTGAATTTTGTAGACTGCATCTTTGTTGCTTACCATTCTCGAGAAGAGTCATTTCTTTGACTTGCTCTGTACTTCGGAAAAGATGACAGGTGAGCTCAAGTCTCAAGGTTGGCAGCCATGGTTGAACAGTAGGAAGTAGAAGTAACATGTTACTTTACTTAAGTAATGGTGTTAGTTCATTTACTTTGTTACATTTTTAGAGCTACCTGGTTGTCTTGTTATCTATAATTTATTTATTTAGATTTTTCAAAATTTTATAAAGCTTAGTCTGGTGTTATCCAAGAACTCCTATAGTATGCTAATGCTCTGGAGACCTATTGTTAATATCGGTAACAAAACTTAGGGAAATGCAGAATTTAGGCTGTAGTTTGGGACACGGTAGCCAATTGGTTAGAGTGCTCAAATTTATAATACTGAGTTTATGGGTTCGAGTCTCCTCCCATGAGATGGTTACTGTGTAGGGACCTTGAGCAAGTCCTTCACTCAAAATTGCTTAATGCCATCATCGATTGATGCTTGGTCATTAGACAGTAATGCTTAATAAGTGTGTAATAACGTCTTTACGTTTAGAAGGTAACCAGACAGACCAACTGCAGTCAAAGAAGCTCTTTGTTGGCAGTCTTCTCCTTCGACACATCTGCCAGCTTGTCTGCAATGCTCATGCCATCACCGACCTTGAACTGACCCAGTTCTCCAAGTCGTCATTGGTTGATACTCAGAGCCAGGTTCGAGTGGCAACCGCGATCTATCCCACCACTAGTCTCTTGAATCACTCATGTGATCCGACAATCATCTCAAGGTTGCTGCAGCTGAACATTCTATGTATTTTAAAGATTTAATGGTTGGCATACTGGACTGTCAACTGAGAGGTCGGGGTTCAAATTCCCCCAGGGCAGAAATTTGTTTCAAGATTTCTACTCTGCCTGCACCCAGAGCCAACTCAACTATAATGAGGACACTGACTGCAGGTGGGAAGATGAGACAGCAAGGGAGGGGACTAGCCACCCACTCTCATATGCCGAGACTAAGAAAATGAAGTTGCTAACTCTTACGGGAATGGTCTTCTTCTAGTGTTTACCATAAGTTCTGTCTGACTTGATTTCATCCATTGAAGTCAGTCTTTTGCGTTCATGGCCTGTTTTCTTGTAATGTATTTGTATATATCTGTTGTCTTTTTTGCTTAATCATCCTACAAAAACTGGGTTTTGTAAACAAGTGCAGATCAAGAACAGCATGGATTGAGAACATAAGGACTTGATTTACTGTGTCACCTGCTGAGAACAGCAGAGGATAGAAACAGTTGGAGACGACAATTCATGTAATTGTTATTGAACATTTATTAAAGTGCCACTCAACGATTCAGAGGTCAGATGTGCTCCCGACCCAAGTCAGTGTTATCACTAACAAATAAAATGGGACTTCATGCATTTCTGGAACAGAGGAAGAGAAAGGCTGAGAAGCTCAAGCCACAACTTCGGAGACAAGAGTGAAATACGATACAAAACTCACAAATGTGATCCTGGGAGTTATGGGAGGCACAACAAAATGGTGAAGACCCTTCAGAGAGTGGCTTTACTAAGACTCTTCATTTGGTGGACTGGCTTCTTACTTGCTGCAGTTTCTGGAAGTTTTGAAAGTTTCTTTGTAAGTATGAAAAATCCATATTCAGATGGAAGTGAATATGCTCATGTTTGCACTTTAGCTTCCGTAATGAAATGCTGATAGTACGAGCCGTGAAAGACGTAGATGCTGGCGAAGAAATATTCAACTGCTATGGTGAGTCAATCTGTGTTTGCCTTACTCATCTAGGCCACTTGAGTTTTGTGCTAATAAATGCCCTGAAGACAGTTTGTGTTTATAAATATTCAGAGATTGGGTGAACCCAGTGTGGGTGAAACATGACTATGGGGTGATAAACCCTGGGTGACTGGTCACCATGTGCTTTTTGTCACTAGAATTCTCTATGTCCAGAATTGTAATTAGAAATTTATATAGCACCACTTTAAGAGAAAACAAATCCATGGTGCTCAAACAAGAAGGTAACGTAATTCCTCATTTATTACATTATGCCAGAGATTGCGAAACCACGGCACACGCCCCAAAGTGGCATGCATAAAACCTTTTTGGGATGCGAATTTCAGAATGTGTCCCAAAATTTCGAACTTTGAAATACACGTGTATCACTCTAGGGATCCACTTTGAGTCACAACCTGCACAAACCTCGGTGCCAGACATGCAGCGAAAATAATGTCTTTTATTTCATTTGTCATTACGCTTGTCATGTGAAACATATATAAGAAAAATAATGAATACTGTAAAAGATTCTGAGGGCACACGAGGGTAGTTTTAAAATGATTTTGCCACTATTGTCACGCATCCTCATAAAGGTTTGCCACCCATCCACTACGCTGCCAATATCAGTTCTTGGAGTCATGGGTGTTGGTTTAAAGGACCTTGCTGTTGCAATCCAACAAATGAGCTCTGTTTCCTTTAGAATTACATGGCTGTACAAAATTACCAATTTCAAGTAACACTTTAATGACAGACAGTGGCGTAGCCATACAAGGCGCGTAAGGTGCGTACGCACCCCCTGTCAAGTGGCAATTATGGTAAGAATATCGCTCCGCCCCTGCTCATCTGAGGGAGCTTTGTCGTTCCATCCTGGATGTGCGGTGCCGCCGTTCTCTCCGCTCCTCCACGCAACGTGAGCTTCTTGTCCCCCACGCACGAACCTCTACCAGAGAGCAACGTGCTTTTTCTGTTGTTGGTCCTTCTGTCTGGAATTGGCTTTGCGCTTGTTGCCTAGGGTTCTGATATTGTTATTCCAATCTTAAACTGTCTGTTTAATTTGAGGCTCGGTCGGGAGAGCTCCTGAATAGATACCATGAAGGGACGCTACAAAAATTCTTGCAATAAATGAATTACCTGTAACAATGGCAACTCCAGAACGTACCTTTTCTAGCCATGAACATTTTTAAAACCTATTTATGCTCAAGATTGACCGTCGACAATATTCAGGGATTGGTTATGGCTTACATTCATCAGTGTTGATGACGTTATTGATCGATTCGGAAGAAAAAAATCTACGGCTAAAGCTTTCTTGAACCAGAGAAACTAAGACTCAAATAACTGATGGAAGGAACTTCTAAATTCAGAATAGCAGTTGTTATTGCTTTTTAAAGTATCCTACAAGTAAATGTGCTTCACATTGTTTATATTTAGCCTAAGCCTCAAACTTTAAAAATCTGTGAATCTGTTAAAATAAGAAAGTAGTATTGAGAAAGTTAGAAAGAAAGTGCGTAGATTTAGAAAGAAAGTGCGTAGGCCTAGGCCTGTTGCCTACTCACCCTGTGATAAAATTCTAGCTTAGCTACTGTTCGTATGTCTTTATAAATGCATGGCAAATAGTTAATAAAACTGTCGCATCTCGAGTAAGATAAACTGCAGAGAACTTTATCATGGAGGATATTTGTCGTTAGTCGACAGAACATGACAAATTATGACAAATTGATTATGTATCAACAAATGTCATGTCATGTCGTCGCTCTGCGATAGTAGGCTACAGGAACGGATCAACATTGCCCAACGTTTTCTATCTCGTATTGCAACCATTAGGCTGGTCCCAGATAGTCCAATCCATCCTATAATGTTGTCAATCCTAGATATTCTTGGTCTATCGTGATTGTGAACCCCTTCTACAAGACCCGTCATCAGGCTGCCTTCGATATTGTCCCTCGGCTGCCTCATGTTGTATCCGAAGTACTGTACTTGCGGATTCCGACGTGGTTCAGCAGTTTGCTTTTGGTCCTCGCCAGCGTGTATACTTTTTGTCCAGGGAATTCTTAGCAGTTTTCTGACGCACTTATTCCCGAACGCTTGGAGCCTTGGATGCGTTACGTTTCTCTTTTTCTTTCCTTAGCGTCCAGGCCTCACATCCATATGTTGCTGTCGGCCATGCCAATGCCTTCATCATCTGTAATTTGTGGTCATTATGTATTGACTTGTTCTTCCATATTTAACAATAGTTAATAAAACTCGCATCTCGAGTAAGATAAACTGCAGAGAACTCTATCACGGAGAATATTTGCCTTTAGTCCACAGGACATGACAAATTATGAAAATTGATTATGTATCAACAAATACACTTTTACAATGTTTCAGTTCAACCTAAAAAGATTAGACAAGGACACAGGCTAAGTGTTTAATGAGCTGATTACTAAGTCTGTTGCTCTATTTTTAAAGTAGTGCATAAGTCACCTGCCTACTATGTTACGCTGTGAATCTGTTAAATAAGAAAGTACAGATTGTCTCAAATTCTATGCCTCTGCATGGAGCTCGCCCTATAACTTTATAAGCCAACCTATGTACATAGGTTCTGTGAAGACCACTGCTTCGCATTACGCACCCCCTATGGTAAAATCCTAGCTACGCCACTGATGATGGGTGTGTACTAAAAGCGATTAGGAAAACAATACAGATCATCGTTAAAGTGTTCAAATCCAAAATTAAGAGATGCTTGCTGTAGTGTCCTTATACAGCACATCTATATCGCATGAACTCTAATACGAGTGCTCGGGTACATGGACCTAAAATTAATTTTAGTTTGGATTATGCTCATGTGTTATACACTACCTGAACACTTATATATAGCATTTTTAGAAACTCACAAAGGCTCCATAACAACTAACAGATCTAAACATGTGCATCTTGAGATAATGTGAAAATGTTGTTAGAGCTATTTGTGGCGGTAAAGGTCTAACTTCCATGAAGGATCAATGGGAGCAAATTGCTGTATGGGAACACAGTACCAACAGGTCCCATATGCTACATACATACATGCATGCATATGTAACACGGTGTGTAAAATTGCCATGTCTTCCAAAGACGTTGTTGTAGGACATGTTCTTTATGCCTTTGTGAGGCCTTTGTGTAAATGGCCAGAAGCCACCAGCATAGGCGTAGCTACATTGAGGCAAGAAGAGGCAGTTGCCTCCTCTTGGTTTTAGAAATTTAAAAATTTTCCTTGGGTTATAGTGCTGCACCTGGATTTTGCCTCCTCTTGAACGATGAATCCTGGCCCAAGAGAAGAAATTTAAGAAGAAATCCCAAAAAAGTCATCAAATTTTTTGACAGAGAAATCTCCCAAAAAGGTCATCAATTTCTCTGGGCAGCAATCTCCCAAAAAAATATTTTTAAAAGATTTTTTGCCTCCTCTTAAATTTAAGTCTGGCTATGCTCCTGGCCACCAGATATATACAAAGAGTTGGGTTTACAAGGTCACATTTTCTTTTACGGAGGTTCTGGTTTCTCTTTCTGCTCAGGACCTCATTGTAAGCGAATGGCACGCTCAGACCGCCTTCAGCACCTACGCGAACAGTACTTCTTCGACTGCAAGTGTGGAGCATGCCATAGGGAACAGAACCAGGAACTTTACTTTAAGGTGAGATTTTGGTAGGAAAAAATTACATGCGACAGTAAACATTGCAGCATTTGTAAGATGCCATGATTAGTATTTAATGCTGGTTGAAATGTAATTAGTAAATAAAATTTTTAGGTTCACTGTGCCAGTAACTTTAATTGTGTGCGTGTGTGCGCGTGTGTGTGTGTGTGTAGGTGAGTGTGTGTAGGTGAGTGTGTGTGTGTGTGTGTGTGCGTGCGTGCGTGCGTGCGTGCGTGCGTGCGTGTGTGACAATGAGCACACTCTCTGTGTGTATGTATTGTTATAATATGCTTAATACTTATGCAGCGCACTTTAAATTATACGTTTTCATATTGTACTTGGAACATGGTAGCCAATTGGCTAGAGTGCTTGCCTTGTAACATGGAAAGTTCAAGCCTCCCCTGAGATAGCTACGCTGTAGGAACCTTGAGCATGTCCTTCAATCACATTTGCTCAGCACCATCAATTGTTGCTTGGACAGAGTTAGTTAAAGAGTGGCACTTAATAAATGCATAATAATAATAATAATAATTATTATCTGATAGCTAGCGTTGCCTTTATTATTAGGCACTAAGGTGTCGACTTTGCAAAGGACCTGTGATAGAGGACGGTGAGAAAAGTTACTCGTGTATGGCCTGTGGTCAGTCATGCGATGTTCCGTTGAGTGGCCTTTGTAGAGCAGATGATCTCTTTGCACAAGGCCTCAAGCTACTCGATCAACAGGAAATCGATGGTAAGTTCAACCACATTTAAATGCTTTATTTTAAAAATCAGCATGATCATTTCATAACACCAGTCATTTGGCATTGAAAGGTTCAAATGAACGAGATCCCAGATTGCCCCTGGGATTAGTTTTCTGTTGAAGTGGAGGTATATAAATTTTTTATTGCTATTGCAACTTTGTTCAAGTTGCATTCTGACAGCTTGTATTAGTAATAAATGAAAAATTGATTGATTGATTGATTGATTAGTCTCCATTTTATTTTGATAATTTTTCAGACTTGGTGCTGTTCTCATGTTCAGTCCATATCTTATTATGTCTTCGTTTATCTTATGTATTCAGTATATACGTGTAATAATGTAATGTAAGCGTATGCACATTCTCAGCACTGTGTCCATAAAGAGAAGATGCCGGGTGATTGACCGAGTATGGTCTTTTGTCATTTCAGATGCTCTCGTGGCTTTCAAAGCCTGTCTTAAAATCCGGGAGTCCTGTCTGCATTCGATGAACAAGGATCTGTCAGAAGTTCATGATGCCGTTGCTCAGTGTTATGCAGTTAAAGGTGCAGTTAGTTTTTTTATCGTGTTAGCTTTGTTTGGTTAAGTACACAACGTTTTGATTGTTATGATTTGATTAATGAGGTCAGAGTTCCTTTTCCTTAGCTAAGCTTAGCCCAGGATGTTCTCATTTACTGATAACTAGATTCTTATTTATGTATGCACCAAGTATCTGCGATATTTATGTAGAGCTAGATTCACTACTGGGTTTATAATCTATTGAGATTGGTCTGGTTGATTGTTTGTTTAGCCGTGTTAGCTTTGCAAATAATCGTTAAATTGTTAATTCTCAGTTAGTCGTCAATGTTTCAGGTGATTTTGTTTCGGCACACGATTACCTGTCGAAAAGCATCCAAGCCACAGAACAGTTATACGGCAGTTCAAGCATAGAGCTCGCCAACGAACTCCAGAAATTCAGTGAAGTCAGTCTACACGCTGGAAAAACCAAAGATGCCGTGACAGCCGCGAAAAGGGCTTGCGATCTCTTCGCCATGAACTACGGGCCAGACTGTGATGCGGTCTCAGAGCTAAGGAAATTCGCAAACTTAACGTTAGAGACAGAAGGATTGGTTTGATACTCAAAGATACGAAGCGTGTTACGGAATTTGCGGTGTGCTATTTGGACCTGAATTGACCATCGTTACATTACACAGTCGGTCAAGATGCCAATCCGAACACGGGCTTAAAGCATACAAAGAAACGGGCACAATACTGCATTTTGAATGCACCACTTGCACTCTTAGTGAGACACGGAAATAAACTGTGTCTCTTGTGATGCAGAGCATGTAGGCTCCAGCATCCTTTTGATGGTTATTATTATTATTGTTATGAATGATTATTATTATTATTATTAATCATATATATCGTGTTTGTTCGTTCATTCTCGGATAGGTGTTTAGAGATAAATCTCAAATTGTTTGTGTAGTGATATAGGAGGTGGAGATTCCCTCAAGCTGGTGGCATGGGGTCCGGAGGAGGGGCAAGTGGCGTTTACCTCGTGGATTTTGCGCTTAAACGAAAATAGAATCTTTTGGTTATTATGATTATTACAACAGCCCCAACACGATTTTCAATGCAAAATAAACTTAATTATGTAGGTAAAGTCCTTGAACATTATTTATTTTTAAAGTTGTCACATGTTCTGTGTTTATGAATTCTATGCAAAAACGTCATTTTGCCCTCCCCCGCTAAAAAATTTTTCACCTCCCTACAACATTCCTGCAGATGCCCATGGCTGGTGGTAGGAAATTCCATAGATGAGGACCAGAATTGTATTGTATTATATTGTATATGGGCATTTATAAAGCATTTATAATTAAGAGTATAATAAGCATAGTAATCGTAATCTCCAAACTTCTAAAGCACCACTGTAAAGCCAAGTGCAGGGCACCAGCCTATTCATAAGCGTCAAATCAGAGGGGATTTTCCAGAGTAGTCCAAAGGAGGTCCGGTCCAGAGCAGCTGTTAAGGCGGGTGTTGTTTAGGGCAAGAAGAGTATAAGAAGTAATACAATTATAATTGTCATAAGCAGTCTTGTTGTCCTCGAGACCAAGGTCTTGGTCTCGAGTGCACTCGAGTTCGTTTTTAAAAGTCTTGGTCTTGGTCTTGGTCTGAGGTTCAAGGTCTTGGTCTTGGTCTTGGTCTTGGTCTTGAGGTTCAAGGTCTTGGTCTTGGTCTTGAGGTTCAAGGTCTTGGTCTTGGTCTCGCAAGACCAAGACCAAGACCGGCTGTCAATATGAACAGTCATTTAACAGAACTCAAGAATTCTGTATCAAGCCTGCTTGCATCATACGACCAATATCTATGGATGGATACAAGTCTTGTTGGTCAGGAAAACCCATTGGCAGCAGCAACAGTTATTCTGTATCAGACGGTATGATAAACAATGGGAAGATTTCAAAACGACTCGCTATCTGTACATTTACATCCAGTGCTTGAAAAGCTTCTCTGTGTGTCAGCGACTTCAGCACCTGTAGAACGTATTTTTTCACATGGGGGAATTTTTATGAGGCCCACCAGGCACGTCTTGGTCAGAAAATTCTGAGCGAATTGGTTTTTATAAAATACAAAAGGTATTTTGGAATAATAGTTTGCATGAAGGACTTTTGAATACAAATTCGGATTTCTCTGCAGTTTGCATTTAAAGTTAGGCCTAGGCCTAATTTGCTTGAATAAAATAAAACACTCATGTTTTCATTAAAATAGCGAATATTCCGACTTGACAATTTTAGAAGTCTTGACCTGATTGCGATTTTTTGGGTCTTGGTCTTGAGGTTCAAGGTCTTGGTCTTGGTCTCGGTCTCGAGGTTCAAAGTCTTGGTCTTGGTCTTGGTCTTGAGGTTCAAGGTCTTGGTCTTGGTCTTGAGGTTCAAGGTCTTGGTCTTGGTCTTGGTCTTGAGGTTTAAGGTCTTGACAACAAGACTGGTCATAAGTAATAATAATAAGTAATAACAAGTAATAATAATGTCCGATTATTATAGTAATTAAGACTATGATAAGAAATGACCATATTATGGAAGCATCAAAGATGTATAAATCGAGCTACCGACAAGCCAAGATGGACTATGGGTACTCTGTTACTCTCTGTAGGGATTTGTAAGAAAGGGTTTTTCTGTTCATACAAGTCTCCTCACAATCAATGGATGCCTAGTTGTAGAGAGCAGTGCTTACTAAATACAGAAGTAAAAATAATGATAATGGTGATGAGAAATTCAAGCTACTTCTAGGATGCTTTACACACACCATATACTGTCAGCTGTCCGTGCAAATGCTAAGTTATGTTGCAAATACATTTTTATTTTTTACATATGAAGGCTTTTGGCTAACTGAATAGGTGCAGGAAGACTGTCCTAGGCACGTGGACCAGCAAACCTTGCAGTGATCTTGTTTGACAGGTGTGGGGCATTTTCGAAATGATCTGGTCAAAAAAGAGTTTTGAACTGATCTGCTCCAAAAAAGAGGTAACAATTTTTTTTCACATGCGAACATTTTTTAAAACCTTTTTTGTGTTTCTTCAAATTTTTTGGGGGCAAATGTATGGTGTGTCCTCCCCTACTGTTAAAGGTGGGGTCTTGTCCTTCTCGAACCCCCCCCCCCCCCCCCCGGTTTCGCCGCCCATGCTGCTATGTAAAATCAAGGTGATAGAAGTTCCAATAGATAATCTTAAGACCAGCCAACGGAAGATGACGCTACAAGTTTCGAAGTTTCAGACAGTTACTAGAGAACGTCTAAACAGTATTTATTCAATTCAACATAACTGGGATAGTAAATAGTAAATAAAACAAGTGCAAAGTTACGATAAGACTTGATTTGCTGATAATATCCATTGCGACGTTCTGATGGATATGGCAATGGCATCAGTCGGTCGATCCAAGTGAAATGGAAGTCAAAATCATAATCCAATGGGAATCTGATCCGAATCCTTTCACTCTTCCAGCTGTAGCACTGCTCATCCACGACTTCAAGTCGGGACAGCGAAGTATTCGTAATCGTAATCGTAATCTCGAAATTTCTACAGCGCCCACAACACAGGCGCTCAATCAAATCACAGTCGGTAGGGGGAGTGGGTGGGTGAAATCGGTTCCAGGTCAAGATCCAAAGGGGTTAATCAGGCAGACAGTCAGACGGCTAAGGAGGGTAGGCTGCCGTAGGCACTTGTGGAGTCTTGTGCGGATAGGTTTATGTAGGCCTATGGCTGTAATGAGGCTGTCGCGCGTAAACATTAGTCGGAAGTTTAGAGGCGTAGGTCCGATATGCCCTCTGAAACCGCCACTGGAAGGAATTGAACCAAATGACCTGAAAACAGGCACTTGTGCGGATAGGCTTACGTAGGTCTACATGCCGAGTCCACAAGCTTTCAAATTACACTAGGCCTACAGTAGGACTTGAAAGTTGCGATAATGGCGAGTTATAGCAAAACTTCAATAATCGATTGAATTATGGCTGTTTCATTGGAGGTCGCTCTTGTCGTAACTAAGTCAATTAGGCCTAAATGCATTGAATTTGTCGGGAATTCGTTCTTGAATATCGGGTAGCTTGCGTAGCTCTGCTTTGCATTGGCAAGAGATTCCTATTACCATGCACTTCCACATGCGGTTGAAACCATGGCTTTCAGCTGCTTTGTCAACTTCTCATATCAGTTAGGCCTACATGCAGTGTTTCTAATACGGTCCTATATCAGTGTGATTCTCCTTAGGCCTACAGATTTTATTTTAGTTACAGTTACAGTTATAGTTAATGGTTTTTCATTTTAGTTATAGTTACAGTTATAGTTAATATTATTTTTTAGTTACAGTTATAGTTATCGTTAACGAAATCATTTTGCTTTCGTTAACGAAAACATTTTCGTTACCGTTATCGTTAATGAAAATCACATTGAATTATGAAGACGTGTTGCACAATAATTTGCTTAGGCCTAGAGCTTTGACGAATGGGTGCATTCAGCTTCATGAATACACAGCGCTCCATAGCCTATTCACCGACATCCAAGGCGAACATAGGAATCATTTTGCTTTCGTTAACGGGTGTATTTTCACATTCTCACGTTAGTTGATATTGCACTTTTTTTATTCGTATTAACGAAAATAGCAATGAATTTTCGTTAGTGTTATTTTCGTTATAGTTATAGTTATAGTTAATGATATTTTTTAGTTACCGGTATAGTTATAGTTATCGTTAACGAAATCATTTTTTGTTCGTTAACGAACATTTTCGTTATCGTTAACGTTAACGAGAATCACACTGTCCTATATATAAAAACATGACTACAATGCATCTCTCCCTCCTTTTTTCCTAGCAGGTCACTGGGTGCAGTTTTTGGAGACGAGGGTCGATCGGAACACGCGGAAACAAGGGTTTTAGAACTGTCAAGCAAAATGAAAACCTTGAATGTAAATTGCTTAAGAATACATCGACGCCCCCCTTTAATGATAAAATCGTAGAATGTTATTAAGTTTAGACAAATCCCGTTATTTAGGACGATATTTGTATGATTTTGCATCGGAACTCTTCTCGAGAACTTGCTTAATCACGGAACTATGATGAGGTTGACCCGGCGCAGTGATACGTGAACTCTGTCTACATAAGCAGCTTAATCGCGCGGTCCACGCGCCAATACGGGAGATTTTTGGCAGACGAGTTTTCCGAAGGATTTACAGAGCTTGTCATTTATGAAAGTGATTTAATTTCAAGTTTAAAAGTTGAAAATGACGAGTATAGTGTGCTGTGTGTTAATATCGAACTCTGTATAACTATAAGGATTTCGTGATGGATTTAATGCGTTCGCTTGTGTTCACATTGGCTTTGATCGTCCGATCAGATGGTAGGTGATGGATTTAAAAGTTTAACCAAAGAAAGTCGCGTGTGTATGTAATCTCGATCGGTTGTTATTACAGTAATCTAATTAATATAATATTATTTTTATGCGCTTCAGCTGAAGATCTGACAATTTAAAGGGAGCCGAAAACAGATCGCTATATCTAAGTTGCATATTGCTTCATATTAGCAAATGAATGTTTGGCGTTTGATATTCATGTAAAGTGGGTGGCCCAGTTTTGTTTCTGCCATTTTCACACCCGTTACCAACCTCCTGAGATATATTGGATTGTAAGGATAAGCAAAGTTGATTAAAACACCATGCACCTGTCTCGTTTACATAAGTGTATTTGGGTTTATTAGTGAAAAGTGTTCATTTATGTATGGTTTGGAGTGCACATTGTTGCAGGGACTCGAGAAGTGGCAAGGGTAGCGATAAATATGGGGCGAGAGTAGGGCCCTGTTGTTTTATAGAAGTTTACACTTGCGTTGAGAAATAGATCATCACTTTACCTTCCCCTAACTAAAAATACTTTACATCACTTGTAGATTTTTGCAGAAAATAGGGTAAATAAAGAGTTGCATCTTCTTATTTAGTTTTGATTCTTGTGCATTGGGCTAGATTGCATTTGTTTAATTGATGCCACTGGGTTCATTTTTATTGCCCCACATTTACAACCGCTGTCATCTTCCGCACGACCCATAACAACCGGATGGAACCGTTTCAAGTGCAGTTCTTGTCGCATCTTCTGGTTGCCATGGCGCTTGAAGTCATTGCCTGCCAGCAGCAGACACTAATTGTACCAGGGTCATATTTTGTCTATAAACGAACCGGAAGTACTGTGTTGGTTGACAGAAATTTATATTTGTGTAATTGTAATCGTAAACTCGAAATTTCTAAAGCACCACTCTAAAGCTAAGCACAAAGTATCAGCTTATTCACGAGTGCTTGTTTAGATATAAGGCAAACCCACGCTTATTGTACACTTGACTTCAGACCACAGTTGATGTTACTTATTGCCACTTTAGTGTTAGTATTCTACCCGTATAATAGCCAGTCCTCTCAGGGGCAGATTTAACAATCTGCTGCCCCTAGGCACAGTTTTTTTCTTCCTTGGTTTTATTTATGTTCCAAAGTTTTAATTTTTAACTAATATTTTATTGTTATAATTATAATTATTTAGTGTCACCTCGCTCACAGTTCTAAATTTAAATAATATAGTGTTTTTTTTATATTTTTGCTGCCCTCTGTAATGTACCACACCTTGGTTATGACCTCATTTGTTTCTGTACTAAATCTGCCACTGAGTCCTAAAAATATGGTTATCTAGCGACATTAATGTCAGTATTTATAACCTTGGAGAGCTAGTATTCCAGCTTTATTAGTGTCTGTATTCAAGCCACTTTAGTATACTCTACCACATAAATGTCAGCCATATTTGTGCCAGTGTGTAGATACTTTTTTATATCAGTACTCCAGGAACATTAGTTGCTACTGTTGTCAGACATGAAGTGCTAAGGAGTGAGTGAGTGGTTAGACGGTGCCAGGCCTTATTAGGGAAGAGTCCTTGAGGAGTTTTCTCGATTGGTGCTTTGCAGGTCTCACGTAATTTTTCATGTCAGTCATAATGAGTGTATTTGGTAAACTCGATTCTCTGCCACATGTTATTGTGTTTGCTGTTCTGTCCGATTTCGAGTCGAGGGGAAGTTGTGTGGTCAAGCGGACCTTGTAATCAGTCTGAAATCTTTGGTTATAAAGGAACAAACAGTGTGATTTCATTATGATGCTGCTGTTGTAAACCATGTCAAGTACCATGTTTCATTTTTGGCATTTATATAGAGGTCTCAAATTTGTTTTGAGATTACTGCCTGACTTGTCCATCCTAGGCTCGTAACCAACTCAGCTATAATGAGGACACTGACCGTATGACCGTACACTGTTGGTGGGAAGATAAGATGGTGAGGAAGAGGACTGGCCACCCACCCCACTGAACCAAGGCTAAGAAAATGATATCGCAAACACTTCATACCCATGGCGGCCACTTAAGGATCTGCTCTTCTTTTCTTTAAGAGGTGTTTTGAAAGGTGCTGTATAAATTTATAGTTACATTGCGTAAATCGGGCAGAATTTGTGTGTTCATCTTGTGCTGTAGCATTGAGGGTTATCTCAACAGACACTTTATAATGTGGTGAAAACGTTCTTAGACATCGGTTGTCTCCTAATAAAGCACATGTGCTGTAGCCTAATAAAGCACACATAGTGAAGCCTAATAAAGCACTTGTGGTTTAGCCTAATAAGGTACATGTGGTGTAGCCTAATAAAGCATGTGTGGTGTAGCCTAATAAAGCACATGTGGTGTAGCCTAATTAAGCACATGTGGTGTAGCCTAATAGAGCACTTGTGGTGTAGCCTAATAAAGTACTTGTGGTGTAGTATAATAAAGCTTGTGTGGTGTAGCCTAATAAAACACATGTGGTGTAGCCTAATAAAGCATATGTGGTGTAGCCTAATAAAGCACTTGTGGTGTTACATAATAAAGTACATGTGGTGTAGCATAATAAACATGTGTGGTGTAGCCTAATAAAGCAAGTGTGGTGTAGCCTAATAAAGCGCATGTGGTGTAGCCTAATAAGGCACGTGTGGTGTAGCCTGTAGCCAGAATGCAGCTACCTGGGAGCTATACAGATGTTGTGCATGAATGAATGAATGAATGTGCTAATGTGGCTCTCTGAAGTAACAACAGATGAACAGTCTGATTGTGAAGCACATTCTTCCAATGCACATGAACAGTGTTCTGGTGGATGCACCTGGAAACTTTTCAGCTTATCGTAGGACGTCAATGTTTTGGAGTCCTAGAGAGATTCCTAGGACGCTGTATGTAAGACTTTTTGTAAGTGTTCAGACACACACACACACACAATATATCCATACTTGCATAAATACTTGCATGCTTACATGCATACATACATTTATACATACATGCATACATATATCCAGACATACATTTATACATATCATACATACATCCAGACATACATTTATACATACAAACATACATACTTATTTGCATGCATTCATACATGCATAAATAATTGCGTATATATATGTGCATATATATGTACATACATACATATGCATATATACATACATACATTCATACACACATTTATACATACGTACATACATGCACGTTCATAGATCATACTGGTACATTACCAGTTCCTGATGCCAGCCGTTTGACTAGTCGATTATGGGTGTGAATAAATGGCCTCCACTGTTTTTGGTCATTTGTCAGATGTTTGTGCCGAGTCTTATCGATGGTCTGATGTAGTGGCTACATACGTACACTTATGATATATTATTGGATGTACAGCATGTGTTTATGTAATATATTGTCTTTCACTCCAAACTGGACTGTTGCCTCTTTATGGTTCGTAGTGTTTGCCGGATTCAGGATGCAATTCTGAATTTACAAGGACGTCATTACCAATTGACAGTTGTATGGTATGTGTGTTCGTATTATGTATTAATGCATGTAAAGTGTGTATATGTGTGTGTGTACAATGTATTTATGTGAACATTTATAAGGTGCCTCACCATTCACCAAGGTGCTATATAAAATGCAGATCTATACATTCATTGTCAGGCCCATCAGCAGTGTGGCTGAATTTGACATTGCTTCATGTTAGGATCCAAAACTGGATGTGCTTTGACATCAGACAGTTTTAGCATTTTCTGGCGATACTAGAGTCTGGTCTTACCAGACATGACCTTTCAAAGAATGTAGACAATGAAGAGTGTAAACAAGATGTTCCCGCTGGAAGTACCGAGAACCGTTCCGTACCAAACACGCAGCAGATAAGCGCTTGATTCTGTTGTGTCCGTGCAAACGTTTCACTCGCCGATGGTCAGGCTGCGATGGCGCTGGAGAGATCCAGGCAGCCGCTTCTTCCACGTGGGAGAATCTCGTTTTGCACTGCACTTCTGAGTAATATCTGGAAATGGCAGACACTGACCACATTCCAAGATGGGACCGATTGTACTTGAAGTATGATTGAGTGATGCTTGGATTGTGCTTTGAGTATACTAGGATCGTACTTGGAGTATATTCCAAGTATAATTGGATCACATGCAGAGTATATTTGGAACATGCTTGGAGTATGTATAGTAGCCTATACTAGGATCATCCTTGGAGTATGCTCAGGGTACAATATGGGTCATGCTTGAAGTGTACTAAAAGTGTGCTTCGATCATAGTTGGATCATAGTCCGAGTGTACTTGGATAATACTTGAAGCATGGGTCAGAGTACTTTTGAATTATACTTGGAATATACTGTACTTGGATCAGACTTGGTACAACTGGGAATCCAACCATGTATACAGGTCTGGAAGGTAATTTCATATTCATAGCTCCATCAAGATGTATCACAGCACTTTTGGGAGGTGCTTGAAAGGTGCTATATGAATGTTTTGTGACACTACTTGTGTCTGGATTTCTTAAGGTCTCAAAGCTATTTCATTTTGATAGCTGTGTATCAAGGTATATCTGAATTTGTCAAGGGTTTTGAGAGATTTCATTTTGATAGCTGTGTATCAAGGTGTATCTGAAGTTGTCAAGGGTTTTGAGAGTATTTCATTTGATAGCTCTGTATCAAGGTGTATCTGAAGTTGTTCAGGATTTCGAGAGTATTTCATTTTGATAGCCCTGGATCAAGGTGTATCTGAATTTGTCAAGGGTTTCGAGAGTGTTTCATATGGCAACATCTAGAAATCGTCTCTAAATTTGTCAGTCTGTCGGTTTCGATTGGTTTCGTGGTTCAAACGTCTTCGGTTTGCTTATCATACACTTCAGATTTGTAAATCCGTCTTCTCATCGGGTGTACTTCGCTACTTTGCTCCGTGAACTTGTCTCCCCCTCGGGAGAATACATTCCCCGCGATCCTCTGCTACCCTAATACGAAGTGGATCGGATCGGGTGCATCGGATTCCCACACGGAGCGGATGAGGTGAACCCAATTACCCTATTAGCAAAGATCTTGCTATAAGGGTAGTCTGATATGGGCGCCCGCGTGAGTTTTAATTGAACTTTCACAATAAATTCAGGTCTTTATGTCGTCGACCGGTTGAATACTGGGCCTTCGAGTAGTTTATTGGCCATCAATTAGCATATGAAGTGCTGACAGCGGGTAGGACGACGATAGAGGGCTCTTCTGGTTTGCGGCTTTTCACAGATAAGTGGGGAGGATCAGCTTGGCATGTATTAATTGGTAGGGCTGGCTGGCATGCCGAGATCAAGTGCTGTATTACACGCAGGTTGTATCCCACAGCCCCAATATTCATTCGTAAAGTACTGGAAAGTAAAGTAGTCTTAGTCAATGGTAAAGGAGTCAAAGGTAAAGTAATCAGTGGTTAAGTAATCAAATGTAAAGTATTGAAAGGTAAAGTAGTTGAAGGTAAAGGTGTAAAGTATTGAAAGGTAAAGTAGTTGAAGGTAAAGGAGTTGAAGGTCAAGTATTGAACAGGTAAAGTAGTCGAATGTAAAGTAGTCAAAGGTAAAGTAATCAAATATGAAGTATTGAAAGATAGTCAAAGGTAAAGTAATGAGTGGTAAAGTATTGAAAGGTAAAGTAGTTGAAGGTAAAGTAATCAAATGTAAAGTATTGAAAGGTAAAGTAGTGAAGGTGAAGTATTCAGTAGTAACTTGATCAGATGTAAAGTAGTTATGGGTAATTAGGCAAAGGTAAAGTAATCAGAAGTAGGGCTGCGGATTTTAATGATTACTTAATCAATTTATCATTAAAAATGTTAATATTACTTTTGATTTCTTCAATTAATTTTCTTACTTATATTTCGTGATGTCAATCGGCCCATTTTCGGAGTAAACAATATGGTAAACAATGATAATGTGAAACGTTTGAGTGGAAAATTAAGCGTTCATTTTGCATTTAAGGTAATGCTGATGGAAAAGTCGAAGATGGCGACAAAATTTATAGATAGAAAGTAGTAACTACTAACCAAATTTTTCAGTTTTACAATTTGAACTTTAACATTTGGAATGATCTTAAGTTTTTTTGTAGAAAGAAAGTAGTAACTGACTTGGTGACTACATTTTTTACAGTTTTCACACTTGACCTCACCCTCAATCGAATTTTATGGAGACCTTGGCCCAAGTAACCAGATGCTTCTGCCCTCGTTGCACTTTTTGATTGCTCCCTGGCTTCGACTAGGAAATCACAGACCCAGTGTTATTGGTTCACTTTATATTTATGAGGGAAAACTGAATTCATGCTTACAGTGGAAAGCTGAAGAAAGTCAAGATATAAATCGCCCATGGAATTCAGATGTGTTTGTGTTTGTCTACCTGCCTGTCTGTCCGTCTATTTGTCTGCTTGTCTGTGTGTCCATCTATCTGTATCTTTGTGCATTTGGCTTTTTCCTTCCTTCCTTCCTTCCTTCCTTCCTTCCTTCCTTCCTTCCTTCCTTCCTTCCTTCCTTCCTTCCTTCCTTCCTTCCTTCCTTCCTTCCTTCCTTCCTTCCTTCCTTCCTTCCTTCCTTCCTTCCTTCCTTCCTTCCTTCCTTCCTTCCTGTCTTCTTTCCACCAATTCCTCATTTCATCCTTCCTTCTTTTCTTCTTTATAACTTTTGTCCTTCTGTTCTTCCCTTTCCTTCCCTTCCTTCCCTCCCTTTCTTCACCTTCCCTTCCATTCTTCCAATCTTCCATCTTCCTTCCTTCCTTTTTTTGCTTGCTTCCTTCCCTACTTCCATCCATCCATCGTCCTTCCTTGCTTCCTTCCTTATCTGCCTGCATGGTTGCATGTCTTACTGTCCAGAGTGCCCTTCTGAAATGGAGGAAATCATGGTAGCTCACTGCTAATTTTGTTGTTGACCTTTCACACAGTTTGACAATGTTATCTGTATCAATTTCAACTACCAGAATTAGAACCTGGTTCAAATTCTCTTCCACTTTGGATATGATCTCCCAGTTACTTTATCCACCTACTTGCCTGCTTGCTTACGTGATTGCTTACTTGATTATTTGCGCGCTTGCCTGTATGTTTACCTATGTGCCACCTTGCTTGCTTTCTTACATAGTTGCTTGCGTACTCTTCGTGCTTGCTTGCTTACTTACCGAACTTGTAAATTGGTAAGCCTTGCCATCTGTTTGGTGCAAATGGCACGGTTGTTTTAAGGTAACCCGATGATCTTCTGCAAACTGCAGCGCACCCTTTCTGGCGCTGACGGGGTTATCGATCTCGTTTTTCTGTTGACCGAGACCAATTTGATAAATAGTCATCCTCGTGTTTAAGTCAACCGCCGTTTAGCCGATCCGTGGACTCCTTGATTAGGGTGAAGTCACGCGAAACCCGCGGCTTCGGCGTATCGGGTCCATCAGGTGCAGGCGTGCCCCGAGCTTCGCGTTTGGATGGTATAGAAGCGGATTCTCGGGCGTGCGAGGGGTCTGCACGGATGTTGATGTTGTGTTAGCGTATAGGGTTCCATTTGCTGTGTGGTTTGTGGGGCTTTGTAATGGCTCAGTGTGTTTATGCCGGCGGCTAACAATAGGCCCCGTTTCATGACTTGGTTGGCTATTCCTTGCCGCTGCTTAGGTATACCTTTATGTTTTCGGCGTTCTGCTAATACGCCGAACTCTTTGTTGGGGTTTCGTCTGTCCGATCGAGTTTTTTCGTCTGCTATTGCGGCTGGCGCATTGAGGCAATTAAGCAGATGCCGGCAAAGTGGTTTAGCGCCAGCGTTCTCTGATTGCCCGTGTGGGGGGCTCAGTACATACAAATGGGTGAATGGGCAACAGACAGGTGTTAAGCAAACCTGGCGCACCTTGCTTTAACTAGTCAGCAATGTTTGCTTGCTCAAATTTGCCCTTAAAACTGTTCTGCGTTTAAAACCAGTCTCCAGAAGTGCTGGTTCCACTTTGCGTTCAATGGCCAATTTTATCTGCGAAATTCTATTTTGCTGTCATGATTATAAACAGGACTTTGTTCCACAGTTTATGTGGATTTCATGCAGCACAACACGCGATCGCAAATTTACTCAGTTCCAAAGTTTTAGGTCGGAGTTTTAGTAGAATGTTTAGGAAAATTCTGAATCTTTTGATAAAGTCAGTGTGTTAATTTAGGACTGATGTTCAGATTCCAAACAGAAAAAAAAACAGTAACTGACAACATAGATGGTATAAAGCTCAGTTATTGGTCGAGCTGGAAAGGCTGAGAGCTTGCAAGATGAACACTATCAGTGAATGATACTTATACTAATGCTACCTTTACACTGCAGGCAGTGCGTTTGCAGGCAGAGCATTAAAGTCCATACTTACTTACTTTATGTACTACTTCTACTACTTGCAATGCATGTACTACAGTACTACTACTACTATTACTACTAATAATAATAGTAATAGTAATAATAGTAATGATATTACTATTTACTACTAATAAAGATAATATCTGTAGTAATAAAAGATAATTTATGTGGCGTTGTACCACAGGCAAGGCCAAAGAAAGAGCAATAAAGAGCTCACATATATAGTGTTCCGAATGAGTTGTTGTTCATTTCAGTTGAGCATTTGGTCAAGTGCTTGCCTGGTTACACGGAGAGTGTGGGTCATGACTCCCTTGAGGTGGTCGCTGTGTAATAACCTTGAGCAACTCCTTCAGGCACATGCGGCTGCTTAGTGCCATCGACTGTTGCTCTGCAGTCATGGTGGATAATGGTGCTGTATAAAAGCAGGCATAATATATGTCATTCGTACCTGGAGGTATTCATGCCGAGTCGTTATATATAAGGGTGCTGTATTTTAGAGGTTCTTAAGAGCCACTATCTGAACGTCAAGATACATGCGGACGTACAGATGGAATATATCATACAGACGTGGAGATATGGGTAAAAGGTACAAAGCATTGCAAAGGTTGGGCATTGAGCTGTATAATAGCCCATTGCTGCCTCCAGTGTAATTGTATAAATGCAGATTACATGTTTTGTACAGTAACCCTGCTAATTTTTCAGTTGATTTGTTCGGTGGGATTATAAACCACTGCAGCCCAATTAAATGAGTGACATGCCATTTACATGTGGGAATTACCATGAGGGTCAAAGGAACACATTCTGCTGGAGTCGGTAATGATCAAAAGCTCCAAATGCATATGATGGGCTACTTAAATCATGTGGGGTATGACTAAAGAATAGCAAATACAAATGTCAATCATCGACTATCAAGTCCAGGATTGAGGAAAGAATCACAAATAGGCCTCTTGTCAATCGCTTATGGCTCAATCAATCAAGTCAGCAGCAACCATTGACTCAAAATGCAGATGTATCTTTCCAATCACGCTTTCAGGCAATGACTAAAGACTATATTCAAAATACGCGCACGTGTTGTCAATCACTGGCTACTTATATCATGCAGGCATTGTCAAGAGATTCACATTACACATTTTGTCAATGACTGGGTACTTAAATCATACGAGGATTGACAAGAGATTCAAATTACGCATGTGGTCAGTCACTGGCCACTCAGATCAATTCGGAAGTGACCAAGGGCTTACTGAAACCAGCAGCTGTTTGTGTGTGCATCTTCTTTCGTGTGCTTTAAACGGATTTCGTTTCGATAGTCTGATTGAAAGTCTTATGGGAAACCTTTACGGCTTGTTGAAAAGCAGCAGCCAATGGGTCGAGATGGCGGTGCTGGAAGCAGGTGGAAAAACGCAGCCTCGCCGAGCGGTTGGTGCCACTTTTCCTGGTGCCGAGAAACGGCGCCACAGATGCGTATAATTACCACCGAACATGGCGAGGAAGGTGGAAAGGACACAAGGTTAGAATCGAGGCCGCCGGACTCGCCTGAGGTTACCATATCGCCAGGTGTTCATCTACCTGAACCAGATAAGCTCCTCCAGGCGCCTCTTGTCCGCCATGCCTCCACCCTCGGCAACTGGATACAACTGTTGTAGCCACCATTTTGGCCTTTTAACGACTCTGAGGTCGGCGTTTACTATCGCTTTCCAACATTAAGGAATGCTCCCTTGTAAGCAAACAGATGGGTAGGAAGTCTTTCATTAGCTAGTAAATTATAATATTATACACGGTACAGAAATGTATATATATATGCACATTAAATATACATATATACATATGCATGATAAATACTTGGATGTATGTAAATATATATATATATATATTTATTTTTATGTCAGTATATGCAGGCAGGTGTATTTAAGTGTGTAATCCTCTGCTTGTGTATGTATAATTTATGTTCTGCAGTAATGGAGTTTTATGTTATTAATGAACATTGTTACTTTGTCTACTTGTTTGGCTTCCTGTTTCAAAATATACTAACATATTTGTCTGTGTTTTTGTATGTTACAGATATGCATTACTGGGTAATATATATATATATATATATATATATATATATATAATCTGGTAAAAGCAACAATACATGTTATATATATATATATATATATATATATATATATATATATATATATATATATATATATATATTATGTAGGTGTATAGTTTTTCACCTTGTCTGGTTTGATTTGTATCTCATCATCAATTTGCACGCAGCATTTGCCACAATTAGTTTTAGTTTAGTTAGTTTTTCGTCAGTGGGTGATTTGTTTTTGTTATTGCTGGCAAGGTACAGGTTATCATGTTTGTACGGTTGAGGGAGCATTTTTTTGTAGGTGAATTGATATAGCGCATCTGCCAGACTGTCGTGCCTTATTGATGTGAACTGTAACCAGTAAACAAGTAACATGCATTAGACAAATGACCTTTCTTCCGCTTTTTGTAATAGAATCTCAGTTAACATATTTGGACTATTATTCTGGTGATTACAATAATATTATTATCATTCATAATATGCATTTAAAGTCCCAGTGTAGGTTATTCGTGTGTTGTAGGCAGTGAAACAACGAGTGTCCATGAAAACTGTTGTCATGGTGATTATATATTCTGCTACTTGTATCTCGTAACAACTGTTGTCATGGTGTTGTCTTCGGCGATTGCATTGATATGTAGGCAAGAATTGCTTCCATGACAGCTGTTGAATGGTGATTATATCCCAAGTTTTTGAGAGCGGTATCCATGACAACGGTTTTCATAGTTACTGTAGTTACAGCGTCGTGAGGCAACTTCATAGAATGCGGTAATCATGTATCCATGATGAATATTTCTCATGATTGTATACCTAGTAGCCAGGTCTACATGCCTCCCTATGGTTGCGTAGGCCATTGCTGTGCAGAGATGTATAGTAGCATGGCAGTTGCTGACAGCCATGACGACAGCGCCCCTGCCGACGACTTCTTGTTGCGTGAAATGTGATTTGCGTCAGCGACTGCAGTAGACGGCGAGGAGATCGGAATCAAACACTTGGCGACCCACAATAAGAATATTGACGGTCTTAGATCTTTGAACTTCTTATTTGTACAAGCACCTGCACCGCATGCACACATGCGCAACCACCTTACTGATATATTGTGCTTGCGTGCGCGTCTGTGTGTATGTGTAAATGTCTCTTTATGTGTATGAATGCCTGTGTATTTGTCTCTCTGTATCTGCATGCCTGTGTACCTTCCTTCCTGTCTTCCTTAGGTGCGTCCGTCCGTCCGTCCGTCTGTCCTTCCTTCCTTTCAGCCAGCTTGCCTGCCTGCCTGCCTGCCTGCCTGCCTGCCTGCCTGCCTGCCTGCCTGCCTGCCTGCCTGCCTGCCTGCCTGCCTGCCTGCCTGCCTGCCTGCCTGCCTGCCTTAGCCTGTCTGTATGCATGTCTGATGGCCTGCATTAAATACCTGCCTTCTTGTTGATCACTCGTGTCTGTTTTTGTATGTTGATCTGCTGAATGGGTTATGTATGTACTTGTGTGTAGCGCAACTTTGCCTGGTCCGGTCTAGGATGCCTCCCCCCGCCACCCTTTTGTCTTAACGTGCGCTTTTGATTGCAGTGCACCGTATACTAGTGTATAATTTACAAACTGGTTTGTAAGAAGCGTCGGTCAACAGAAGTCCTCTTTACTAATCACCGGTGGCAATTATACCTGCGCCGATCGTGCATAGCTATTCCCGGCGAGGCGTCTATATCATTTCGTTGTTCTTTCATGAGCCCGGGCGCTCGTAACCTTCGCTTTATCTCGAACCTTTTATGTCCGGATCGCTATCAGAAGTCGACAGCCTACCCGAGATACCAGCCGGCCGACGGTGTTCCTCTCGCGAGAGTCATAACGAGCTTTATCTGCCACGCCCCGTAACCACTCTGACAGCTACGCTCTGCAGTGAGGTGCGCCCGATCGCCCGTCCTCCTTGTCAATTAGCACAGATAAACCTTATTATGACTATTGTTACTCAGAACTAGTTTTAAGTTAGTATAACTGGTTGAAAGTAAGAGTTAACAGAAAATGAAGGTCATCAGTCCCTTAACACTTCAACGACGAGATTGTAGTAACAGTGTCCTGGGAACCAATGCACCACGTCGTTTGTGTTAAGATAACCTGAGAGGCAGCCATGGGTATGGAGTGTCGGCAGCTTCAATTTCTTAGCCTCGCGCATGAGGGCTGATGGCCAGTCCTCTTCCTCACTGTCTGAGCTTCCCACTGATAGTTTATTCCTTATAACTGAGTTGGCTAGTGGACACATGTGGAGCCAGAGTCTTGAAACAAAGTTCTAAACTGATGGGGAGTTGAACCCTGATCTTTCAACCTTCTGGTTGAGAGTCCAGCACACTTACCATTAGGCTAAATATTGCACTCCTCTGAACCTTATTATAACTTTGACTGCTTGTATAATAATTGTTGGTTATAAGATCTATGACTGTTTGAACCTTATTATAACTATCAATACTTATAACTTAGAAGTAAACCTTATAAATAATATGAATTTTAACTTTAAGTAGAAGTGAATCTGATAATAGCTTAAAATTTAACTATAAACGACCTGTACTTCAGTGGGAAATCTCAATTAGTGTCTAATCTTTCTGGACACATTAGTTTTAAGAGTGTGGCTTGATAAGGAAGATTATTGAATGACTTAGAACTTTAACTACATTATCATAATTCACAGGCATCAGTCAATGGTTGCTCAAGTGAAACTGTGGTTGAACCTCATAACCTGTTTGTGGAAGCCCGGTCAAAGTCCGATAGATCAGGGAAACCAGAAGGGTAAATGGAGATGCTAGTGTATGAGTTTCATCAACTTTAATGTACATTCATACAGTTTGATATACATACTTACATGTACCATAAATTAGTATATATAAGCAATAGTAGTAAATAGTAATCACACACAGACACACACACACACACATATATATATATATATATATATATATATATAGCTGCTGTTCTGCATTCACAAACTGTCAAGGTCCGGCACAGAAGGTTGTTGTCAGTCTGGAATGACTGCCTAGCAAACTGTGAGCTCCTTGGCATTTTCTTTGCTCCTTGTTTTCCATCAGTGGTCAAAACCCATTCTGTTCGATCATGGTTTCATGTTGTCAGGGCAGGAGTGCATCGGGTCCTTTCGGGTGAGTTTCTCTGGAAGTGGCGCTATATAAATTTATGATTACTATTGCAGTACCTGCTTATTAAGTGCTGTAGATGCACTTGTGTTGAAATCTGACACCCTGTGTGCTTTCAGGTCTGCCTCGTCTTCTGTTTGCCAACCGCTACAACATCTGTGCGGTCGATGTAACATTGGGCTACAGCAATTCGACGCTGATGGTCAGCGGACTCGAGGATGCTGCCGCCTTGGACTTCCTCTTCGAAGATCAGCTCATCTACTGGACGGATGTGAGCCAGGAGAGGATCAAGAGTGCTCGCCTGGTCGGATCGATGAGTGCCACGGATGTAGTCTCAACGGGTCTTGTGTCACCAGACGGACTGGCCTGTGACTGGATCACAAGGAAGTTGTACTGGGTCGATTCAGAAACAAATCGGATTGAGGCGTGCAACCTGGATGGATCGATGCGAAAGGTCTTGTTTTGGAAGGATCTTGATCAGCCACGAGCGATTGTGCTCGATCCTATCAGAGGGTGAGAAGTCTGGTGTGTCCGTTGGTCATTTTGGCACTTTTTTTTAATGTACTGCACTTTACAGGATCCTGTATTGGTTTTTATATTGCTCTAGCCTATGCGATACAGAGCATCCGCATGCTAGTTGGGCAAAGTGTCCGGGCTTCTCTCCCTGTCCCTCCCCTTGAGCTTACCATCACTCTCGTCTCCTGTCTTCCTCAATGCCTCTTGCTTAATGCCTGATCTTCCAACCGAGAGTGTACAGTTGATGTAAGCATTTCATAGCTGAGTATACTTGGGGCGCTAGAGGAAGAGAAATCTTAGTGTCTTCCTGTCCATGCAGGGATTTGAAGTTTTGAACCCCAACCACTGGGTTGACTTCCAGCATCCGAAGCAGTAGACTATAGCATGCCCCACAAAGCCTTCTGTATCTTGCAGTATTACTATAGAACCCTCCAGAAATGTCTGCTGTGTGGACTTGTTTCATAATTGTATTTCAGGGTTTATGCATGATTTCTATAACAAATTTGCTTATGCGTACTTTACTACACTTGTATTACTACACTTGTATGTACAAGTATTACATTTATACTTTTGTGTACAAGTAAGTACATGTACCTGTATTTACAGTTGTGTACCTGTGCCTATGGTAGGCCGCGGGAACTTGTTTTGTGTATATGGATGTTATTTATACAATATACATACATATACAGAGGAAGTTTTTTAAGAAAGGATGTGTCTTAATAAACAGTCTCGTTAGGTGTGACCCGGAAAATAGAGCTCAGCCTTAGAGCTTCACCTATAGAGCTTGACCTAATTATTTCAGAATTTGTCTCTTAATAATGCATTTTTCATGGATGTTCCAGTGTACATAGTCTTGTGTGGGAGCATTTGGGTTAGTGTGCTGGACTGTTAACCCTGAGATACGGATTCAAATCTCCCACCTAAGTGGAAAGTTGCTTTGAAATTTCTGTTGCACTTGCATTCCCCAGGAAACACAGGTGTACTGTGAGTGCTTGAACTGTACACTGTCAGTGAGAAAATCATATGGCGAGGGAGAGGACTGGCCGCCCGCCGTTCCTACCAGCATTGTTGTAATAGATGGGACCCATGTGGGAAAAAAGTCCTATATGGGCTTAATGCTGACATGCTGGCAGAGGTAGTATTTGAAAGCGAAGAAAAGAAATGAAATGGCCAACACTTAATATCCGTGGTGGCGTGGCCAATTAGTCGTAGCTGAAGGGACCACTTCTTTGCTAGTGTGTAATTAATTATAATTAACACACATCAAATACATATGTAAATTATAAATATATACATATCTATATCTTGTCATTATATGTGCGTGCAAACTGGACATGCAGTGTATATATATAATTATATATATATATATATATATATATATATATATATATATATATATGCGTAGTATGTCAAGTAGGCCCTATAATTGATATGATGTCCTGCCCAAGGGTGTAATTATTGTGAGCTTAATTGATGTTGAGCACACATCATCTTGAGGAAATGAGTTTATGCCTGGGTCAATCTGCTCCAAACTATTGTGACACGTCCTGTTGGAATATTGCCGAGTTTTGGCAAGGCATTGAAGCAGTTCCGATAGTTAGTGTAGGCAAGGTGAGTCCGTGCTCATTCAAGCGTAACGACACGGAAAGGGTAACTTAGCATCTTGTGGTGTTCGTAGGTTGACTGGCTGGATGCCGCGAGCCTTTCCGTGTTCCGTTCAAGAGAACGTTTACGGTCCTGTAAAATGTAAATGAACTCGTTTCTCTATAGCGACCGTATGGCTTCGACCCTGCTTATTTTTCAATGAATTGAGCGGGTGAGATTCTTCACCACCGCTGCCAGTTTAAATAGGCGCCACGCCATTTAAGGTCCCCGTGTACGGACCGTGCTAGCCCGAGATTCAACTCGCTGAAATAAGCCACAGTCGGGAGAAGAACCGGAAGCCGCACGCACAGAGGTGCATGGGACGTACGCTCTTACCAATGTGGCAAACTGGACGCTCATTCATTACTGTCCTTATCATCGTCGTCTTCATTATGTTCGCCATATTTACCTACCACTGTCATTAATTTGTTAGATTTATATAGGGCCCTCGATAATGACCCATGACCTGTTTTTGGAGGCACAGAGGACTGAGGCAGGCAAACGGAAAGATAGACAGAAACATACAGTCACAGAGAGACAGGTAAGTGAACGGACTGACTAATGCCGAGGTATAATAGGACACACAGAGCCAAGCGGACAGACGGGTGGGCAAGTGACTGGACCGACGAACAGCGATGGACAGAGGACAGAGAGAGAAATTGGTGGACACAGACAGAGAGACAGACACGCAGACAGACACAGACTGACATTAGACAGACATACAGGCGAAGAAAGAGTTATTGCTGTTGCTGTCAGGATTTGATGGCATAAACAATTCGTTGAGTTGATTTGAGTTGTTCTGCAGCTCCAGATTCCTCTTCGGTGCCTATCTCCATACATCCATCTTTTCCAGCCATCTGCCTCGCTACCGGCTTGCACGGCCTGGCCGCCTTGGGTTCTTGACCCTTTGCAGGCCGCGGAGAAGAGCCCTCTGCTTTCCCTGCCCTCACTCTTCCCTCTGGCTGAGGGTAAACAGACCGGCCACTTGAACCCCGATGACAAGCCAGACATCTGTCCGTGCTGCCTCTTCTTATCTCCCCTCCGGCTCTCTCCCGTCTCATCACTGTCTGTCTGTTTGTCTGTCTCTGTCTGTCTGTGCTCTTGCCCTCCACTCTTTTGTATTCCTCTCTGGTTCTTCCAGTCTCTGTGTGTCTGTTTAAATCTGGCTGTTTTCTGTTCTCCGTCTATGCCTCTCTTGCTCTCAGTCTCGTTCCTGTCCCTACCCTAGGCTTCCCTTATTATTTATCATTCACACTATCTACTTAACATTACCCTACTTTTTTACCTTTCCATCCCTATGCTAACTTTCCCTTCCCTCCTGTATACTCTTCTTCCCTATGTTATAATTATTCTTTGCAGAATTCAAAATGCTTTTCCAAAATACTCTTCTAAAGTACATTCCAAAAATAAGTGTTACAAACCTTCTGTCTTGTTAAGAACTGTTACACGGATAAAGTGTAGTATCTTTCTTTTTAAAATTTACTCATTTTCCATTGCCTACTGAATGTTTATGAAGTCTACTTGTTCAGACAAGTCATTAGAAACTATAGATCACTGTCAAGTACACTAATTTAATGTAAATGTAGGCCTATACACTAGGGAGTAGCGATAAAAGTACAAAATGTTGATTTCTCAAAAGTATTTTGAAGAACTATTTTCAAAAGTAGTTTGAAAATACTATTTTCAAAAGTATTTCAAAATACTAGTTTCAAAAGTATTTCAAAATACTATTGTCAAAAGTATTTTAAAAGTTATTTTTTATTTTCAAAATACTTTTGAAAGTATTTTGCCTATCACTGGGTGCAGGCCGTAGGAAAACGTGTACATTAGATTTTACATTAACTCTGCCTTCCCCTACGCTGCTGCTTTTGGCTCTGAAGTCCAATTGCGCAGTTCGGCCGAGTTGTAGCCGTAATGAGATCCTGAGTCCTGGCCACCTTTTGGTTGGTGCCAATTCGCTCAGGGGCTTCACCGTCATTATCACCGACCGATTGCCCAGCGCCATGAGCTAGTGAGCAATAGTGAACACGAGTTGAGGTCCGTAACACGACTTGCCAGATTTTCCCGCCCCTTGGACTGGCATGAGTAATTCCAGAGCTGTCAGAGAGTTTCTGTCGGGTCGAGGACTTCTGTTGCATAGTAGTTGGCCAGAAAACTCGGCCTGGACTGAACGTAAACGAACACAAATATACAAGATTTATCTCTTTAAAGTATCATATTACTGTTCATGATTTTTTAAACTCGTCTACAGTGCCCGTTTCCTCAGCCTGGACTGTGCTACGGCGCTGTATGGTCATTATTATTATCATTATTTTTTATTATGTATTATTATTATTATTTATTTATTAATTAATTAATAATGATTAATTAATTAATATTAATATTTTTATAGTTAATTAATAATAATTATATAATAATAATAATGATAACAGTAATAATACAATGCACTGCATTTGATATTGCCCTCCTTCCAAAGTTCACAAGTAATGGCTGTTTTTTCCAGACATCGCTTTTAAGAACACAGTATGGAATTTTGCTTACATTGCTGTTGGAAAGGAATCCGTGTGAGCAGTGAACCACGGCTGCGTTTCTGGCACAGCGTCAGGACTGCTAATGATGCGGGCCTTGATCCGCGTCAAGGGGGCAGCCGCCGGAGAATTCGTATCCGCTAACGACTGGCTAAATTGTTTTGTTAAATTACTCGATTATATTGTCAGTTGTCTCATTTGATTATTGTCCACATTTTATTCATGCAACGGGAAACTTGATTTTCGTCCGCAATTGCCTATGTTTAGCGTCGATTAGTTTCAACTGATTGATGGAGCGAATGATTGGTTGGTTGAATGATTAACCGGTTGACTGAGTGGATTGCTGACGGGTTCGGGGGAGGGGGGTTGGATGGCTCACTCAGTTAGTCACTTTGTCACTCACCATGCACTCTTAGCTTGCTTGTTTACGCGCTTGCTCATTCACTAACTCACTCACTCACACTGTGCTCACTGGCTTGCTCACTCACTCATTCTCTCACTCACACTGCTCACTTGCCACCTCACTCGCTCAATTCAGCTGTTTATTTGCTTACTCACATTGTAATTTACTTGCTCACTCAATGCTCACTCAGTTTCTCACTCGTTTAGTCTCTCAAGTGTGTCTGACTAACTGATGTCAGCCATGCTTTTCGTTTTCTCGGCTTCAGTAGATGTTAATGACTGGTCAAAGAAATGGTATGAATGTGGCCAGAAGGTGCATTTAGGTGGTTATATGCTGACCAGTAACAAAGTAGGCCTACCTTTGGGTTAGTGAAGAGACTGCTTGTTGTCTAGCTAACGATGGCGACTTTCTACATGAAGTAATGTAATCGCTTATTTGTCACATGCATCTTGAACAATGGTCATCAGAGGGGTTGAAGGATAGTTTGACTGAGGCACAAACACAACAGCAGTAATCCGACAATCCGACAGCCTTTCCTTGAGAGTACACAGCTCTTCAGGCAGCTGTCAGTTTTACATGACACTGGGAGGAGAAACCCCGACTCAGAGGTGACAGACAACTGCATTAGTGGCTGTTGCATATATTTGTACCTGTATGTACAATGTTTTTCACATTGTACAGTATGTATGTCTCATTTTGAAATGAGATACAGCTGTTAGATTTCTATTAATTATTTCACTTAGCTATGATTGTTGCTAATTGTGTTGTGTCATGGTGGATCGAATAAAGTATCTATCTGTCTGTCTGTCTGTCTGTCTGTCTGTCTGTCTGTCTGTCTGTCTGTCTGTCTGTCTGTCTGTCTGTCTGTCTGTCTGTCTGTCTGTCTGTCTGTCTGTCTGTCTGTCTGTCTGTCTGTCTGTCTGTCTGTCTGTCTGTCTGTCTGTCTGTCTGTCTGTCTGTCTGTCTGTCTGTCTGTCTGTCTGTCTGTCTGTCTGTCTGTCTGTCTGTCTGTCTGTCTGTCTGTCTGTCTGTCTGTCTATGAACTTGTAGGTATGTATATATGTATGTATGTACAGCATGTATGTATGTATATTGATATGTATGTATGTGTGTGGGTGTGTGTTGTGCATGTGTATGTATGTATGTTGTGTGCGTGCGTGTATGTACCATGTATGTATGTATTTATGTATGTATGTATTGGGCTATTAATATAGTGCCTTTTAAGAGCCTTACATGGGTGCTGAAACATGGGTGTCTGACAGTTCGACAGAGGTAGGAATCGACATTGTGTCTGGTCGGTGGAGACATCGTTTCGAGAAGTGCGTAAACACGTGAACGAAATGGCTTCCAAATCCGCATCGATTGTTGCCTCCTTTTCCAGCTGCATTGTTTCATCGGTTTCCATCTCCAGTGTTCCATCTCCATTCGTCGAATTTCCAAGGGGTTTTCCTTCTCTCACTCTTCGCTCCCTCATCCTTTGCCCAACTGTCGTCTTCCCTTTCAGCTGTCCGTCGACGCTTTCTTCTAGTAATCCAGTCGCAATTGTTGGCGAATAATAGTCGATAGAAATATTAATTACACGCAGCCATCGACGATTCTGATACAAACGGCTGACGTACGGGCCTCAGTGTACTGCCCCGTTGAGAGGTTCTTAGAGAGGCGATGTCGGGATGTCCACGTACATACAAAGTTGCATATATGCGTAATTGTGTACATACATGCATGCATGTGTAAATACATTGATACATACATGTGTGCCTAAACGAACAAGGTATATTTAGATATGATACAGACATGCTTGTCAAGCAAGGTTGGGACCAGGGTCAATCTGAATCTGCGTGGAAGAACGAAGGAATGAATCAGCCTTTCACCTGGGTTTAAAGAGTTGCTCTGACTGACTGAGTGACTGAATGAATGAATGAATGAAAAAATTAATCTACGTCTTGTCTGCTATTAAAGAAGTGCTATCTAAATGTTCTCGATGAAAGATGAGTGAGTGAATGAAAGAATGAATCCACCTTTCACCTACTAACTGTCTTGTTTGACTGGGGGTTGGACTGGGAACGCTCCCGAGTAGATAACCTTGAAGGTGCGCTATATAAAACCTCTGTAATAATAATAATAATAATAATAATAATAATAATAATTCTATTAAAGGATTGCTATCTAAATGTTCTGAATGAGTGAATGACTGAGCAAACGAAAGAATGCCTTGCACCTTGCCACCTTCTCATGTCCTACCCAGACTCTTTACCCATCAGAATCATCTGCTCTTTGTTGCAGCTACTTCTACTGGACAGACTGGGGTGAAACAGCCAAGATTGAGCGCGCATCGATGGACGGCCTGCCGTCTTCACGTCAGGTCCTCGTCAGTAGTGACATCTTCTGGCCAAACGGTCTGACAATTGACCAGGAAGACGCACGGATGTATTGGACGGACGCACGCCTCCATTACATCCACAGCGCCAACCTTGATGGATCAGACCGACGTCCAGTGGTTTCCAGCACCCTGCCACACCCTTTTGCCATAACCATTTTTGAGGGCTTCCTCTACTGGACAGACTGGCAGACGAGAGCCGTGTTCGCATGTAACAAATCGAATGCGCAGAGCGTAAGAGTTGTAACCGACAAACTGTATTCACCGATGGGTATTCACGTTTTCAACGCTCAGCGACAACCAAAACGTAAGCAACACTGCTTGGCACTTGCTGCTGTATATGCATGTATGTTTGTGTGTGTAGGTATACATGTATGGTTCTGAGATTCAGTGTCATGAGATTTATGTCATCAGTACAGATTTGACAACAGCCGTTCAGCATGGCATACACTGACGAACCCATTTGCTGCCAACCAATTCAATGCTAACCAATTCACTGCCAACCCATTCAGTGCCAACCCATTCAGTGCTAACCCATTGAATGCTAGCCCAGTTACTGCCAACCCCTTCAATGCTAACCCATTCACTACCAACCCATACAATGCTAACACATTCGCAGCAAACCAATTCAATGCTAACCCATTGCTGCCAACCCTTTCGGTGCCAACCCATTCAATGCTAATCCATCTACTGCCAACCCATTTGCTGCCAACTCATTCAATGCTAACCCATTCACTGCCAACCCACCCAATGATGTTAACCCATGTGCTGCCAACCCATTCAGTGCTAACTTATTCACTGCCAGCCCAATTGCTGGCAACCCATTCAATGCAAACCCGTTCACTGCCAACCTATACAATGCTAACCCATTTACTGCCAACCCATTCACTTCTAACCCAGTCACTGCCAACCCAGTTTCTGGCCACTCATTCACTGCCAACCCATACAGTGCTAACCCATTTGCTGCAAACCCATTCGATGCCATGCATTCATTTTGACCTCGACTTTAGACTAATTGATCATTTGTGTGTCAGTGTGTGTACGTGAATGCGTGCGTGCATGCGTGTGGTGTTCCATCGTAGCAGTAAGGAACCTCTCACAAACACTGGATGCTTTTAACGGATCAACGAAACCTTTCGTTCAGCATCGATCTGCGTGTCCCACTCGGCAACTACCTGTCCTCTATTGATCTTTGGCACATCCAAGAACACCTTTAGTGCCACTGATGTTTGCACTGGCAACGACCGCGTCTGCCATTTGCTCGGTCGACGCTTATAGATTTTCTGTGGGAAGGGGAATTCGAGTCGATTGGAAAAGCACGACTGTTTATCTTAGCACGGTAGAAGCGCACGCTTTCCCTACTTACTTTCTTGACTGATATGTATTTACTCTGTGCTATGGAAGAGTTCAGATACGTAAGAGAAAGCGCTATACAGAAACCTTATTTACTTACTTTCCTACCTACCTTCCTTCCTACCTACCTGTGTGTACCTGCCTACCTGCCTACTTGCTTGCTTCTTACTTGTTTTCTTGTTTGCTAGTTTGCTTGCTTACTTACTTCCTTGACTGATGTTAATAATTACTGAAGTCTGCGTCGTTGTGGTGATTGTTGATATTGCTGTGTTCACAATTGTCTGTGACGATGTTATTGTGTTATTGTTTTATGTGAGTTAAAAAGTGCACGGTGCTGCAAGGGTTGCAATCTATTAGTTGCCTGTGGGAGAAGGAGTTCTGTAAATGCACACTTCTATTTTTCCAGCTGATTTTCCTTTCTATGAGCTGATATCTCCAACATATTGAAAGTAAGGTATGGAAAGGTATGGTAAGGCATGAATCCATTTAAAAATCTGCCTTTAGTCCATTTCAAAATCTTCCTTTAATCCATTTCAAAACCTTCCTTTAATCCATTTCACAATCTGCCTCAGAGTTCACAAAGTGCTACATTTTAACCAACTGACCAACTAACCATCTGTGTTCAGAGCTGGCCCAGTTAGCTACATTGGTCAGACCGTACGTCCCATGCACCTCTGTGCAAGAGTGCGTGCGGATCGCTGTTCACCTCCCGACAGTGGCTTATTTCAACGATTTAAATCTCGTGCTAGTACCGTAGTAGTACGGGGACCTTAAATGGCGTGGCGCCCATTCAAACAGGCAGCGTTGGTGAAGGATCTCACCCAATCAATTCATTGAAGAATGAGCACGGTCGAGCCATACAGTCGCTATGTAAAAACGTGTACGTTTACATTTATTTACAGTGCTTACTCCTCATACAAATAGATACTGCACTCGATCAATGGACATTGAATCAACGGTCAATGAATGCATGGCATCGAATGGGTTGGTAGGAGATGAGTTAGCATTGCATGGATTGGCAGTGAATGGGTGGGCAGTGACTGGGTTAGCATTGAATGGGTTGACAGTGATTGATTCTGTAAAAGTAAGTAAGTAAGTAAGTATATTCTTTATTACACCATTAGCAAACGCACAATGGGACAGAAGCTAGAAGCATTGATTGTAAAACATTGAAGTAATAATAAATCGAAATAAAAATGATAAAATAAGTAATTAAAAAAGCAAGTGTTTTCTTATCATTTATGCAGTAATCTAGCAATGTAACCCTTCCCCGTCAAAGGATCACATCGTGTTATCTCGCGATTATGCCGGCGAGGTCGAAGATAATATCCGGTAGATCGTATCGGAGGGAGCAAATCATGGAGGACATGCCCTGGGTTCTGAAGGATTGCTGCAAAGAGAGCATCGTCCGCCTTAGAACACAACAGGTCAAATGTAGGAGTATCAGTTGGCAGATACCCTTGTCGCTTAAGCTTACGTATCAAGGCAGAGAGACGTTCTCTCTCAAGACCATTGGAAAATCCCCACCAGACTGGAGATGAGTACAACATTCGTGCCACTGTGGTGGAACGTACAACATCATGAAGGCGGCTTCCAGTTAATCCATGAGAAACCAGGACTCGCAGAGCAAAAAAGGATTGTTTAGCTTTACAACAGATGTTGTTAATGTGCGAGGAGAACCCAATTTTTTCAGAAAGAGTGACTCCCAAAATTTTTATTTCATTTACACGTACGATCCCAGCAATGGGCGGAGGGGTATCTAGAATTTTGGTTCGAGGACGCCTTATTATGATTTCACAAGACTTACTATGATTTAAGCGCAAGTTGCAATTTCTGGCCCATTCAGCTATGTGGGCAAGTTCAGAGTCAGTGGTCGTTATGTTTGAGGCAGGAATTATCAAATAGCAATCATCTGCGTATTTGAATAATCGGTTCCCTGCATGAAGCAATTTAAGTCCAGAAATGGCGGCCAAAAAGTGAATTGAAAGCAAACCCTGAGCCTGAACAGTGTTGGGCTATTGCACATTTTCGGTCACTGCTGAGTTCAACGTGTTCTGTCAATTCTTTTATGTAATTCAGGCCCAAACTTAGGACTTTGAATTTGCGTACCCATTGAAGCCTGACTTCTGGTTTCTATCGGATTTCGGATTTCGACCGGGCTTTCCAACAGATTACGATTTCTGATTTCGATTTCACTTGAAGCGACCATTGACTGGTGTGTTGGACATTATGATAACGGCGCTATAGAAGTCATTAGATTAGATTATAGTAGAATTAGTGATTGTTAGGTAACGTAAGCCTAGGCAGTAGGCGTCATGGTGTTACTGTAAAACTTAACAAGGCAAGGTATAGTAAGGTGTATTGAGGCATGGTAAGGCATGGTAATGTAGGATATAGTAAGGTAAGATTAGATGAGGCATGGTAAGGTAGGGTACAGTGAAGTATATAGTAAGAAGGTACATAAAACATGGTAATGTAGGATATAGTAAGGGAAGATTAGATGAGGCATGGTATTAAAGGTAGGCTACAGTACAGTTAATTATAGTTACAGTAGAAGTTACATAAAGCGTGGTAATGTAGGATATATTAAGGTGAGGTAGTTGAAACATGGTATGATAAGGTGAGATATAGCATGGTGAGGTGAATATTATTGAGGTTCAGTGGTCAATAGTATGGTGGTAATGTAGGTTAGGTTAAGGTGAGGTAATCAACTAATCATACTAATCGAGACATGGTGTGGTAGCATGGTGAGGTGAATTGACGTTCAGTGGTCAATAATATGAAAATAAATATTAAAGTAGAGCCATATATTTTTATAGCCCAGTAATATGTGCAAATCGTTCGTATGTATGCTCTGAGTAGACAGAGCGGGTTTGTAATTTTCCTCTGAGCACACTCTGTGAGCATTTAAATGCACAGGAAAGTGTTTTATGCAAATATATTCTTAAATGTCGGTCTACGTGTGTAAATATAAATATGTTTAATGTGTGCATTTGACAGTCACAGCCACACACCACCACCGTAGTGGGTTTGTACCTGTGCATCTGTCTTTGTGTGTGTGTGTATGTGTTTGTATGTGTGTGTGTGTGTGTGTGCAAGTATCTACGCATCTTTTTTGGCGTCTGTGTGTGTATGACTGTGTGTATGTTTGTGTGTGTGTTCCGTGCATTATGTGCATGTACCCGTGTGTGTGTGTTTGTTTGTGTGTGTGTGTGTGTGTGTGTGTGTGTGTGAGTGTGTGTGTGTGTGTGTGTGTGTGTGTGTGTGTGTGTGTGTGTGTGTGTGTGTGTGTGTGTGTGTGTGTGTGTGTGTGTGTGTGTGTGTGTGTGTGTGTGTGTGTGTGTGTGTGTGTGTGTGTGTGTATGAGCGTCTGTTCTTGTCTGAGCATCTCTGCTTGTATGACTGAATGCTCTGTGTATGTATGTGTATGTTTATATTTGTTTATGTGTATATGCTTGTGTATGTGTGTGTGTTTGTGTGTAAGCTTGTATTTTGTGTATGTCAGTCCCTGTGCTGTTTATGTGTCTGCATGTCTGCTTGTGTTCTGCCGTTTAAACGTGTGTTTGTCCGTTTGTGTGGTCTTCGTAGGCGCTGATAATCCGTGTGCGGGCGGCGGCGGAAACAATGGCGGATGTTCGCATCTTTGTTTTCTGTCTCCCTGGTTTCCGTTCTACAGCTGTCAGTGTCCCACTGGAGTCCGTCTCCTCGAAGACAACAGAACCTGCGATAACGGTAGGTCACGACCGATGGACCACGTGCGGGCCACAGGCAGGTCGGGGGGGGGGGAGAGGAGAGACGCACTGGGACCGGTAACGTCGGACACTAGAGCTTCACTTGACGATAACAATAATGGTGATCACACTGACGATTACGAAGATACATATTGTGCTTGAAGAAGATATGAAAAATATATGAAAAATATATTATAATATATGTATATTATATCGCATGATGAAGAAGATACATATTGTACTTGAAGAAGATATAACAAATTGTATTAAAAAATATTTAAAAAAATATATATCGCATGACTAAGAAGATATATATGATACTTGAAGAGGATATATTGCACTAGAGCAAATGACATTGGATCCATGGAAATGGTGATGTTGATGGCGATGAATACAATGATGACAATGCTGATGGTAATAACAATGTTGATGAGGATTTTGAGTGATGTGTTGTGATTGGCGGATACGTCGGTCGGTCGTCGTCGTGTGTCGCTTAGTAATGCAGAACCCGTTTTTAGCATCAGAAGTGTTTTACCTGCTGGAAAAACGTATCGCCTGGTAATCAAATACAGTTCTTGTGGCCAACAATTTGCAGCTGCCCTGCCAGGATTTCCATGGGCATTAGATTGGACTCATATGGGCTGTATACGAACCCTTATGGGAATATGGGTCTTATAATATGGGCTTCGTGTGGGTTTGCTGGCCGGGTGACAGAAAGAAACCTCTCAAAAACGGTTCTAATTGATATAGTGTCCATTGAGAAACTCAAAAGTGGTTGATCATAATATCCAGATAGAAACGTTCCATTGTACGTCTAATCCAATGACTTCTATAGTGTTGTTATCATAATGTCCAAAACATCAGTCGATGATTGCTTGGTATGTCTGCACGCGTCAACTCAGAACTCATGCAGCAAATATGAAGCCCTGTATAACCGAGTTGAATAAGTGCAACTTAGAATGAAGAATGTAATATGAGCTAACCCATAAGTTTGCATGGGCTAACCCATAAGCTTCCATAAGCCAAACCCAAGAGAGGTAGCCATGGGTATCGCAGTATCAGATGTTAGCTATTTCGGTTCTTAGTATCCGCATTTGAGGGTGGTTGCCAATCCTCTGTCTCAGTTACTGATTTTCCCACAGTGTATGGTCTATGTACTCATTTAGTAAGTTTGCTAGGGGGCTCAATTGGAGTAGAAATCTTGAAACATCTTTCTGCCATACCATGGATTTGAAGCTGATAGATTGTTCAGCGTGCTAAGTACTATAAGCTGTGCCCAAGTATGCCTTTAAGTAGGTTGAAAGTGTGATGTAATAACTGTTTGGCTGCAGTGATTTTAGCAAAGAATTCTGTTTCAAATTGGTGTTTATAGATTGCAAAACATTGAACTCTTGTCAACCACAGTACTTAAAATCGATCCTTATTCAACCAGGTCATTGGATTTCCTTTCTCTGGTTGTGCATAACACTGGAACTGTTCTCAAGTGGTGAACGAGCTCTTTCGGTTGCTAGACCTAAAATTCTAGAACTCTCTTCCAGCGTCTGTTCGTTCTGCCGGGTCACTTATAAACGTCATTTTGGTCACAACTTGAACTATCTTTTCAAGTTGGGTTATCAACTGTAAGCTGCATTTCTCTTGCAGTAGACTGACTAGACAAAGTCATTCAACAAAGACTCTTATGGTTTGGACATGTAGAGAGAATGCCAGTTGACAGATTCCCACACAGTGCACTACATGCAAGATTCGAAGGGAAAAGACTCAAAGGCAGACCAAGGCTACGCTGGATAGATAATATAACTGAGGACATAACATCACTTGGACTAACATTAAGGGGGGCAATAGACTTGACAAATGACCGAGGACAATGGAGATCATTTATTCGTACCCATAGCCGCCAAATGGCTGGCGTCAGGAACTGATGATGATGATGAGACTGACTATTCAGATTACAGATCTTGCTGAGGCTTGATTTTGGTGCTCAATCAGCTGATGCCTTGTGCACCATACTAAAATTGTTAAGTTATAATAGTAATAATAATAATAATAATAATAATAATAATAATTGTGGGGAAAACATGTAAAAATAATAATAATAGTAGTAGTAGTAGTAGTAGTAGTAGTAGTAGTAGTAGTAGTAGTAGTAGTAGTAGTAGTAGTAGTAGTAGTAGTAGTAGTAGTAGTAGTAGTAGTAGTAGTAGTAGTAGTAGTAGTGATAATAATAGTAATAGCAACAACAATAATAATAATTTCTCAACACTGAAGTCGAACTACGTTAGTGTCTGGTGTGAGTAGATATGACACTGGGGAGATGTGCATTTGTTGGGTGGTGATGTTATTAGAAGGGAGGGGTTGTGTGCATGCGAGTTTGTTTTGAATTTGTTTAGACTAAGTACATTCACATGTGACCGGCTCCGACAACACTTATGGCTTAGGATACTGCAGTCTGTTTGTGATTATTCGTCTTAGAATAAGTCAAAAGACGCTTAAAGGGACAGTTCATTTGTTTGTTTTTCTAGTGATCAGAAAAACAGGCCTCGTTAGAGAATTGTACTGGTTTTGTCTGAAGAGCGGTTGGGGGGGGGGATAACTGTTGAAGACATTTTCCTGAGGAAGCCAATACCAGTCGATAATGAATGAGAAAATACAGTATAGAAAATACGCGACATATATGTTCACATCAGCGCATGTGTACTTATGTATGTACATAGGAGCACTTACCAAAATGGACATACATGCTCCGGTTTCAGTCTGTTTTGAAATATGCCGCCCAGCTAGTGTCCAATTTACCCAGATTCTCTCATATTTCTGAGTATATGAGAGATGCACCTTACTGGCTACCTATTGCAGGAAAGCATGAAATTCAAGATCCTGCTCCTGGGTCAGGCCTCGTTGGTCGGATCTGCCCCGAGCAAATGTGCGAGAGTTGTAGCCTGTAAGTACCCAATATGGTCGATTGGTCGTCAGTTGCTTTGCTCGGGTGCAAGGGAGATCAACACTGTCCTGCATAGGTAGGCTATCTCCCTTTGATCAAATGTACGATTCCGTCTAACTTGGCCCAAGTTATGTTCTCATCATCTGTTGAGATGCACCTGGGACAGCCATAGACACTGCTCTGTTGAGAGGTTCTTAAAATGCGCTCTATAAACGCCCAGATACATAATTGTAATTGTAATTGTAATCGAGAATTTATATAGCGCCACTCAAAATCAGAGGCGCTTCCACCCCGGGTCAGTGTCTTCAATCACAAAGAGAAATGTTTTCGAGCGCTTGCGAAACTGGACAGGAGAGAGAGAGAGGAGGACAAGCCTAAAGCCCTGAGGGAGGCTGTTCCAGCTGGAAGGGCCCACAACTGCAAAACTACGAGACTGGGCAGTAGCAGTGCGCATCCAAGGAACTACCAAGTGGACACCGGCAGATGACCGGAGAGAGGCCCGACCAGGCAAACTGGAAACTGGGGTGCAGTAAGCCCTGAGATACAGCGGAGCATACATACATACATCTGCACACATAAGCCCAGATACATACATACATACATACATACATATATACACATAAAAGCCCAGATACATACATACATGCACAAATATGCACACATATTTTTTTGTTATAATCATTTCTTAATTTGACATTTTTCAGGTCCTTCAGAAATGCTTCTGTTGGCGCGACGCACAGACATTCGGCTGATATCGCTCGACACTTTCGACTTTCTGGACGTCGTTCTTGACATAGGCGACATTCGTCATGCGATCGCTTTGGATTATGATCCAATCGAGAAGATGATCTATTGGACGGACGATGATCTTCATGTTATACGCCGTGCATATCTTAATGGTTCTGGTATGGCATGCCAGCTTGTTTCTTCTTTATTTCTATGGAAAGCCAGTGCTTGTGTATGTCGGCTGTCAATGTTTTTGCTTCTAATTCAAACCCTGAATGAATTCGAAGCATTTATGGTGAATGTTTATCACAATCATTGTCTCCAATATTATCAGAGAACTTTGTTTTTATCTACATAGTTCTCTGATAATATTGGAGACAATGATTGTGATAAACATTCACCATAAATGCTTCGATTTCATTCAGGGTTTGAATTTTTTTTGGAATTGGGTTTTTATCTACATATTTAAAGACGTCAACGGCCTTTGTAGCCATAAGATGTCGTTAAACTTTGGAATAATAATAATAATAATAATTATCTACATAATTATCCTCACCGTATCATCATCATAATCATCATCATCATCGTCATCATCATCATCATCATCATCATCATCATCATCATCAACTCTGGTGTTACACAAATCAGTACAATACAACTGTATTTGATATTGGCCTCCTTCCAAAGTTCAGAAGTGCACATGCAACCATATGATGGCACTTTGATGGTGCTGAGCACTTTGTGAGTTGTTCAAGATCCCTAAAGAGTGACCATCTCGGAGAGACTTGAACCCGTGCTATCTGCATTGCAGCTGAGCGCTCTAACGAATTGACTTCCTTGTCCCAATATTGTTGCTGTTGTCCTTATCTTGAAAACTTAGGCCCCATTCCATTTATATTTATGTTTCTTGTTGCCCGGCTTCAAGCATAGCTCTGTATTGTCGCAAGGGAGCATTAGCAGATTTCAGTTGTATTGCATTGTATTGCTTTGTGTTCGTCAGGGATCGAGACAGTTGTGGATGTCGAGATCTACAGCCCAGATGGCATTGCAGTTGACTGGTTCTCCCGAAATCTCTACTGGACAGATACTGGTTCTGATCTCATCCAAGTTGCCCGACTCAATGGGACTTCAAGAAAAGTTATTATTTCGGATGGTCTCGACGAACCAAGGGCAATCGTGCTTGATCCTCTGAAGGGGTAAACGTCTCGAATCCAAGTTTTCGATTCATTCTGGCAAAATTTACGTATGCAGTGATTGCTCTAGTTGTCATTTCTTGGGTTATTTCTGTCCTACCATTTATTATCTCAAGTGTAGTGCTATAAGGAGGGCCTGCTCTGGAATTGAACTAGAGAGTCTGCAGACGCTTGAAGACCATTCTGTTCTATCTGGTAATAGTATTAATAGCTAATAGAATTAGTGGTAGCAGCAGTGCGAGTAGTATTTTATTAGCATTTTAATTTGACTGCTGTAGCTGTAACAAGCTTGCTAAGCCACGTAGATATGCTCAGCTGAACACTGTATTAATTAAAACTATTTATATGGCTGACTGAAATCGATTAGGGCCGATTAGTTAATCATTGTGATTTATGTGATATATGTTAATAGGCAGATGTACTGGACAGACTGGGGAAGAGACAGCAAGATCGAGAAATCTAGCCTGGACGGAAGTGGCCGATTGACCCTGGTCAACGTTTCTCTTGGCTGGCCAAATGGCTTGACCATTGACCGCAGCGAGAGCAAGCTCTACTGGGCAGATGCTAAGCTTGACCGAATCGAATACGTCAACCTTGATGGCAGTGCACGTAGAATTCTGGTGGCTGAACATATCCCACACATTTTCGGATTTGCTCTGCTAGGTAGGATGATGGCTCAGTGTTGAATTTGACATCAGCAGTGTTCCCTTTATGCAGAGTGGTGGCCGGGAAGCAGATCTTTGGCTCTACTCATGGTAATGATGGTCAAAAAGTGTAATCAGTCTCTGTTCAACCAGTTTAGAAACCTGTGCACTGAAGCTTTGGCATTTCTGAGAGTAGTAATGTTAAAAATTGTTGCGATATGGTTGCAGTGTTGAAGTCTGTTGTCTGTTTTGTTTTGACTGTTTTTTTGACTGTTGTCTATTGTTTTTTGATTGTTGTCTGTCTTGTTTTGGCTGTTGTTATTGTTGTTATTATCCTTGTCGCTGTTGTTTCTGCAGAATACTTACTTTGCAGAGTTAGTATATATCTGTGTTTGAATCATTATCATCATCATCATCATCTGTTACATAGCCCTCTCTGGAGCATTGTTCACCATTGAGCACTTCTGAGTGGCTAGAAGCGCTTTATAAATGTTCGAATGCAATACAGTATATTTGTCCACAAGACGCTGCCTGCTGTCTCTATTCGAGACATGTCTTCAGTTTGTGTGTACCGGTAATCAGAAATTTCTGGGCATAGGTCAGACTCTGCCATTCCTGTCCGTATGTAGCGAGGGCATCCAGCTTGGTGGTACCAGAGGTCATATGTGTCCGAACAGCCAGAACCTTCTTGTTTCGATCATGTGTGACACGGGCCATGCATCGTACATCGATTCACCTCTGCACTGGTAGACCTCTGTGTCTGAATGCTGACTGAACATGCTTGTGATGAATGATGTTCATCTAAACTTGCTTTAAGTACGCATGAGAATGCTTGCAGGAAACGTTCATTTGTCTGAAGTACTTCCAGATTGCTGAGAGCAAAAACTTCGTTTAGCTTACACGTATAAAGCACCGGATGCATACTTAAATACATACTCATGGAATACTTGCAGCAAAATGTTCATTTATCTCAAGTACTTGCAGAATACTTGCAGCAGATGTTTGTTTCTCTCAAGTACTCCGAACCGCTGCTTATCGCCTTGTTTGTCAGGTGATTACGTCTACTGGACTGACTGGCAGCGCCGTGCGATCGAGCGTGTCAACAAGACGAGTGGAAAGCAGCGAATGGTCATTGTTGACCAGCTGCCGGACATCATGGGACTGACCGCCGTTTCCACAACGTTCTCCACTGGTGAGTGGATGTTACCTTATCAGATGTTCAGGCACTAAATGTTTTGAGCTAATTTCAAGGATGCACCTTTTGGACCAGCTAGGTAGCCATGTTCCAGCTCCTTTGAGAATTTTTAAAGGTGCTATATAATGCCTTCCATAAGAATCTTAAGCTAGACGTATACCGGTACATTATATGAGTGCATACCATTTTTGTTTCTGTAGCCCTCAGGTTTTCTTACAGCCAGTGCACGGCTTAAAACCATTTTGAAGCGGTTTTGTCCAAAATAAAATCGAGTGAAGTTTGTTGTATTTCTAGCAGGACTTCAGAAAAATTTTTGCCACTTAATTGCCCCTTTTGAGAACTTGTTAAAACTGTTTAAACAAGACATTACATAACAGAATAATATGACATAGAGTTTAAGTGGTTCAGAAGACCTCATTTTGTGTTAAAACCATGGCTGATTCTCATTGTCCACTGCTTTAGGTGATGGCGGTGGTTGTTCTGTGGACAATGGTGGTTGTAGCCACCTGTGCCTGACCACTCCCAATGGTCCAGTCTGTGCCTGTCCATTTGGAATGGAGCTTGTCAAGTCCAACCGGAAGACCTGTGTCCAGCCAGAAGCTCTTGTTCTCTACACTAAACGGAGCGAGGTCCATGTTGCATCGCTTGAAAACGTCGACAACGACATCATCATTCCTCTGCATGACTTGAAGTCGGTGTCGGACATCGACTTTGATTTTGTCAATGGTCAAATTTACTGGGCTGACACTGGTAACAAGGTTAGAATATGTTTATTTCACTAAGCAGTCATCTTATTTATTTAATTATTTATTTTATTTGTCATCATCATTATTGCTCTGCATCTTTTAAATATGTTTCAGGTCACCACTCCTGGGAGATTCACAGGCAGAACTGTAAGCTAATGGTATTAATAAGTACTCACGTGACCCACGTGACCTTAAAATGCGTAGGCTAATGGATTTGCTTGGCAACAATTAATATACAATCGGTCTGAAAATGGGGCACTTTCAATGTTTGAAATTGTTGGATATACCATATCCATGTTTTTGGACAAATTTCTGCAAGAAAAAATAAAGAGTAACGCTCTTCAGCAGAAATCCTCCGTTCACACCCTCTTGTTAGGTGCCTGTTTACACTTAAATATCGACGAGCTGCATTGGTTTCCCAGTCACTTTTAGTACACGCTCATCGGTAAAGTGTTAGCACTTGCTGAGCACTATCCTCGTTCACAACTCTGTCTTTATCCGAGTGTTGACATACACAGCAGATCTGAAAAGCTTTTCTGGCTTTTGGTGTTGCTTTCTATATATTATTCTCAGTTATATATGATATACCATCAACATAAATTTGTAAACTCGTTGAGCCACTGTGTTGCTTCTCTACATGTTGCCTGAAGTACTATGCAATCTTCCACAGATAACTTACAGTTTATTAGTTATAGTTTATTAGTTATAGCCAATCAACTGCTTGAGCCTACATATATAACATGAAGTCAAGTGGGTCGCTTGAGAGCTGATTTAATATGCAAGCTTATAGCTGCTCCTGTGCGTCTACCAGATGTAGGGATTTGAAACATGCGTTCTGTGTACACTGTATTTGTTTCATATCTCACCGCCAGAGCGAGTCAAGCACTTAGTACTCATGTGCAGTTAGTAAAATCTGAATCTGGGATGCAGAATGGCAATTTATTATTTTTTATTTGATTGTTATTTATTATAATTTTTATTTGATTATGTTTGCTGATTATTTTTATTGATTTTATTGCATTTTTATATGATTATTATTTATTATCATCTCTTGTTTGATTATGTTTATTGATTTTGTTTATTGATTTCTTTTTATTGATTGTATTTTGTTTTTATTTATTTATTTCATTTAATTATTGATTTTTGTTTGATTATTTTTATTTACTATGTGATTATTTTATTGATTATTTTTATTTATTATTTATTTATTTATTTTATTGATTATTTTTGCATACTTGACCTGTATGGATTTATTCACTCATTCGTTTGTAAGATTTTTGTTCATCCTATATTATTAAATGTTCAGTCGTTCTAGAGTTAATTTGTTCAATTGATCATTCCTTTCTTCTTTCATTTATGTGTTCGTTCTTGAAGTGAGGAAGGTAATCACTCAATCATTAATCTTCTGCTGCTTGATCTTGCTTACTTTCTGTCTTTCAGTCTGTTTTGGTTTGTTCACTTATTTCTTCTTTCATTCCATCCTTTCATTTTATTTTGCCAGTCATTCATTCCCTCTTTCATAAACTTCAGTCTTCCCATCCTGTCTTCTTTCAGCCGTGAATCTTTGTCAGCATCGGTTGGAATTCTGCCTCGCAGTGTGCCAACAAGGAATTGTAAATTTTATGTCAGTCACTTTAGTTGTCATGTGAGTGTAGCTTTACTGCACTAAATATTCGTCACGGTTAAAAATCTGTAAGCTGATCTTGATTCCTGATTTTTTAACTTGAAAAGAAATTAGCGGAACCAGAAAGTGAATTGTTATTGGTAATTTCACAGCACCAGCTCGTTAGGAGAGTTAATTAACTGCAGCGGGGTTAATTAAATGTCAAGCCCTGAACCGTCCTGTAAGACTCGTAACTGGAATTTTAATATAATTGCTCAGCTGAAACACTCTATGCCTTGCGGAATTTTTCACCTAGTCTGTGACAACAGAATGCAACAGTGGGAGCTCTTGTTTTTGGCAACCCGAGTGAAATCCTGTGGTTGTTGAACAACAGAGGCAACAGTGGGACTTGGTTGTCTTAGCAACTGAGTAAAATCCTGAAGCTGGTGCTCACAACAGATGAAATGATGGCGCTGACGTTGCTTATAATGGTAGTGGTGGTGACTACAATTATAATGACAATTATTTTGATGACTGATTAGATTGATTGTGATGATGCCTGTATTGTTCTATGACTGAATTGTTTGGCAGATGATAAGTCGAGCTTATCTGAATGGAAGTCTGATTCAGCCAGTGATTCGATATGGTCTAGAGTCGCCTGACAACCTGGCTGTCGACTGGCTTGCTCGAAATCTTTACTGGACAGATTCGGGATCCGGAAGGATCGAAATGTCGCGACTCGATGGGAAGTCAAGACGAGTCATTGTCTGGAAGGATATGAAACCACGATCACTACTCTTAGATCCAAATAACGGGTGAGAGCTCTTCAGTAATGGAGGACATAGCAGTTAACTATAGCACAAAAGCAACACAGCAGTTAGTTTATTACCAAACTATTAGTAGTTAGTGTATCAGCACAACACAGCAGTTAGGGTGTCACAAAGTGACATAGCAGTTATTGTTTTACAGAGCAACATAGCAGTTATTGTATTACAGAGCATCATAGCAGTTAGTGTATCACAGAGCAACAAAGCAGTTAGTTTATCACAAAACAACATAGCATAACCTACTCCTCAATCCAAGTAGTGGATACTGGATGAGAACTCTTTGATTATTGCCTTCTCCCTAAATGTAGGTAAATAAATGGCCTAATAGTTGATGGATGATAATTTATATCTTACATACTGATGTTTCTAAATTCTGTGTACTGTACAGATGAGAATTGAGTGAGGAGAGAATGAGAGGCTGAGTTGGTCCAATGGCTTGGTATACCTTGGATGATCTTACCTTGTACCTTAATCTCTTTCTTAGCTTCATGTACTGGACGAACGCCTTGAATCCATCGCGAATCGAGCGAGCTGCCCTCGATGGTACACAGAGACGCATCGTAGTAACCAATGTTGACCACGTCAACAGCCTTGCCATCGACTATGCTGAACAGCGACTCTACTGGACCAACCTCGACACCGGTCGAATAGAGTCATCGACAGTTGACGGGAGAAGTCGTCACGATGTCGTCACTGGCCTGCGTCAACCATACAGCCTGACACTCTATGGCAAATTCGTCTACTGGACAGATTGGCAGACAGGAAGTATACATCGCGCCAACAAAGTCAATGGACTCGAATGGGGTCTGATTGTTGGGGAAATTCTTTCCCCAATGAACGTCGCAATATTTCATTCGTCGCGTCAGTTAGGTGAGCAAAGCATTAAAATCTTATCTTTACATGGCATAAATATAGGTGTACACGTTTGTCTATAGCGACCCTATGACTTCGACCCTGCTCATTTTTCAACGAATTGATCAGGTGAAATCCTTCACCACCGCTGCCCGTTTGCTATTTAAGGTCCCTGTATATGAACCGTACTAGCAGGTATTCAGATAAGCTCTTTGTTCAGTCGATGCATTATCAGGAACCTTTACTCAATAGGGAGGAAGCAAGTGTATGACTGTCTGAAATATAAGTATGGTAGCATATAAATAAGTATAAATGAATAAGCGATTAATTATGTAAATGAACAGAGCCTACGTGTTTGTTCAGTTGTGAGTGAATTCTTGTTTTGGAGTAACTGATATTTGGCCGAGTGTGCGCATTAAGTGCAAGAAAGGCTTGAGTATTCGAGGAGTCCCACGAATTTGCACAGTTAAGTAAGTGTGTAAGTAACTAGCTCTGTATTTATGCAAATGCAGTACCACTACTGCATATGCAAGTAGTCGTGTATTTATGGAAATGCAGTGCTGCAAGAGCATAAGTAAGTATTTCTATATGTTGTTCAGGTGCAGAGTCCTTGGATAGCTGGCCACTGCCTCGTGGAGAGAGTAACCTTGTTTTGGTTGTTGTGGTTCTCATTATATCTTTTGCAACCTGAGATGAAATTATTTACTTCATTTGTGAAATTTATTTTAGGTTGGAGTCCATGTAGCCTGATGAATGGTGGTTGTTCCGATCTATGCATTACGAACACTCGATGGACGGAAACAGCGCAATATTCACACCATTGTGTCTGCACAACGCACCACACTCTGTCCTCAAATAATCATTCTTGTACATGTTAGTACCACTCAGCATTTGCACAGTCATTGAGGTAAGGTAAGGAATCAACCTTACCTCTTGATCTTTTGTTATCATAGGGAAGGATATGGAGGAAAAAGGTGTGGGAAGGAATAGATAGACAGACAGACAGATGGAGAAAGGAACAGGAAGGCAAGCAGAGAAATTGGGGCTCCAAAAAAGACAAGAATAACTTCATTTTGCATTGTGGAACATGGAAGCTTTACTAATCAGTCATTGAGCTGTGGTTATGGTGACATATGATGATGCAAGAGTGTATGTGGGCATGGTAGCCCGTAATGCAGGGAGCATGGGTTAGAGCTTCCACTTAGGCAGTCACTGTGTATAGGTCCATGAGCAAGTCCATCACTCACAATTACAATTGCTCAGTGCCATCGATGTTCTGTTGTATGGTCATTTGTGCAGTTCTGAACTTTGAAACGATGGCATTATCAATATCAAATGCAGTTGTATTATTACATTATGTAAGTAAGTAAGTAAGTAATTTATTTGCCACATTCGTTAAAGTGCACATCATTGAGCACAATTGAAAAACTTCATAAATTCAGTGGCAGGCTGCCGATGAAGTCATGGCTCCATTAAGGACCCATTATGTATGTATGTATCAAGACTCCTTTGTAAGTATCTCACAAAGTGCTACTTACATTAGCCTAATTTGGGTTAAAGTTCGTTAAGAACATTAAGTTCATCTATGAGCTCAGATAACTAGAAATTGAAGCCTCTGCTGTGGGCTCTCACACACCCGTAGAACTTGATCATTGTCTGATCGTTTGTTTTCCTCACATTTCAGCGCCAGATATCTTACTTCTCCTCAGTCAGAAGAATTCCATTGTCCAGTTGTCGGTCGGTTCTGAGGCAGATTCCTCTCCCGACGTCCCGCTTGCCTTGCCGCCACACATCCTGCGGGGAATCAGAGCGTTTGATTTCAACCCATTTGACGAGAACATCTACTGGGTGGATGGCAAAACAAAGACGATTAGAAAGATGAAGTCAGATGGAACAAATGTAAAGATACTTCCACTTCATACAGTCTAAAAAAATTTTAAGGATAACATACATTACATATGGGTTTGTCTTAAATTTTAAGTTTCAAAATTAATATCGGCCAGGTTGTTTTTGTGTTCCACCTTGAGAAACATTAACATTTGCCAAATTAGATGAAAATCGGAATAGATTTAGAACTTGCGCAATGCCCCGGAAGAATTATCACTTAGAAAACAATGGGATACATGGTAATTTTCAAAGATCCGAACAATTTCAACACTCAAACATAAAAATAAGACAAAAGCAAAAGAAGAACCTTATTTATTCACTAATTTTTTCCATTTAATGCTTTTGGGAATTTGTTTTGCTGGTACTCAACCATATGCACAACAAGTTGATAATATTCCTCATTTCGGACCAAGGTTTTATTGAAGGACTGCATGAGAGTCACTCCTTTCTCCGCCACATCGTTAGTCACTCTTAGGTCTTATGTAAGTAAGTAAGGCATTCGTTCTTAACTCAAGACAAACACTCACTTTACAAACAGTAAAACGTAAAACAGTGAAAAAGCACAATGACTGTTAGTTTGATCGCAAAACTCTTGCAGATGGTTGTTCTTGTGCAAAACACTGGTCAGCCTGGTTCTCTGTTTCCATTCGATATTGTCATCGACCCGGTTGATGGACTGATTTACTGGAGCGACTCAGCTCGGAACGTCATCAGCGTCTTGCGATTTGATGGCAGCGAAGTCGGGGTGATAGTGAACAACACACAGCAACGACCAAGGGCATTGGCGCTGGCACCAGAAAACAGGTCTAGTGTCATCTTCTTTTGATCTCATTATGGCTAGGCTTTGGTGCACCATCAGTTGATGCCTTGTGCATTAGACAAAAGCGTGATAGAAGTTAATTAATTAACCATTGCGACTTCTTTATTTTAAACTTACTAGGTCTGGTTTGATCTTTGGCTCTGTGTTGCTCTTACAAGCAAACTAATTGAAACTCACAAGCCAGAGTTTGTCTGTAACGGAATTTGTTAGTGAATGGGTAAACGTTTTTTTTATTTTTTTCGTACAAAGACTTTATGGTGCTAGAAAGCTGCACAAGATTTTAGATTATAAAAGAAAACTCTAAATAATAGACTTTCTAGATCAGAGGCACCTACCGGTAGGCATGTTTCAGGGCCTTTGGATTTTCTTTTGGGTGTTCTGTTAGAAGCACTATATGAATGTCCAGTTACAGTACATGCATAAATACAGAAACACTTAAAATTAAATGAACAAAGGGCATTAGATTAAACTTTTGTATTGCAATTTTAATGTAGTGTGTTCATAACAATTTTGAGATCGTCATCAGTGTCAATTGTCAGTGCTAGTATGTAGGGTTATCTAACAGATGGAATCTCAATTCCTTATTGAAAGTGTGAGCATTTTTGGCCTTCTGATTATCGATGCTGGAAGGCTGATCCTCCAACATGTGGACCAGTTTAAACTGCTGTGTTGAATTTATGTGTCGAGGGATAATGCCTTTTAACAAACTATCAATTAGGTGGAAACATGTTAAGTGATAAAAGATTACATCTTAAGAAATTGTTTTTCTCTGTTACATAGAAATCATATTTCATAGTTTAATGATTGGTTATATTGTCTCTATTTCATTGTAGTCTGATTTTCTGGACAAATCTGGGTGTGTCGTCGCAGAGCATAGCATGTTCAGAAGTGGATGGATCTGGCGTTCGAACGATCTTTGGTGGCGAATTTGGCTTCCTTGGTCCTATTGCAGTCGATTCTGAGACACAGAGGATCTTTTGGTCAGACATCAGTGTTGGCCAAATTGAAAGCGGAAGTTTTGATGGCACCAATCGGCAAGTGCTCGTAACATCCGTGGCACAACCGGTCGGCCTGGCAGTTAACGAACAGCTTCTCTTCTGGGCTGACAAAGAGTCGAAGTTGCTCGAACAGGCAAACAAGAAGACCGGTCGAGATCGGCAGACAATGAAGTCTAGACTGCCTTTCCTGAGTGACCTCGTCTTGGTGAGCTATCGCAGAGAGAGGAAACCAGCAGCTAGAAGCGGCTGTCTGCAGAGAAACCTCAAGTGCTCGCATCTGTGCGTGCGACACGAAGACAGCACGGCTCGCTGTTCCTGTCCTGTCGGTCTCATTCTAGATGTAGATGGACAGACGTGTGTCCTGTCCTTGCCGTGTGCCACCAATCAGTTTGCTTGCTCGTCGGGAACGAATCTGTGTATTCCGCTTGCTTGGAAATGCGATGGGGAAGTGGACTGCAAGGATGGCTCGGACGAGGCATCGTGCGCGTCGTGTACGAGCGGTTTTTCGTGTCTGAGCGGAGAGTGCATCTCGCTCGATCTGCAGTGTAACGGGCAAAAGGACTGCCGAGATGGTAGCGATGAAAAGGGATGCATGGCATGTCGAGAAAGCGCAACGGAGTGTCGAGGTGATCGCACTTGCTACACGAAGTCGCAGCTCTGCGACGGCGTCGTCAGCTGCTGGGACGGTTTCGACGAAATGAACTGTGCCCAGGTCGCAAAGAATGGAGCAAGCGTTCAGTATACGGTGGTCGTGATTGGTGTCGTCTGTGGCATTCTTCTGATTATTCTGATCATCGCGATCGTCTATCTCTGTCGACACAAAAGTCGCTATTGCGTCAAGGTCTACACCAAAAGTGGTGCGCCAAACCTGAGCTCGTTACAGAATGATCTTAAGTGTTCACAGATTTGCAGTGTCACATCTGTGCCCAGCAATCCGACGCAGAACTTCAGTCGCCGAGACGCTTCCAGCGTTCCTCCCGATCTGTTCAGCAACCTTGTTATGGACACGTCAACTCTGACGTCGTTCATCTCGCATTATCCACGCGAGACTCTCAACCCTCCACCGACTCCAATCACCTCAGACACTTCCACGCTGAACCTGCACGGTTCCGATAGCGTGTCGATGCTCTGGTCGAAACGTGCTCGGAAGCTCCGCCGATTTGCGCCGCCGCCAACAACACCATGCAGCACGGACGTTTGCGAAGACAGTGAGCTTTACAGCATCGACGAGCAACATCGGTTTTTGTATATGACCGATGGTGGTTTCGAGACGGACCTTCTCTTTCCGCCTCCGCCGACTCCCTGTAGCCAGTTCTTTTCCGACGGCTACAGTGGCCCTCCGTCTCCAGGACCGTCTAACTGTCGCTCAAGGTCATCAGAATCTTCACTAAACATGTCTTAAATTTGTGTTTGGTCGAGATCGGAGTCAGCGACTGCGATATGTGGTATTTGCGTTACTGCAGACAGCTGTTGAGATGGTATCTCTTAGAAGCTTTCAGACTGTTTCGTTTGTGAGGTTTTTAAAAACGCTATGCGGTTTTTACTTCCAGCATGTTTGATGCAACATTTTAGACGATGTTTGACATTCATTCATTCAATCAATCATTCATAGATTTGTATAGTGCCTCTTCAAGAGAACTATCAGAGGCGCTCCCAACTCCAGCACGGCCAAAAAGAACAGTTTTCAAGTGGTCATAGAATGTGTCAGAGGAAGACCTAGGATGTAAGCGCAGCTCAGGAGGAAGGCCATTCCATATGGTCGGGCGGGTTTGCAAGATGTGGTTAAGGCAGTTTAGGCGTGCAGACAGGAGTAAAGGGATAGGCATTAGTCAAGATGAGCTGTGACGAAAGAGTGCACGAGTGTAGTTGCAGCTCCTCTCGATTAAGAGAGCATGCAACAGTACGAGGCTGACCCCCCAGGGGTCAGAGCTGGTAAAGGCAGTTGCATCTAAGGCAATGGTGTGGTGCAAAAGTTAGTTCCTGGTCCAGTAGAATGCCAAGGTCACGGACCGAGGCAGAAAAAGTAAAGTCAGGAAACTCTGCGGAGAGAGAGGAAAGGTTGAGTTTAGTCAATTGCTGACGGGTACCTAGCCACATGAATTTAGTCTCAGAAGAGTTTAGGCAGAGGCAGTTTGATGCCATCCACGACTCCAGTGCAGAGCGTGTCTGGGCCATAGCCACTATAACAGAAGCAACATCATGTGGCGGGGCAATGCATGTATGCCTGTGTTTCGTCTGTCACTGTTTCTGAATCTTGGTTTTTTAGTGTTCTTAATTATGCAATAATTTATTTTAGACTGGCCAGGTAATTGTTTCAAATGACCTGACTCAGTCAAGCCGATGAAGATTTGGTTTGCTCAAATGTTTGACTTACTAATGGCCTGCTTATACCTTCCCTACTATGCATGATGGTAACCCATTATATTTTTTAATTGTTTTGCTCCTTTGGATTGAGATTCTGTTTGTGGCTCGACACTCGGTCGATCAATGCTTGATCTGACTCGTACTGGTACCCTGGCTTTCTTTTGTGTATTTTAAAGTGACCAGTAGATTCTGCTTTCTGAGAACTTCTCAGAAGTTGGATTTCCATGTCCGGATCAATCAGATGATAATTAGTGCAGTTGTGAGAGATGCAGAGGGAGAGGGTGAAAGAGGGGGCAATGGAAGTTTTCACCAGGAGGGACATTTTGCCAAACTAGCGTGCAAAGGCTCTGGAAGAGAGAGAGACCAGTTGTAACTCAGTGGATTGCTTCAATCGTCGTCATCATCATCATCATCATCATCATCATCATCATCATCATCATCATCATCGCAGTTCCTTAAGCAAGCCCCAAAAGGCAGCCACAGGTACGAGGTGTTAGGGCCTTCATTTATCTTTGCTTCGACATATGATGGGGCGGGTGGCCATCCCTCTCTCTTTCAGGGTCTGACCTTCCCACTCACAGAGTACGGTCGTTCTACTCATAGCTGAGCTGGCTAGGGGACACAAGTGGAACAGAAATCTCTAAACAAATTTCTGCCGTGTCAGGGATTTGAACCCCCAACCTCTCAATAGCATGCTAACCGCTGGACTATTGCACTGTTACTTGAACTTGTATTGAAAAAGGCTGTTCAGCCTGTATTTGTGTTGCCGTTCAGTTGCTCAGATTGTTTGGCATCTGTGCTTATGTACATATGTGTGGTTGTATGTATGTGCGTGTGTATTTATAGGTTTTTTGTTATTATTAATTAGTAACTTCTATAGCACCGATGTTTGATGGTGCACCAAACACAAGCCGTAATCAGGCCAACATCCAGATCGTTCCTTTGAGACAGAGACATCCCATGGTAGGTAAGCAATCGCGTGTTGAGCACGAAAAAACGACACAATTGAGGGACTGAGCAGAATGAGCAGTTGCAGAGAGTTCCAAAAGGCTAGATCCAGCAGCTGAACAAGCTCGTTGCCAAGCACAGTTCTAGTTTTAAGCAGGACCCAAGAGAGGCAATAAAATATGACCTTGTTGAATAGTGATAAGAATTGTGAGTACAGAATATTATGTATGCATGTATGTATGTGTGTATGTATGTATGAATGTATGTATGCTTGTGTGTATGTGTGCATATGTATGTGTGTATTTAGGTGTTGATATAGGCCTAGCAAAATGTTAAGAATGTCTGAAATGCTCAGATCAGATGAACTGTGACGTAGATAAGCTGAAAGTGTTTTTGTGTGCCAATTATAGCAACTCGTTTTTCTTTTAATTCTTCTAAGTTTCTAGTCACTGGAAGTATTAGTTGTGGTACCGAAATCAAAGATTAATAATTTACTGTGAGTGGTAAGATGTCAGCAATTCTTTAAGTTCAGAGTTAATACGAGTTTGTAATCAAGTTGAAATTTCAGGTTTTTACAGATAATTATTGTGTTGGAACACCTACTGGTGTTGGTTATTGATAAAAGTTCACAGACTTAGCTAGTTTTGTTACTGAAGCAGTTATTTCAGTTTTTGGGAACCTGATTATGTCAATATGACTCTCAGAATCTATAGAAGTAATTTGTTAATGCTATAGACACAGCTGTGTGTGACTGATTTTCTGATTTTATTCCAATTAAGATCATGTTTAATCGATACTTGACAGTTTTATTGATCTTATTCTGGTTATTTTTTGGTAAGTGAACAGCATTTATGACAGAATTGTTTCTTCGATATCTCGGATGGTAGCAATAAGTCATCCTGTTAATTTGTCAGCGAATTATAATTATTAATCAGATAATTAAACAGTTCTGATCCGGACTGTTAACAGTCAAGCATTTAGAGCAGTTGGGCTGCATTGTTCTTCCTTCTGAGGGAATCAAGAATCTATAATTTTTTAGGTTTGTTATTTTGTAAATGATTTTTAAAAGTACCAAGTGATCCTCATTTTACTGTTTTCAATTTTTAGTTCCTGATTGAAATGCGATGCTTGTCGCTTTCTTCCGCCGAGACGTGGCCGTCGAGGTTCAAAGGTCATGTAGTGGCGTCACCCCGAGGGTCAAAGGTCATGAGAGTGTCATTCGATTTGAGTCACTCTGTCTCACGCCACTCCCATTCCCTACTCGTGCGAGTTGTAGGTTGGTTTCGGCATTGGCGGTTGAAAGCGGAAGTTGTGCTGGGACCTGAGTTGTTCGAGTCCAGTGGCCAGGCGGTTGTGAGGCTTCTGGAAGGGACTTGGTCTCCTTCCGGTGGTTGATCTCCTTCCGTCGTCGTCACTTTCATCGTAGCCGGATCTATCACTCGCGCTTCCGCCTGGAGGCTTAAGTCTACCTGGAAAATTCATACACAAGCTGGAGTGGAGACTCGCCCTGCCAGCATGTCCACATGAAGCCCATATTCCCCTATGAAGCCCTTGCAGAGCCCATCTAATGCCCGTGGAAATCCTAGCAGGGTATTGAGGTGAGGAAGTGCAGAAGAGGAGGAGAAGGAAGGAGGAAGAACTTGATGATGATGATGATGATGATGATGATGATGATGATGATGATGATGATGATGATGATGATGATGATGATGATGATGATGATGATGACAACGACAATGATCCGTCACGGTCGTTAGATCTGCAGTGGGACTGAGCGCGTTGTGCGACTGGTGGAAATGGTAATTATTGGCCAGCAGATATAGATAGATAAGCGGACACGAATTAATGAGTTGTTGTCGGTTACAGGAAGAAGAATGTGACGGAGAAGAACGAGAGAGAAGCAGGAAGAAGAGCCGTTCGTTAAGTTATAAAACCGAATTAAGGGTTTAGCCTAATCAACAGCTCGGTCTCCTTCCTGAATTCCACAAATTTTCTATTCCTCCACCGATCTGGCCGTTCATCAACCAACATTCCAGCCGTTTGAAGCTTCTTATTTATCACCCCTCAGGATATCCACTTCAAAACTCACGCACTCCAGGAATTCGTACTTTGATCTTTCCACTCCGCGTTACAATCTCTCATATTAAACGAAAACCGTCTTATAACAGTTCCACGAGATCTGCCTCCTCCTCCCCCTGAATGATGCCAACCGGACTATTCGTCACTTGGCATCTCTGGACAGCTGATCCTCGTGACAAGACGCAGCGCTAGTCAATACGTTGGTTTCCTGCGTTTATAAAATGCTGAGATAGCTCGATCCATTGTCCACTCGAAGTTTGATACTGTAATTCCCTTTCCCTCAACATCGAATCCACCCAAATTAGGCGTCTATACAACTCAGCAAAAATTCACTCGCCCAAGCTGTCACCAGAATACCCAAGCATCGCCATATCACTCCCGTTCTTAAACCACTTCGGTCAAAATACCTTTGCGATCCCTTAATTCGCCATCAAGCCACCACGGTCTACCCGATCCTCCTGTACTTGGGTCTCTTCCTTGCAGTTTGCTTTTTGGGGCGCTGTAGAAATTTCGAGATCAGAGGCGACGATCCGGGGGGGTCGAGGGGACAAGACCCCACCTTTAACAGTGGAGGAACACGCTATACAGTTGTCCCCCCAAATTTTTTTGAAGAAACAAAAAGGTACACACAATTTTGCGCGAAAAAATTTTTCATCTCTTTTTTGACCAGATCAGTTCAAAAGTGTCCCGTCCCCCCCCCACCTGTCAAACAAGATCGCCGCCACTGCTCGGATAGCAGAGCTTGAAAAGTTCAGTCGTGAATGTAGGCTAAAGGTAAAGGAGAGAGGGCAAGCAAGGAAGAGGTCGAGATTGGCAAGCGAGATCTGGATCGAGCTCTTTTGGGAGTCCGTTCCAAACAGCTGCATGGTGCAGCGTAGGTTAAGAAGCGGTTGCAGAATTGCAGAGAGGAGGACACTTGAGGCATGGGCGTCCCCGGTGGCGGGGGGAAGGGGCATTTGCCTACTGGATTTTTAAAATTGTCTCGTTTCCTGTGTTCATGAATAGCTATGGAAAAACGTCACTTTGCTCCCCTCTAGAAAAATGTAGCCCTCCAGAAAAATATTGCCCACCCCCTAGAAAAATTCCTGCGGACGCCCATGACTAGAGGTCGATTCCGTCGATTAGTTAAATGCTAGCACAGGTCAGCGCCTGTATGCATGGTCTGTATATTTATTCAGTCGTGTTGTAATGAGAGTAGCAGGCAGTGGCGGCGATCTTGTCTGAGAGGTGGGGGGGGGGGGGAAAGTCGGCCATGGTCTGGTCGATGACTTTTTTAGGAATTCCCAAAAAATTTATAAACTTTTTTGGAATTCATCTCGACAAAAACTACGATTTCATCTCCCAAAAAGTTGATGACCTTTTTGTTTAGTCATTCACCTCTTTTACGACTTTTTTTTAACAATGTCATTACCTTTTTTCCAAACGTCATCCCCACCACTGTTAGACTTTTTTCAAAATTCTTCTCCCACTAAAATTCTATGACTTTTCCTTAGGAATTTCTTCTTACATTCTCTTAATTTTCCGGGGGCACTTCTGCTGAAAAATTTTCTTTTTACCTCGTCTGGTCAAAAAAGGCTGTGAAAACCATCACACGCAATTACATTTGCTGGCCTTTTTTAGTCTTTCTTCAAAATTTGGGGGGACAGATGTATGGCGTGTCCCCCCACTCCAAAAGGTGGGGGTCTTGTCCCCCGCGACCCCCTAGATCGCCGCCCATGGTAGCAGGCCTAGAGCAGTTTCTGTTTAACGACGCTGCAATGCAATAATTGCTATATTGCGGGGTTGTACCCAGATTAAATTCACAGACCCAACACTAAAATACGACTGCTAGCAGTATTACTTCCGCCAATACAATACCGCTTAAGACAAAATTAATTTCAAACAGGGTAGGCCTATATGGCCTATATAAAAGGGCTGTAATTAACCTGGTTTAATTCAAATTAATTGGCACAGCAGTATAGTTCTGCAACTTAGATTATTTTGTGAATCATAATGCACACATTCAAAGAACTTATAAATTTCTCAGTGCCAGTTTCCTTTAGGTATAGAGATATGTGGTAATCCATAGTAGATATATATTACAATCAAGCCTAAGCTTCCCGTACATACTTAGGCTACTCACAGGCAGTATGAGAATTATAGAAAAAAGACTGGGGGGTTAGACCTTGATTTACGTGGAGTTGGGGTATGCAATGAAGACTTAACTATGGGGTCCTAAGAAAGACTGGGGGGTTGAACCCCCCAATCCCCTCGACAATTCTCACCCTGCTCACAGGAATAATGGAACTAATATCAGAAAACGATTGGGCACAAAATGCACGTGATCGTGATCTCTATTAATAGTTACAGTACACGTGATCAACATCGGTTCCGTTACTGGATAATGATCGATTGTTGCCCGTTGACGTCATCTTGTACAACAAAGGGCACTAATGACGTAACATCTTTTGCCATCGTTTGTGAGTTAGGTTTCTCTGCAGACGTCCGTTTATTCCGTTATATATAAGAGGTCGTTGGTTTATTCCAAGATTTCTTCTTAAATATTCATTCGAATAGGTTGATTTTCTATTTCTTTCTGGCGTAGGCCTATTTTTGGCAGAAATAACACGCCTGGCGTTCAGAAATAAGAAGATCGACAAGGTGATCGATATTACATACTTCAGGTATTAAAATCTCATCGAAACAGTCGAAGGCACGAACTGACAGGACCCGTGAGAAAAACTGACAAGTTTAAGTTTCGTTTATTTCCAGTGTTGGAATATATTATAGTCAAGGAAACTGTAGGAAACTATTTGAATGGTATTTCAATAGTAAATAGTTGTGGACTATTGCAAATACCACATGACTATTTAAAAACTAGTCAGCTAAGTAGGCCTACTATCAGTTTTAGTTATAGATATGTGTTTAGAAAGCTTGTAATTTCCTATCAATTGTATTAACATTCAGTTAGTAGTTTTAGTTAAATTTAAGCAAGGAAAACTGATTCAGTTTCTTGGTGAGAATTAGTGCTGCACTACTAGTCTCATTACTGGAGCACTGGATGGAATTTAAATTTATTCTACTGGTGGTTTACTATTTAATGTGTAATAAATAGTAATTAGGCACATAGGCCTACTATATAAATACTATTTCAATAGGTCCTCTAACTCCTCTTATATAACTTTTAAATAGTGAAGTCAATAGTTATGAACTATTTACTGTTTAGCAAGTACCCAAGTAACCCAACACTTTATTTCGATGGTAATAACGGGTCTTCTATAACCCAAATATTCAATTAATGAAGAATTCAAATACTTTATGGAAATTTTGATAAACTATTTGCCTAAAGAAATTAAACAATCCAAAGAAAAGGTAGTGCGTCAAGACAATCAAAGCGTGCTAATTCAGTTATGCAGAATTTTGCATCCTTACGCCTACATAAATACTTGGATACATACATACAAGCATACAAAGATACAAACTTGTACGATGCATTTATATATTGGTAATTTTCAAAAATTGTTTCAGAGTTAAACTACACAGAGACCACACTGTAGAAGAAAACTCAAATTAACCGGTGAGAGGCAGGTAAATAGCATTTATTTTATATAGGGCCCTATTAAGAATATGTTGTAGCTGTTAAAGTATAAGAAGGCTGGATCTTTATTGCATGAAGTATTAAAAAATCATTTTGTGGAAAGAATGCAGTTTATAAGAAGAGTAAGAAAAAGAGAAGTTGAGATTTGTAGGACGAAGTTCTCTCCACTGCTGCATACTATCTCCCACTAGAGACATTTCCACATGCATTTCGATCCTGCCCAATGTAGGCCTTTCACCCTTTACAGCCAACCAGAAATTGCACCTTGAACAGGAGTGCAGTTTACGAAGCACAGAGCGGTATAGATGGGTTCCTTAAAATTCAGGAAATTTTCTATAACTTTAAGGGGGAACACTATACAGTTGTCCCACCAAAATTTTGAAGAAACACCAAAAAAAGGTAAACAAATTTTTTGTGCATGAGTGCGAAAAAATATTTTGCCCTCTTTTTTGACCAGATCAGTTCAGAAGTGTCCCGTGTCCCCCGCCTGTCAAACAAGATCACCGCCACTGGCAGATGCCATATTAAGTATCTTGCAACATAAGTTTTTGAGTTCACTACCTTTTTTCTCAGGTTACAGCCTGTTTTCTAGAAGAGGTAATTAGCACAATTAAGCTTTGTGGAAGTTAGTTTCTTTAGACATTGCCTGTTGTCACCTGTCATGAAAAACATGATCGTTAACCTTTTCTGAGCCAAATACCACATTGCCAACATCGGTTTGAAAGTAAATTCAAACTTAAAATGTTTCAACAGTAGGGTTTCATAATTGGTATTGAAATTTGAAAAATAATAAATCCAACTCTAAAACCCAGTGTTACAGTGAACAGATGTTGGTAATAGTTATTTAAAGGGAAGGTGGCACACTTTGTAGAGACTAGAGACCTTTATAAAAATGGATAGAATCTTGAGTGGGCCTGAGATTGAGATTTGTTTCAGCTAAGATGCAAAATTGCAAATGGGTTAGAGGTGGCATGGGCTTCAGGTGGTATTCCACGGATGGTTGCCCATCTGAGTACTAACTCAATGTTGCTTACTTTCTCCATGCCTGCCAAGAGCTCCAATGGTCATTGTGATGTAACACTTACTTGGATTATTTGGATATTGTAATAAACTGTGTGCTTTGAAAAGGATATTTTTATTTTAAACATATAATTTACTTCTATATCAATTAAAAGTTTACAGTCTGATTCTGAACTGGAGTGCAAGGATAAGACAGTTAAATGCTTATTCACACTCCCATGTGAAACCAAACTCAAGAAGGCAAGGAGTCTGGCAGGATTTTCTGTAGTGTGACCAACAAAACAGGCCAGAGGAAAGATGAGACACTAAGGTGAATGGCATTTGCAATGCTCTGATGAAGTTGTTATGGACATAATAAGGAGTTTATGTAAATAAAGAGTCAATGTAAGTAGGCACATTTCAGTTTTTGAGTGCAAGGCAAAAGACACCGCCAGGAGGGAAGAGGTAGATTTGATGATTTGATTTGGAGGTAATTGTCTTAAACTGATTGCTTTTGAACTGATTGCTTTTACAGTATGTATGAAGATTAGCAATTGCATATTTCTTATCTGTGTGTATACAAGTATGTTTGTATACATAATATTGTGAGTGCTTTACATGTGTTACTATTTTATTTAACAGCAGCTTCAAGTAGATCATGTGGTTCAGCACTCTAAGTGGAATTGTGCCCTGTGCAGGAACTGGTTCCTATTTGTCAAGCAGAAAGTATGCTCAGGACTCTGGTTGAAATTTGGAATCTGGACTGCCAAGTACCAAGGCTGTGGATGATGAAGATGACGCTGATGCTTTGGCTGCAGAAGCAGAAGACTGTTTCTGTGAGCCCGACATTAGTTACGATGGAGAAATCGCATTGGATTGTACAGATGTTACGTTTGTAACTCCAGAAGTAAAAAGACCAAACGCTAGTGTAGCAGCTGCACCTTCTAATAGGTCTATGACTTCAGAACAATGTGGAAAGTCTGCGACTGAGTCACACAATGCAGACTCCCGTTCAGCAGAGCAATTGAATTTGAAGGCAGTTATGTGGATAATACGAGTCAGCTACTTGGTTTTGTTCTGGAATCAAAAGCAGCTGTCTTGTATCGCAAAGAATCGGGACAAAAATCTTGTGATATGAAAAGAAATTCAGACTCTAAATCAGAATGCCGTCGAAAGCCCCTTTATCATCTGGAATGGCATTCACCCCCTGTCGCTACTGATGATGTTAAGGGTGGACAGCTGTCGCATCGGCGACTGATACTGCTGTAGAGGCCCAGTATGAAGGTAGGACATGATTACGTAGTCGGTCAAGAAGTGCTTGTATGTATGTATGTATGTATGTATGTATGTATGTATGTATGTATGTATGTATGTATGTATGTATGTATGTATGTATGTATGTATGTATGTATGTATGTATGTATGTATGTATTTATGTATGTTTATTTGTTTGTTTGTTTGTTTGTATTAAGCCACTTAATACAGTGTCTTTTAAATTGGCTACTTCAGAAAGGTGCTGCACGAATGACTATCTAACTCATCTAGATATTTAAGGGCAGTTTAAGACATTTTGGAAATGTCTGATGAACAGAGCTATATGCAAAAGCACTAAATACAGTTGAAGACTGTTCCTAGAGGAAGATCCGAGTCATGATAAGACACAATGGACTTGAGTTTATATACGGAAGATCCGATTCATGATAAGATACAATGGGCTTGAGTTTATATACGGAAGCGAGGCACCTGCATATCTCCCCATGCAGTTGAGCGCAACAAGCGCAGACCTGGTTGACTTAAGACTGGAACATAAAGCTTCCTGATGTATGTCAGTGCAATGCCGTCCAACAGACTTGCCCCAAAAAGACTTATATTTTTCTTTCACTTCAAGTTACTATTTATCTGTCGGAACGTATAGTTATAACTTCGTTATTTTATTGTGTTTCGATAGGTGCCTATGGATTTCTGCCTGAAGGGCGATGGGAGGGATTGTGATGCAAGTTACGCATTGTCTGGCTTGTGTTTGGGATTTGCTGTTCGTTTTTGTATTTGTGTTTGTATTTAGTTTTTTTGTATTTGTATTTGTATTTAGTTTTTTTGTATTTGTATTTATATTTGTATTTAGTTTATCGTACTTGTAGTTTTTATTTGTATTTGTTATTTGTATTTGATTTAGTTTTTTTATTATCTGTATTTGTATTATTTTTTTTGTATTTGTATTTAGTTTTTTGTATTTATATTTGTATTTAGTTTTTTGTATTTGTACTTAGGTTTTTGTATTTTATTTAGTTTTTAGTATTTGTATTTAGTTTTTTTGTATTTGTATTTAGTTTTTTTGTATTTGTATTTAGTTTTTTTTATTTGTATTTATTTTTTGTGTTTGTATTTTGTTTGTTTATAGTAGTCCTGCTGAGCCTCTGGCGTGGCTTAAAATCCCGTAAGCCCAATTTTTTTGTAATTTTGTATTGTTGTTTGTCTTGTTATTTATTTTGTCGTGTGTTGTTTGTATTGTTCTTTATTTTGTCATTTGTTGTTTGTTTTGTTATTTATTTTGTCGTTGCCCTGGAATGAGCCGAGGGATAAGAAGGAGGATGATAAGATTAGACCAGAAGAAAGAAGAGACAGATGTGGAATCAAATCACAAGTCATCAATGAAAAGACAGCCGCAAAAGCAGAACCGCAACTCAGCAACTAAACGAGATACAGACGCTGACATAGAAGTTCTTCTTTATTTGCCTGTGAAGCAAAGTTCTTAGAAGTAATCAATTAACTGTAACAGTATATGAAGGCAGACTGAATTCTATTTCTTTGTCGAGACGCTGGAGGCTTAGTTCTGAAGAAAACAGAATGACTACGTGGTATTCTTCTGACAAAGATTCTGGATGAAATTTAGCAAATGTTTTCATTCACTGGTGTACAAGAAACGGAAACGAAGAGCAGTTATTCATCTATTTATCCACTTATTCCTCTATCCATCCAGTCATTCATCTATCTATTCATTCCCTTCACTGCATTCATTCAACCATTCGTTCATTCTTTTAACTGTTGATTCGTCTTTTCTTTCTTCCGTCCATCTGTCCGTTCGTTAACTCATTCATTCATGCAGTCAGTCAATTAATCAGTCATTCAGGTACTCAGTCATGGGCGGCGATCCCGGGGGATCTAGGGGGACAAGACCCCCACCTTTAGGAGTGGGGTACACTGCATACAGTTGTCCCCCAAAATTTGAAGAAATACCAAAAAAGTCAACAAAATGTTGAGAACAAATTTTTCACTTCTTTTTGACTAGAGTTCAAAAGTGGCCCCTGCCCCCCCACCTGTCGAACTTGATCGCCGCCATGCCTATCTCGAACTCTCCAGTCCTCCATGCAGTCACTATACTCGCCTGAAGTTCTCCAACTGATCCATATTCCACAGTGCACCTCGACTCAGGAACAAACTTCCCTCTGAATTCCGCAAATTCTCGGTTTCTCTACCAATACCGCCACTCATGTGCACTGCACTCACCCTCTTCTGCCTCAGGCTCCTATACTTATCAACTCATGGCCGTGTAACAGGCTTTCCACTCCAAATTGAAATCCATCTCGTCCAGAATTCCTACCTCAATTCATCCGATCCTCTTCCTTCCAAGCCTTCGCGTCTTCAACGAGACCCGCCTTATCAGCCGCCCTGCATCCTCTCTGGTTCTCTGGCAACCGGACTCGATCGGCCTCCACATGACATCGATCTCTTGTATACATACAATGCGGCGCTCGTGAATAAGCTGCACCTTGCGCTTAGCTCTAGAATAGTGCTTTAGAAATTTGGAGAATACGATTGAGAAATTCGGAGTTCATGATCGAATTATGTGTAAGTAACGCCACAAGTTTTAAGTGTAGGCCTATTAAGCGACTTCATTTTGCTACAGGGCGGATAAAAAAATTAGTGTGAAAACTCTCCTTCACCGTATGTTTTAGGCCCGGCCTACCTCTCTGCAGTATCAAATTAAAGTAATATTTATCCAGCAGCACTCATTTTCTAAATGATATCGCTAACGGGACAAGTGAAACACAAGTCCTAAACTCCTAATTAAAACACACATCTTCATTCCATTTGGCGCCCATATTATCCCATATATCTTTTTGACAGGTGAGGGGGTGTCTCCCTCACCTGTCAAACAAGATATATGAACTGATCTGGTCAAAAAAGAGTTTTGAACTGATCTGGTCAAAAAAGAGGTAAAAAATTTATCGCCGTGAACTGATCTGCAGGTCAAAAAGGTACCTTTTGTTTTTTTTTCATAAAGTGGGGGCTCCGATGTATGGCGTGTCCCCCCACTGTTAAAGGTGGGGTCTTGTCCCCCTCAACCCCCCATGATCGCCGCCCATGGATATGGGCAAAACCCATATGGGTCCCATCTAATGCCCATGGAAATGCTGACCGAACAGTTCTGACAGGAATTATAACCTTTGGTTATCGATACACGTACTGCGAAATTTGTAACGAGGTGTCATAATAGGCCCCTTACAGTGGCCTATAGATGCGCAGTAGCCTACGTTTTAAAACCATATCAGTGTAGGGCTTTGAAATGTAGACAACTGACGAAGAGCGGGCAGGAGCTCGCGCGCGAGAGGGAATCTTTGCCTGCTCTAGCTGTAACCAAAAGTGTTTAATATGCCTACAAGTTTAACTAATAGCCATAGCGTATACATTTTTTTATAAAATAGGTATAGATACCTTGTGCCGTATCTTTCATATTTAGGTCTTCCGATAAAACGTCACTGTTTTTAATATCGCGAAATAAAATAATCCAATCATTTAGTTTTCGGCAGCTAGTCTGTAGATAATTTTTACCAGAATTTTGGGTAAACTATAGCCTATGGCACTGGCTTAAAGTGAATATATATATACACACACACACACACACACACACACACACACACACACACACACACACACACACACACACACACACACACACACACACACACACACACACACACACACACACACACACACACACACACACACACACACACACACACACACACACACACACACACACACACACACACACACACACACACACACACACACACACACACACACACACACACACACACACACACACACACACCACACACACGTTTTTAATAGGTTACGCTCGCCTACAAAGTTAAGGCTTGCTATAGACATGCATAGTTTATTCCAACGTCTATTTAGAAATTCTTAAGTGAAGCCCACTTGTAGGCCTATAGTTTATCGTCAATGGCAACGAGTCGAAATCACTGCATGGCCTACGTACGTAGCCTACGTTAGCTTGTTTTGTCGGTTTACACTCGAACTGTGTTGACGGCTGTGTTTACAGTGCACTGTACGCTAGACGACTCGTCTAATCAAGATTAGTCCTATCGCGTGCACCTGGGTATACGTCGAATGGACTAGGCCTTAGTCTATTTTTGGCCTAATATACTACCTATATAGGCCTATAGTGTAGTATACAGGCAGCCTCCTAAAACGATCAGTAGCCTAAGCGGCAATTAAGGCATTGTCGCGAATAAGGCTTATAAAATGATTACTAACCTATAGATTTAAGTAGTTAGGGCTTAGCATTACAGAAAAGTAGGCCCTACAATGTTATACATTATATATAGGGCCTACAGCTAGGCTGACGCGCGCTGTTGACAACTTATTAATTGACGTTTCTTTGCAGGCCTATCTCCGACACATGCCGTTCATTATTTTATTATTAGACAAGAATATATTATGCTGTTCCTGAACTTACCTCAGCCAATGTAGCGTAGCCGCTACGCTACATTGGCTGAGGTAAGTTCAGGAAATCGGACTTGGACCTCTTTTAGACTACTCTCTGAAAACCCCCTTTGATTTGGTTTGGCCTCCTGGAAATCGACAGTCTTGTTGTCAAGACCTTTAACCTCAAGACCAAGACCAAGACCAAGACCTTGAACCTCAAGACCAAGACCAAGACCAAGACCTTGAACCTCAAGACCAAGACCAAGACCAAGACCTTGAACCTCAAGACCAAGACCAAGACCAAGACCTTGAACCTCAAGACCAAGACCGAGACCAAGACCCAAAAAATCACAGTCATATCCAGACTTCTATTCTTTACTAAAAATTGTGCAGTCGGACTACTCGTTATTTTAATGAAAACATGAGTTTTTTCTTTTATTCAAGCAAAACAACTCTAAATGGAGACTGCAGAGAATTCCGAATTCGTATTTACAAAAGTCCTTCATGCGAAATGTTATTCCAAATGCCTGTTGAATTTTATAAAAACCAATTTTCTCAGAATTTTCTGACCAAGACGTGACCTGTGGGGCCTCATAAAATTCTGCCATGTGAAAAAACACGGTCTACAAGTGCTGAAATCGCTAGCACACAAAGCAGCTTTTCAAGTACCGGATGTAAATGTACAAACTATAGTCATGAGTCTGTTTTGAAATCATTCCATGGTAAATAACCGGAAGTCAAAATAATTGTCCAAAACAACAGTGAAGCCCCATTCACACCGTGTAAATACTAAAGCAATAACTGTATGAGTAATTATTGGATAAATTTTTAAAATTCTTGCCGTTTGTAAAAATTAATGACTGTTCAAATTGACAAAAGTCTTGGTCTTGGTCTTGCAAAACCAAGACCAAGACTTTGAACCTCAAGACCAAGACCAAGACCAAGACCTTGAACCTCAAGACCAAGACCAAGACCAAGACCTTTGGTCTCAAGACCAAGACCAAGACCAAGACTTTTAAAAACGAACTCGAGTGCACTCGAGACCAAGACCTTGGTCTCGAGGACAACAAGACTGGAAATCGGACTTGGACCTCTTTTGGACCACTCTCTGGAAACTCCTGATCTGGTACCCTGGAAATCGGACTTGGACCTCTTTTGGACTACTCTCTTGAAACCCCCTTTGATTTGGTTTGGCCTCCTGGAAATCGGACTTGGACCTCTTTTGGACTACTCTCTGGAAACCCCCTCTGATCTGACGTAGCGCTCGTGAATAGGCTGGTGTCCTGCGCTTGGCCTTCGAGTGGCGCTTTAGAAGTTTGGAGATTACGATTACGATTACGATTACTACAGAGTAGTGGTGACACTCATGGCCAGGAGAGCGTAAGGTACGCGGATCGACTCCCGTAACCCCCTCTAGGGCAACGCCTTGCATGGCTGCTAAACCGTGTTTTTAATTAAGATATTGATTGTACTTTCATGTTTCAATGTAATCTTACTTCGTCTATCGGTTTGAAATAATAAAGAATATAATAATATAATATAATATAATATAATATAATATAATAATATAATATAATATAATATAATATAATATAATATAATATAATATAATATAATATAATATAATATAATATAATATAATATAATTAATATAATATAATATAATAATGCCATTTTTAAGTATTTTTACAAGATGAAGTGGAATCTATAAATATGTAATCTGTGGTTCTTGTTCGTATGTCTTCCGTTTGGCCGACTGACCTTGACTTTGACAACATCTGAGGTTCTAACATCATCGCCCACATAAAATAAAAGAAGACACGGGGACTTTAAAAACATGTCGGCGGTCCAAAACAAAGCGCATATACCTCACTTAAATCGGCTGTTTGAAATTGATCCGTATCTGAAGAAATATGAGACCGAACTAAATAGAAGGTAGGACGTTGTCTGCACTGTTGTAATGGGTCTGTAGGCTGGATCACACCCTTGCCGGTGATGCCCTGATCTAAGCAGGATTTTTAAACAAACCCGCCTCACATACGTAAATCTTATAACTTTGAGTGCATCCTAGACACGAAGCCACTGACATTCAAATTCATGGTAATTTTGTTTTGTTAAATGTTTGTGCAAACGTCTTTGTTTACGTATAGTTTGGTCGGTTCGGCCTCGGAGGTTGCTGGACTATTAGGAAAGTAAGTAAGTAAGTATATTCTTTATTATACCACCTGTAAACGCACTGTGGTTAACAATACAGGTTATACAAATAGATGCATAAGAAACTGATAAAAATAATAGCATACAGAAAGATAGACTTAATTTCGGTCAAGTGGAGGTGATGGCCGAATTTTTAGCATACATGACTTGTGATCCAACGATCGGCGATTCGAGCCTGCTAAGCGGACGATATGCAGTGATATTAAATAAGTTTTCTAGCGCAAGTCGGCCACCAAGCAGTAGAGTTTACCGACGTCACATCAAGTGACGTTGTGCAGGCCTAGGACTCGAGATTTGTCCTGAGGGTTTATTATTTGCAGAGTCTTTAAGAATGTTTGAAATGGTGTTTAAAATGTAAGTAAAAAACTAGACTATATTATGATTAGTTGATCTATCATTTATGCATTTTTCTTTAAATCTGTTTTCTAGATATTCTGAGTTTCAAAAGCTGTTAGCACTGATCGAGACAAACGAACCAGGAGGCCTTGATGCGTTCACAAAGTCTTATGAGACGTTTGGAATTCATGTGTTACAGGATGGAACTGCTGTCTGTCGTGAATGGTGCCCGGGAGCCAAAGAACTTTATCTCTGGGGCGAATTCAGTCAGTAACATATCTAAAATAAACTTTTGTGTTCATTTTTCATATATTCATATGTGGTAATCTGCTAGAATGTCAACTGTGGTTCAAGGTTCAAATTCATGCCAGTGTAGAAAGTTACTTGAAGATTTCTGTGCTTCTAATGTGCCTTCAGTAGCTTATTTTTCTCAGCTGACAAATTTATTAGTAAACTGTAGCTAGGAAGATCAGGTGGTAAGATAGACGACTGGCTACATGCTGTCGTATACTGAGACCAAGAAAATGAAGTCACTGCCTCTTGTGGTTGATTGAAGTGCTGCTCATCTGTTTCTTATACATCATGTGTGATTGTGTGGAGACCTTGACCAAGTCCTTCACTTACCATTGCTTCCTTCGTGACTTCGATGCAGACTTACTGACCATGCTCACATAATAAATTCAATGTAATAAATACCATATGTAGTCACAACTGTGTAATTGCAGTGTGGACTCGTTAATGCGAAGTCATCGAGGGACATGTTTTATCATACAGCAGTTAAACCAGGCCGCACGTGAAAAGGGATAATGCTGAAAGTCAATATTTTGTGCTATATAATATCTTTCTTGTACAGTGCTGTGTGTTTGCTAGCGCTTCTTAATATAGAATATGCTTACTTACTGACTTATGCTGCAATATCGTGTATGGCATGTTAACCACTGAGGGTGTGTTAAGCTTATAGCATCATGGGACATAACACCCCCATGAAAATGTTAGGTAGAATGATTCGTGTGATTATGTGATTACTTGTGTATTCATGGATTATTGCATAATTTATGCTAATGATGTTCTTTCATTTGTCTCCTCCACACAAACATTCTTCTGTGTCTCATATGTAGATTTACTGACTCCGTGAGTGTATTGTATTGTATTGTATTGTATATAGAAATTTCTAAAGCGCCTCTCGCAGGATAACTATTCAGAGGTGCTCTCAGCACAAAAGCCCCGGGGAAACAGAAATGCCTTTAGGGAATGCGAGACTAATGAGGAAAAGCCAGTCATTAGTTTGGCCCTAAGCAGTGGGGGAAGGTCATTCCAGATCGTGGGACCCACTACAGCAAACACCCAGTGCTGGGCCAAACCGGCCAAGGCAGTTTTAGCCCTGGGAACAAAAAGCTCAAGCGAATTTACAGAGTGCAGTAAGTGAGAAGAAGATGCAGATAGCGGCTTTTGCAGATAGTTCAAGAGATATTTCTGAGCAGTACCCTGTTGAGATTTAGAGACAAGGACGAGGATCTTATAACGGATGCGCTCAGCAATAGGGAGCCAGTGCAGGACATCAAGCATGTAAGTAGAGATATGGGCAAAGCGGAGCAGTCGGGCGATGAACCTAGCAGAGGCATTAAATAAATGCATTAAATAAATAAGTAAATAAATGTAATTTCTTTGAACTTATGAACTTTAAACGAAGATGAATGAAAGAAAGTGATGCTTTATTGAATACTGATAATTTTACAGTTGCATACTTGCAGTCTGTACAAAATGTTAATTTTTTTATGACAGTATTACATTCTTATATTGATTTAAAATGCTATAACATTGACTTAGATGAGTGGAACCGAAATCAGTACAAGTTCACTTCCTGCGGTTTCGGAAAGTGGGAGCTAACAATACCCCCTCAGCCAGAAGGAACGTGCAGGATACCGCACAATAGCCTAGTCAAGGTACAAAGGCCTTTTACTTACACAGGTGTTGCATTGTATTACAGTACTTCCTATTGATGTTTCAGTTTTAATGTGCTACCTACATAGTAAATATGCATATCATTATCAACTCTCCTCAGTTGCTAATGTCATATCGTTCTCAACTTAAATCTTACCTTTTCAAATTGCTTAATGTTCCTAGACTGCCTCTCTCTCTTAGCCGACTGATATTCTGGATACCAAGCTGATTACTGCTGGGTTTTGGTGTGGTATCGGTTGTCTCGTGCATTAGTCACCGGGGCAATAGAAGTTACTAATTATTACAATTACACTTACAACTCTTTTCTGACCGAAAGTTGTTGACTTGCTTCAAGCTTTGCTTGGTGTTCATTTGGACATGTTTTCCAGCTCATTGTCGTCGACAAAGATGGACAGCATCTGGATCGACTGTCCCCTTGGGCTCACTACGTCACTCGACACGAAAACAACGTCATATTCGATCAGAGACTCTGGAATCCGCCACAGGTAGGACATCATAGAATTCAGACATTGGCCGACTTGGTTGAGATGAGTATCCAAGGAATTGATGAAGCATGCCTTGTGTGACTTATTCTAACGATTTAGCATCCCAGAATAGTTTCTCCTGCTAATGACACTATATAAGTTGACAAGTACAGTGTAATGCAGCATAGGTATACACGGTCCGTACACAGGGACCTTAAATGGTGTGGTGCCAATTCAAATGGGCAGCGGTGGTGAAGGATCTTACCCAATAAATTCATTGAAAAATTAGCAGGGTCGAGGCCATACGGTCTCTATATAAAAACGTGTTCATTTATATTTGTATATATTATCAATTATGATGCAAAACAATGTTATATAACACCAGTAAGGATTGCTTATTAGCACAGACAGCAAAATATTGTCATATTTAAGACTCACAAAATGTATAATATCTGATGCTTGAAATTAAAATTATAATGTAAACTAGTAAGCAGAAACGGGGTTAGGTCTTGAATGAGGCAAAGAGAGGCTGAGGGGTTCATTTCGCTGGTTGTTAGGCAACTTTGCAACATTACAGTTCATATCAGAGGTTGCTAGGCAACGTTACATGCCTTAGCAATTAGAGGTACCTATGATCAGCTGGTTTCTTTGGTTTTGCTTATATGTTGTAGTGAGAAATTGTTGAATTTTTCACTTACTTGTCTTTGCAGACTTACACATTTAAGCATCCACATCCAGCAAAACCAAACAGGCTCCGTATCTACGAGTCACACATCGGTATTTCGTCACCCGAGGGAAAGATTGCCACGTACAAATATTTCACGGAAAATCGTCTCTCGAACATCGCCGATCTCGGTCAGTTTTACCAAGGTTTTGAGGACAAGTTGTGATAGGTAAAATACTGTAAATAAGTAAATGCTGTAAATAAGTAAATACTGTAAATAAGTAGAATCTGTGTTTGTGTAGTTAGAGTACCATATACCAAGTCAATGTCGTAATCGTTATCTAGAAATTCCTAAAGTGCTACTTAGACGTTATTTATATGAAATGTTATTAATTTATTATTTTTTATTTTATGTGAAATGCTTGTTCTATGCTTTGTGTATTGCTTTATGTTAAATGTTGATGAATGTTATGTGGTGTGTATTAACGGTGTGTCTTGTTAAATTGTTACTATATCTCTCTTAAGCAATTGATGTATTGACTAGTAATTGTAATAGTAATTGCAAATTTATATAGCACCACTTCAAGAGAGACTCATCAGAGTCTTGTGTTATCTGGTAAGTGTTAATGTTTCCTAACAAACTACTTTGTGTCCAGTTTCTAAGCTGACCAATACAATACACAACTGTTTGTTCAACTGTTATTGTCTTTAAGGCTACAATGCCATTCAACTGATGGCCGTCATGGAGCATGCATACTATGCGTCGTTTGGTTATCAAGTCACGAGCTTCTTTGCCGCATCAAGGTCAGAGGACATTTCCACTGCTCGTGTGCAACTTCTTTTCCCTCATGATTTTGTATGGTTGTACAATACAGTAAAACTGTATTGATATTGCCCTCCTTCCAAAGTTGAGAAGTGCACACACACACACACGACCGTATGACAGAACATCGGTGGCGCCAAGCAGTTTTGAGTGAAGAACTTGCTCAAGGTCCGTACACAGAGACTGCCTGAGTGGAGGATCGAACCCTTACTTTCTGCATTACAGGCTGAGTGCTCTAATCATTCAGCTGCTATGCCCCATATTACAGTGCAATACAACGATGGTGATGGCGTGATGGTCACGGCAATAGCAGTGAGTGACAGTGGCAATGGCAGTATTTAGTGTATGTGACAGCGTTGTCCATGACAACATCGTGGTGTGGTGTGGTTGTGGTGGTGGTGCTTATGGTAGTGGTGCTTATGGTGGTGCGGCAGTGTTGGTCGTGGTGGTATGGTGGTGAGGCAGTGGTGGTGGATGGAGGCAGTGGTGGTTATGGCTATTGAAAAGAGTACTGCTGAGCAAGGGCCTTTAGTTGAATATGAGTAATTTATTACCTTGTTATGTTGCTTTGTTTTTCAGTCGCTATGGCACTCCGGACGAGCTGAAGGAATTGATCGATGTTGCACACAGTCTGGGCATTGTTGTTTTACTGGACGTTGTTCATAGTCACGCTTCAAAGAACACGGTTGATGGACTGACTCAGTTCGATGGAACAGATGGTTGCTTCTTCCATGACAATGCCCGTGGTACACACAAACTGTGGGACAGCAGACTCTTCAACTATACTGAGTGAGCAGGGCACAGCCTACTTTGTGCTTTCAAAGATCTCCGCTGAATGCTTTATATAAATTATAGAATGCTCTATATGAATTATGGAATGCTCTATGTAAATTGCAGAATGCTCTAACTAAATTACAGAATGCTCTATATAAATTACGCAATGCTCTAAGTAAATTACAGAATGCTCTATGTAAATTACAGAATGCTCTAAGTAAATTCCAGAATGCTGTATGTAAGTTACAGAATGCTCTAAGTAACTTACAGAATGCTCTATGTAAATTACAGAATGCTCTAAGTAAATTACAGAATGCAAATTACAGAATTACAGAATGCTCTGTGTAAGTTACAGAATGCTCTAAGTAAATTGCAAAATGCTCTAAGTAAATTCCAGAATGCTGTATGTAAGTTACAGAATGCTCTAAGTAACTTATAGAATGCTCTATGTAAATTACAGAATGCTCTAAGTAAATTACAGAATGCAAATTACAGAATTACAGAATGCTCTGTGTAAGTTACAGAATGCTCTAAGTAAATTGCAAAATGCTCTAAGTAAATTCCAGAATGCTGTATGTAAGTTACAGAATGCTCTAAGTAACTTATAGAATGCTCTATGTAAATTACAGAATGCTCTATGTAAATTACAGAATGCTCTAAGTAAGTTACAGAATGCTCTATGTAAATTACGCAATGCTCTGTATAAATTAGGAAATGCTCTAATAGTTACAGAATGCTCTATGTAAGTTACAGAATGCAATTACAGAATTACAGAATGCTCTATATAAATTACGGAATGCTCTATGTAAATTATGCACTGCTCTGTATAAACTGTGAAATGCTCTATATAAATTACCGAATGCTGTATATAATGCTTTATATATAAATAGAAGCTAATACAGCTAATAAGAAGCTAATAATCTAATGCTGTACCATAGTCATGGCCCTGGTGAGTTGCAATCGTTTTTCCTTCACATCTTCTGCTTGTTTTATAGATGCTTTATATAAATTAGAATTATGGAATGCTCTAATACTGTAAATTACAGAAAGCTGTATATAAATTGCAGAATTCTTTATGTAAGTTACAGCCCAATCGCAGTTACATCTGTGTTTATATTGTGACACGGGGGTCTATCAATAATATGCTTGGTCAATGATCATGCAGTTGTGGATTTGACCTCGTGCAACGATCAAGGGAAAGGTGTTTGCACACACTGCTTTAAACGAGGGAGAATGCATTTCTGGGATGACTAATCTTCTCAGATATCTGGCTCTTGAATCATACCCCGTTGAAGCACAATTGCATTGCAATGCTGTGTTGTTGTTATTATTATTATTATTATTAGTATTATTATTATTATTGTTATTATTATTATAAAAAATTTTAATATGCACAAAGTCATACAGAAATGGAATCTGAGGCACTGTGAGTCAGTCTGATTTTGTCTGATCTAATGAAGATTGTCTGAAGTAGTGGAGAAGGGGAAGACCTGTGGGTAGGAGTGAAATGCATGGGGTAAAGTGCCCTAAGGGGTAGGTAGTCTGAAGCGTTGGTGGAGGGGAATTGGCAACACCCTGGTCAAATGCAAAGAGGTCCGAGTATCTTCTGTTTTGATTTCTTCTGCAAGGTGGGAAGTGTTGCGTTTTCTTCTGTCGAATCTTCGCTGGTGGTTCGAAGAATATCAGTTCGATGGATTCAGGTTTGACGGGACGACGTCGATGCTGTACCATAGTCATGGCCTGGGTGAGTTGCGATCGTTTTTCCATCACATCTTCTGCTTGTGACTTCATAAAATTGTAGTGCAGCTGTTTCATACTAAGACACTTATCAACAAACGAAGTCCTCCTTTTCACCTGTTGATGGCATAGCTTTGTAAATATCTACGATGATGACTATGTTTGTTGAGGTGTTTTTCTGTTAGACTAGATTAGACCCTCCCTTCAGACCTGCATGTTCTTTTGACCAGGGAATTGGCATACACCTTTTTAGAAGCATCTGAAAACTGTTCTTCATTGCCCAGTTGGGCTACGAGCGCCTCTGAGTAGGTATCTTGGAGGGGCACTTTGTGAGTCCTCTGACTGACTGAATTAAAGAGAAGCATTATTCAGGTTACATACCATTTCTGAAGACTTTTGTCATGAAATAAATATTTTCTGGCCGAGCTAGCTTCGTCAGATTGTAGTTATTTTCTTGTCAGTTGTTATGTTTTTAACTCACCAAGATCTGGTTTCCCTGTCCGGTAGGACTTCATCTTGGCTCGTCCAACGGATTGTAATTTCTTTACTACGGTTACATTTGAAACTGCCATCAATTGATGCCTTGCGTGATATGATAATGATGCTATAGAAACAATTAGATTAGATGAGGGCTATCGTTTGAGTACTGACCTTGTGATATGGAGCGCATGGGCCTGAACTTCCTCTGAGATGGTTTCACCGTGTGAGGACCTCGAGCATTCCTCCGCATGCAATTGTCTGAGACCAACAGACGACAACAGTTGAGTCTTCATCACCAGGTAATGGTGCTACATAAATGCAGAATTTTGAAGTGTTGTAAAAGTAGCACATATTCTGATGTGGTTAGCATGCCCTATCGATGTTAGCAGCACTACATACGATTAGTAGGTTGGGCTCTCCTTCCATGTGAAAGCTTTTCAAGACTTTCAAGCACAATTTGTTTTCAGACAAATTTTTTAGCGAACTATTAGATTGTTTAGGCTCTGATCTGTTGGACTTCGATCTGTCTTTTCCAAAGGATTATGATTTTTTTTATGATTTCATGACACAACCATCGACTGATGTCATGGACGTTGTGATGATGGTGCTATAGAAGTCACTAGATTTGATTAGGTTAGATTAGGCTAGTGAAGAGCTACACTTAGGATTAGGGTTAGGTTACTATGGAGATGTTCAACTACACTGTATTAAAATGTTGATGAGGGGTGTCTCATTATCAGGTGAGGGTTTCAGCGGTCGCTACGAGGAATACTACGGACTGAACACAGATACGGATTCTTTGGTCTATCTGATGTTGGCCAATCACATGCTACACAAGTTCTATCCATCTGTCATCACAGTGGCGGAGGTCAGTTGATGTGTGCCGTGCTGCGCACGTTAGGCGATCTGAATCGTAATGTTTGTCGCTTCATTCTTTCAGAGCTGATACGTTAAATTTTGAATTGTAATTGTAGTCATCGATTTGTATAGCTCCTATTCAAGAGTGACTCATTAAAGGCACTTCCAACCGGACGATACAGAATGGTTTTGTATGATAGGACCTCTGAGAGAAATGTTCCATACAGAAATGTCTGCATATACATAAATAGAAATGTCGCTAATATTGGTAATTAATGATGTTCTGTTACTGTCATCACAAACAGTAACAGAACCATCAAGAGATATGTAATATTTCTGAAGTTTTCGTCTTCTTCCTGACCTGGGTTTAACGACAACTTGTCTATTTCTGAATGATTACTTCAGTGTCTGGTAAACGTTTTAATGCTGTCTTTAGAGCCATACCAAGAATCGTGTTATATAAGGAGACAGCGTTATAACAAATTCAATTTCTATAGTTGAAGCAATTTTTGGACCCATATTTCTTACTGTGTTGTATTAAAATTTATGTCATATCAAAGCATGTTACAGCGATTCTCTGTTGTACTAATAACAGTGTGCTGAACAATGATATTAATTATAATCTGGTTAACAACAAAACAACACTGCAAGCTCGTTATATCACTTTCTTTGGTGGCCATATCAATAGCTGCAGAATAGCGAGACTGCGTTATAATGACTATTTCCTGTAGCTAGTGTTACCTCCGAATCCATGTTGTAGCAAAGCACATTTTAGTGAGTTTTAGGTGTAAAAATTATATCAATGGATAATAGCTATGCTTTTTTATAATTGTAGGAAGTGTCTGGAATGCCGGCGTTATGTCGTCCGATCGAAGAAGGAGGAGTAGGATTTGACTACCGATTGGCTATGGCCGTTCCAGACAAGTGGATCAAAGTTTGTACCTTAGATATCGTTGCATGTCGGGACATTTGGAACGTTGTTTAGGTGCAATGGTGAGATTTCTTCGGTGTAGCTTTCAGACTTCACAGGTGCAAAAAAGTTTAGCTGTGCTTCGCTTAGTGAACTGTTCAAACCGGTTCGCCTTGCTCTGCATTTAGTGTGACTGTGGCTGTATTATACGATGGAACGAAGAGGCCCTGGTTGAAATACTGAAGTGCTGCATCCGTTGTGTTCTGTATTTTTCGTGTACTGTGTAATGTAACTAGAAATTTATATAGTGCTTTCTGAGTACTTATTATTACTAATTTATTAAGTGCCATCAAGCATCAGTCGATGGTGGTGAGCTATTGTGAGTGAAGGACTGCTCAAGGTCCCTACCTACACAGTAACCCTCTCATGGGAGGAGACTCAAACTCGTACACTTTGTGTTGCAAGGCAAGTGCTGTACCAACTGGCCACCGTGTACCAGACTGTGGCTTAAGTTCTGCATTTCCTCTAAAAAAAGTAAATCCTTTAATCTAATCAAATCTAATGACTTCTATAGCGCCAGTATCATAATGTCCAAGACTTCGGTCGATGGTTGCTTAGAGCAAAATCACAATCGAAACTCATAATCCACTGGAGAAGCCAGGTCAAAATCCTGTATGTCAGAGAAAACCCGGAAACAGGAAGTGGATGAACCACAACTATCGTTGATTTTTTAACTACTGTACAGCGCCCTTTTCTTCAACCTTGGCTGTCCAATAGTGCTATATAAATCATGTTATTATTATTATGATTATTATTTTGTGATTATTTTTATTATTTTTACAATTATGATTATTTTTTTGTGATTATTTTTTATTATTTTTATTATTATGATTATTATAAAATATTATTATTATTACTACTATTATTATTAACTGTAGCCTTTGTATTGGTTTCAGCTGCTCAAAGAGGAGCCGGACGATGCATGGAACATGGGCGACATCGTCCATACGTTGATCAACCGGCGATATGGTGAGAAGCACATCGCTTACGCGGAAAGCCACGACCAGGCGCTCGTCGGAGACAAGACGATCGCATTCTGGCTGATGGACAAATCGATGTACACTCATATGTCTGTCTTCTCAGAACCGTCGCTCGTCGTCGACCGCGGTCTTGCTCTGCACAAGATGATCCGACTCATAACGCACGCCCTCGGGGGCGAAGGATACCTCAACTTCATGGGTACTGCCCGCTTGGCTTTGCTTTCTTTCCGGTGGCATGTTTGTTAATCTGAAGTCGTGCTTTTCGCCACTGTAAAACGACTGTTGCGTGTTTGTTTCTATTTGATCAATTGGAGCATGTACATGTATAGTGTGTGCAAAGTCAACAAGTCTGAGTTGGAAGTGAGGAGTGAATCTGGGGTGAGGAGTGAATCTGAATCTGGGGTGAGGTGTGAATCTGAATCAGGGGTGAGAGGGAATCTGAGGTGGAGAGTGAATCTGAATCAGTGATGAGAGGGAATCTGAATCAGAGGTGAGGAGTGAATCTGAATCAGGAGTGAATCTGAATCAGAGGTGACGATTGAATCTGATTCAGAGGCGAGGAGTGGATCTAAATCAGAGATCATGATTGAATCTGAATCAGAGGTGAGGAGTGAATCTGATCTGAAGCACAGTAATGATTGGTTTCTTTGAAACTTTGGGAATTAGAAATATTAGGTTCCTACGAATTGTGTGCTCTTGCAGTAGTTTTTCAGTCCTAATAAAATTCTAATTATTGCGGATAAAATAGTAATATATTGTATTAATTATAATTATAGGAAGATTGTCAATTTAGTTTTGGCCTGAAGTCAAACAGACTAGTCACAATGATAATGGCAGTAGTTATCTTGGAGAGACACTATATAAAATCTCTGCATGAATGCATGAATTACAGTGATGCAGCTAAACATTCTACCAATATCTGGTTATGAAACCTGATTTTCCAAACATTTCCTCTTTTTATGATCTGATTTTTTAAGACCCAGGACAATGATTTAACCTCTGTGGTAAAACGGTAATAAGTAAGTAAGTAAGTATATTTTTTATTAGTACCAACTGCTTATACAGCACTTTGGTTTACACATAGTTTATACAATATAGAGCATTCTGGTATATTAGCTAGTAAAAAATAATAATGAGTGTTGTACATTTATTAAGGAAACGAATTTGGTCATCCAGAGTGGTTGGACTTTCCACGTGTGGGTAACAATGAGAGCTACCACTACGCTCGACGACAGTACAACCTCGTCACAGACAAAGTACTCAAGTACCAGTTCCTGAACAACTTTGACCGAGACATGAACCATCTCGAAATGAAATATGGGTGGCTAGCAGCTGATCAGGTAGGACAGTAGTACCTAGGACCATTTATATCAAATGCTGCATTGGCTGCGGTGTGAGACGGTCATGGATGTGGATCCCAGTTTTTCAATCAGCTTTGTAGTGCAGTGTCATTGTAACAGTTATTAGGTTTCAGGAGGAACTTGTATTTTAAGTGATGGCAACTGAGGTTTTGCACAGGCTTAATCTTTGTTGATTCCATGCTATTATTATTTATTATTATTACAAACGTTTTTAACAAGCACAAAGTCACACAGAAATGCAAATCTGAGGCATTTAATATTTATACATTTAATATTGTGCGTTTTTAGCACCTCATAAAGCCCTGCCTAAGTAACATACCCGGGATTTGAACCCAGGTCACGTTGGTGAAAAACTGATTTATTAGCTGCTTGGCTGTGGTGTAACCTTTGCAGAAACATGTTGTAACGTGATGCCTTGTTTGCCAAAGTCACTTATTGAAGGAGTATAATTAACTGCCTTGATTGTTATTTTCTCGTTAAAACCTTTAATTGTTACAAGTAATTGAGGCTGGGTAAGGAAATTTTTTTACTGTGACCTGTTTACTGAGTAGTCTCTGATGCCACAGAAGTCTGAATAAATAGAAGAATAAATAAGAACAATAATCTGATACGATTTACAAAAGTAATAGAAATCTTTGTCATTATCAATATTTGCTTTGGCCAACCAATAAGTCACTAAAATATGTAAAATTACTTGAATTCGTGTAATTTAAAAAATTTATTTGATAAGGGCAAACCGAAATTTAATTTGATTGAACCTTCTGATTTGTGTTTCTTGTCATATCATAAACTTTAGTTCTGCAGCGTGGTGTCATTTAAAATTTTTTGTGATTTGTTTTTGTTTTGAAGGCGTATGTGAGTAGGAAGCACGAGGGAGATAAAGTGATCATTTTTGAAAGAGCTGGTCTAGTCTTCGCCTTCAATTTTCACCCCACGAAGAGCTACTCCGACTACAAGGTCGGAGTCGAACAACCAGGAGAGTATCCTTTTACCTGTTCTCCTAACACCTGTGTTTCATTTTAAATGCTTCAGCTTGGCTAATTGTTGGGATTCTATAGTTTGGTTGGGTGTCTAATTACATACCGGACGAGTTGCATTGGTTGCCCATATGAAGATGCATCGAGTTTCATTAATTCATTCAGAGGGCTTGTATAGCTCCCCTCCAAGAAACCTACCCAGAAGCGCTCCCAGCCCAACTCCGGCGATTAAATCTTCTAGAGTTTAAGGTCCTTATGTTGATGCGTAACTGCCTAGCAGGCTGTGCTCCATTCTACCTCAGAGAGGTAGGTATTTCAGTGTCATATACACCTGGCAGCATAATCTCTTCGCTCTGCAGCGCATGCTGATCTGGTTTTTCCCCTGTCACATTCTGCCACAATGAAACATGGATGCTTCACCATGGTCAGCTGCTCATTCTGGAACGGGCTTCCATGCATACTAAGACACAAATTTCTCATTTCTTTGCTTCTATATTGCAAGTCATTGAAGACCATTCTTTTCAATCGTGGTGTTGTATTGTAAGGTCGGGCGCACATCTGATTACTTTTCTTGTGGCGTCACTATACAGATATATGCGCTTTCAAAATTACAAAATCGTGTACGCTTCTTTCAGGCTTCAGCATCGTAATACCAATATATATATATATATATATATATATATATATATATATATATATATATATATATATATATATATATATATATATATATATATATATATATATATATATATATATATGCGTTTTAACGAAATCAGGTAATATAAAATAAGGTGTTTGCGTGTTTGTTATTTGTATGTATGTATATAAGTTTGTATGGTGTGCTAATATGTATTTGGTAACATGCATGTAATAATTAGTATTTATGTTCTGGCATATATCTATGTATCAAGGGTTTTGTATGGTGTAGTAGCACCTCCTGAGAACCTCTGAAATGTCTTGTACTGTTTTGTCTGCTGTGCTTGGATTAATTTTCCTTATGATCGAACAATTATCAGATATAGGATCGTCCTCGACACGGATGCAGAACAGTATTGCGGCCACAAGCTTATTGACCACAACACGCGATTCTTCACGTTTCAGGAGTCGTGGGACAATCGAAACAATCACATGTTTGTAAGTAACTGTCTACGGTGCTTCCAAGAATGTTATGCTTGCCGTCAGATATTGAATCAGAATGTTTTGAGAATGGATTTTCATATTTAGATCTCTAATTGAATGATAATAATAATCTTCTTCGTTTATTAATTCAAACTGACAAGTATGCAGTAAGATTACATGTATGATATAGTAGTATCAGACGATAAGTTTAACAGGAGTCGAATTTAACTGTACGGCAGCCATGCAAGGCGCCCATCTGCTGCTCATTTTACAATCGCCACTTGGGGAATGAAGGCTGAGTTAACCTTGTGGGGCTAGCGGGTATCGAACCCGCGTCCTTCTGATCTTCATGCCAGCATGTTACCAGTCAACCATCTTTCCGATGTGGTTGTGGCTGGAGGTGCACTTCACTTTGTCTGTCCTGTGCTGTGCATGGTGGTGTAAAATTGAAGTGAAATGAACTTGGCTAGTAGCTGAATTTTAAAAATGTGATTTTAAGAGTACATAATGTGAGTTATTTGTAATTCTTCAGATCTATGTTCCAAGTCGAGTTGCGTTAGTTTACGCGAAATTGGAGTAACGGGCGAGTCTCATTTTCTGGATCAGACTTCGAGAAGCTCGATTGAGGACAGATGTTGCTTAGGACGCTGTTGTTTACTTGTGTAGAACGTTGAGATGGCCATATCATCTGAACTAGAAAATCATGTGTAAGCCTGTTAACGAAAGTCCGATTGCTTTTGCATGAGAAGCTTAATTTCTGGCAGATTTAAAACTATGTAGATTATGGATTGTATTTACATGAGGATTGTAGTTGAATGAGGATCATGTTTTGCTCGAGGATTGTATTTACACACGGATCATAATTTGGAAAAGGCGCAGAGGAATTCTAACCTAGAAGCAAGCAAGGATCGCTTTTTGATCATTCATCTGTTGCATTTAGTATTTGATTTTTCTGGTAATTTTTTGTAGAAGGCATTCGTAGAGAATATTTTTGTAGTTATTTTCCGGCAGAATTCCAAGCTTTGCAGTGACGTTTGTTTAAGGATGAGAAATTCGCTACTAACAAGGGTAGAGCTAACATCTGCGTTTTGTGCTTTGCATTTGTTATGCCACATGTATGATGTCTTTTGTTGAGGTCTTTGTTTTCAGTCTGCTTATATGTTCTGTACGAAGTAAGATTTTAGTTGCTTGATAATTGGTCTCTGTTTCGGTGCAGTAGAAATAAAGTTCAGTATGCCAAGGTAATTACGTATTGTTCTCTTTGTTTTGTCCTCTCTTTAACACTAACGACGAGCTGCACTGGTTTCCCAGTCGCGTTTAGTACACGCTCATCGTTCAAGCAGTTGTCGTATTTGCAAGGCAGTTCTTTTGTTTGCAAGGGATGCGTGCTAGTCAAGTGGTTAGCCTGCTGGCTGTCGACCGAGAGGTCTGGGAAGTTCAAATCTCAAATCAATGTCAAGTGAATGCACTGACTCGGGCATGAAGGAATTTGCTGCACAAGTCCTTTAAAAAGGTTCTACATAATATATACATACATTAGGGTGGTTCTGACTTACATGGAAAAAAATTAAAACTATTTTTTCTTGAGTTTCCGCTTTTAGTTGTGTTCCAATGAATATAAAAGAAATATGTACAAAGTTATAGAACATTATCTTGTCATTTAGGGGTAGCTCAATAACATTTAAATTTGACATAAAAGTATTTTAAAATAAATTTTTCAATTATCCATCATTTTTAATAGTTTTCTTACCTAATGAAACAACAATGTTTAATTGTTGTTATTATTTAGTGAACAAACTGTTAAAGTAGTAGTTCTACATAATTTCAATTAATTAGTATGACTTTATGTTATTATGCAATAATAATATAATGGCTCACAAATCATTTGCTGAAGTTCATTTTGACTTAAGCATTTCTTTCTTGCATTCTGGGAAGTTGCATCTATGATCATGCACTACTTGAATACAGATATTGTTTCTGGTTTTCTTTGTAATTATGGAATTGTACTCTACTACTCTTCAATCTTTCAGCATTGTCATTTACAACTTCCAGATGATGAATAATTTCTTAACTTTATAATCATCTCTAAGTTCCCATGTTTCAGGATCGCTTTTCAGGAAATCACTAGAGATTCTTAGCCGGTCAAAAAATAGCATGGAGGTCATTGTATGTTCATTCTATGTTCATGACCACAGATTTCTGAACATCTACCTGTATTCTCTTAGGAGGATCATCTTGGCCTGGTCGCTCATGTAAAGGTTTCACCATTGCTCGTTTGGACTTGGCTGTCGATGCCAAATAAAAAAATGCCAAAGCCACGAGCTCCTCACTAAGGCACCACAGATGACCTGCACATGTATTGCTGGCTACTTTGGAGAGAGCAGGATTTTCTTTTTGATAGCTAACCAGAGTTTTCAGTAAGCATAAATCATTCCAGCAACAATGTAGCAACAGCGGCTGCCTGTGCTTCTCCTGTGCCAGAATGTAGCTTGGTAACTTCAAGAAGTTGGCTTTCCCCAACATCAGATAAAATGACAGGTACTAAGACGGTCAACCACATGTTTGCCTGTCAGATCCGGAAGGAGTTATCATCCAAGTACACAACCAGTGTAGATGATGTAGTTGTTATAAATATATCTTTAATTTCTTAACAGTTTCTTCTCGCTATTGTTCTCGTTCCCTATGTACTGAAGAACGGCTGATTTTCAACTCGTCTAGATTGTGGCCTAGACTATATAGCTGCAGCTGCTAACACGTATGTTGCCTTCCTATCACTTAACTTTGTTCTGTCCAAAGCTGCTGCCGGACTTGGTGTCACAATATTTGTTGTTAGTCGCTTTTTTAAAGGAGTTTTCCTTTTCACTAAATTTACATTTTGACTGGCACCATCTTCGCATTTTTCAGTTGAATCATCACTATTAGAGGTTTCAAGAAAAATTTTCTCATTCATGGCTTCCAAATATTGATCTTCTTTCTGCTTTCTCTCCATGCTTGATTTTTGTCTTTTAGATGCCCTCATTTCTTTTGATGTAAGTACCATATCAACTGCATGGTCCCATACAACAACGGCGACCTCTTTCTCTTTGGGGAAGCAGACACTCTTTATCCTCTTAGATTTCGATTATGTTTAAGGCATCCAAGTGAGCAATGTGAAATAAATTATCTAAGGCATCAACAAATTCTGTTTCATTTCTTTTGTTGCTGAGGCTCAGTTTTCCTGTTAACATTTGTCTTTACTTTGATCCAATAATAATATTCGTTACTGTAATCGTAAAACTGAAACTCTATCTTTTGGATGCACAGTAATTAGGCTATGTTGGACAAGCTTTTACAACTTCAACTTCATTGAGCTACCTCTAAATATTGCTCAAATCAGCTCATATTTACCAGATTTATTTTTGTATGTATTAGAACAAGATAATAAGCGGAAATAATCACATTTAAAATTTCAGATTTCAGAACCACCCTAACATACATGCATACATGCAGTACACATAAAATAAAAAAGCCCCCCAAATTCAGTTTTTTAGGCCTCTGGATTTTGAGGCCCTATGCTGTAGCTTTTTTTAGCTATGCCTAAATTCGACACTGATTTCAAGGCATTACATTATTTCCATTACACACAACAGTGCATGCCGAATTTACCCAGGCTTCGGGCACCAATAGCAATAAAGTGAAGGCAAATAATTCGTTTGTTTGTCTGCCGCTATCAGCCTAGTAAGGGATACAGTACATGGCTTGAAGGATTTTTGGCTACGATCAAAAAGCAGACACATATATGACAATAAACATTCATATTTTATTAAACAAGCAAAGAAATCAAGATTGCTGGAATGCACGCATGCCTTTAAAGATTTTCATAAGCGTGTGCTTAATTGCTAAACATTCAAATGCAAGTGTATTATCAACATTCAAATGCAAGTGTATTATCAACATTCAAATGCAAGTGTAATCACCGATTTCTAAAAATGTGCATACAAATTTGGGAATGATAAAATGTAAAATAAACATAATAGCACAAAATCAGGAATGTGCATCTTGCCATGCAAAACTATTCCCTTTAGAACAAACGCAGACAGAATAAATCCGAGCTCTGAGTTGTTCTAACAGAGATGGCAGAATAAATTTGCATTCAAAACTGTTCTAAAAGACAGAGTACAAAAAAACGAGATTGCCAACAATACTATGAAAACCATAGCTTTCATGAAAAAGCAGTTGCAAAAATTGCGAACCTGAATGAGGTTTCATTTAGTCTAACCCTGATCATTATGGCACAGAAGATGGCTAGTACATAGATCTATACTTCTATAGCCAGCAAAACAAAAAACCTTGGCACTACCAACATCTATAGCAAGATACTTTACACAATACCATACTGACAAAATCCGGCCTTCCTTAGTATAGTAAATGGAAAAATGTGTATCACCAACAGTAGTACCAGTCGCATCAGAAAGGCATATACGGTATTCGACATATACAGTATACTATGCTCTGTGTGAAAACATTAGCAGTCAAGGAAATGTTGTAAAAAACGAGTAGCAAAGTAGGTTTAGTCACCATTTGGAATTAAAACATTTGTTCTGAAACGCATCACTTCACATGTAATGAATTACAAAAATACTTTACTGTGCCTTACCAAGAAAGGCAGTTTTCTGTGATTGGCTGAAACCGTAAGCTTTAGTGGCAAGAAGTACAAAAATTACAAACTGCTGCTAGCTTGTGAAATAATACCAATGTTCAAATGTAAAACAAACCAAACAAACTTATACATAAATTACAGCTTTTCCAGTTTCAGAACAATAAACGGTCTCTTAAAAAAGTAGAAAAATGCATAGACTACTAAAAATTGTATATGATACAACATCTTTTCCACAGCTAACACTAAACTTGTTAAAAATTACAGAGTATACTAAAAAAAGTTACACTCCATGCCAAAATCACATACTGACCATTCCTTGTCAGTATTGTCAACAGCAAATAACAAAACTAAGAAATTTTGGCTGTAAATTATTACTATGCATTTATTAAGTGCCACTACCTAATGACCGAGCATCAATCGATGGTGCTCAGAGATTGTCAGTGAAGGACTTGCTCAAGGTCCCTACACAGTGACCGTCTCAGGGGAGACTCGAACCCATACTCTCCATGTTACAATGCAAGTGCTCTAACCACTGTGCTGAACAACTAACAACAACACAATAAAACTAGTTTTACATCTTTCGTGAAGAACGTTTATATGATTTTACAAACAGCATTCTAGATAATACTTAAAAAAACAATTTACATTTACTAAATAAAATGCAATGACAAATTTACCAACTAAATACTCTACAGAATGTAATAACAAGTTACGATGCCTCTTAATAAGATCAATAAGATCCTGATCTAAACTCCACATAAAACAATAAACATATTCCTAATAATAATTTACGAAGAATTGTTTAACTTGTTGAATGCTTATGTAAAATCTAGATATTTGGCTGAATCTTTTTTCACACACTGCTTAATTTTGTCTAGCATGCAGTTCTAAAACAAAATGAGACATTTCCATGTGCAATATCTGTGAAATTAACAAACTAAAACGTGTACATCTACAAGCTCTTTGGGAAATTTGCACCATCCTACGTATGGTACTCCATTTTATTCACAAATATTTTACCAATCTGCCACAATTCCCTGAACCAGGCAAAGACTAGAAATCGATCAGATTCAACAAAGCGAATTCAACTTTTTAAGGAGTAAGAACTTTCACTGGAATTTGTTGAAATTCACCTGCATATTGCTTTGACAAATTCTTCGTACAAAATTTGCAAACTATATTTTGAGAGACATATTGTTTTTCAAGTCAAAACTTTGATTAGGCTTTGTTGAAATTCACCTGCAGATTGTTTTGACAAATTCTACATATTAAGAATTGCAAACCACATTCCAAAAGACATTAAGACAAGTCCATTCCGATGTTCAATACTGCCAGGTAGTAACGACAGATATGCCAAAAGTGTTATAAACCAGATTTCATACAACGCATAACTCCTTACAGGAGTCCAGAGGTGTAAGTTAAAGCCCAGCTACTTGAAAACATTCCCTCTATCTTTGAGTATAGAAACTTAAACATGGTCATCTGATTGCTAAGGCACTGCAGAGTTTTCAAAAACTTCAGAAGCTTAAAACTGGCGCAGGGCAAGATAACGTGTGCATACTACTGCTGAACAAATCCGGTTGTAGAAGTACTACCCGTAAACTATATACACAACAGTTACCTTGAAACCGATAATATTAGCAATGCAAATGTGAGAAAGTGTTCAGATAGTGTTAAACAAAATCACATGGTGATAGAATTTGACTGAAAACCTAAGTCAGAATCAACTGAGTCGAACAAGAAAACTTATAAAACGCCTGGCCGGATCACAGAGACGGGATTTTTCTAATCATTTCATCTTATTTGATCACCTGAAAAAGAAAATGACTAATTATTAGAATATTTAACTCACTAATGTTAGGCTCAGTTTGTGTATTAGTAAGGAGTGAGCTAAGCGAGTAATAAGATTTTATTATTTCAACAAAATGGTTATATACAGAAGAAGAAAAGTCCCTTAACACTTTAACAACTCGAGTGTACTGGAAAACCATGGCAGCTCGTCGTTAAACTATTAAGTTAGTCCTGGGAAGCCATGGGTATGAAGTGTTAGCGACTTCATTTTCTTAGCCTCGGCACATAAGGGTGGGTGGCCAGTCCTCTCCCTCACTGTCTCATCTTCCCACTGACAGTGTGTGGTCAGTGTACTCATTATAGCCAAGTTGGATAGGGGTGTAGGTAGACCAGAAATCCGAAAAGAAATGTCTGCCCTTGTGGGGGCATTGGAACCCCGACCTCTCAGTTTACAGTCCAGCTCACTAACCTCTAGACCATCGTGCACCCCTGGTAACACAAAATGTTTGTTATACCCCTAGTTTTCTCATGGAACAGAGTGTAAATGTAGGTGTACATAAATGTAACGTACCAACACAATTTCTTAATGCCATAGAAAAGCAGCATTGGTCAAACCAATTTCTTAAAGCAATCAGATGTGTAAACCAGTGGAATGATGGGCTGTAAGGCAAGGGTCAGGACCAGAGAGATCAAGCCGGCATGATGCATGGCAGAACTTGATAGTTTGCAAGAGAGACAGTGTAAACTTATCAGTTTTCTGTTATGAGGACATTGGGGGACCATCAAACCATATGTGATGAGTCATGAGACTCTGGCATGTCTTCCAATGGATTAGCACAGTGTGGACAGAAGCTGAAAGGCCACAGGAGTCCAATGCACTGTATACCAAGGGTTCACAGTGCTCTGAATTGTTTACAGAGCGGAACTGGACACACACGCACGCACGCACGCACACACACACCTATCCACGAACCTAAATGTTCCACAGTACACAAGGGACAGGCCAGGAAAACTGTTGAGTACTGCATCAGGTATTGCACTAACCCTAAGGTAAAGCTACGCATATAACATACACCAAGTGCGTGTATATATGTATTCAGCGCTTGTGAATAAGCTCGTGCCCAGCACTCAGCTTTTGAGTAACGCTATAGAAATTTGGAGTTTATGATTATTCAGATACTTAGCGTATTGCCGTGTTAAGCCGCCCCTCAAAAACATAAATTTTTTTTAACTAAACAATCTTGCACCAATGCACATCTGTAAAACTACATAAAACCAGACATGGTAGCAAGAAGCAACAGTTTGTGTTTACAAATTTTTCAAACTTATGAAAACTTATGGTTGCACTAAGGTTCACACTGTATGAAGTTTCTAACACTTAAACTGATGGTTGCACTCAGGGTTCACACTTCATGAGGTTGCTAACACTTCAGACTTGTGGTTGTACTCGGGGTTAGCTTAAGGGACTGCTCTTCTATGGGTTCAATTTCGTGCACTTCATTTTGCCCTCACCCCTTTGAAAAATGCTGAAAGCTTTTTGCCAATGTTTTTCTTCTTGCGTTTGTTCCTGTACGTCTCCATTTCCTCACGATATTCGGTTATCTGCTGCTCAAAATATCCTAAAATTCATAATGACAGACTGGCTTTAAGTATTTATGAATAATTTTACCGTACCAAAGCACATATATGATGATATTAGCAAACTGTTACTGTACTTTTCAGCTACTGATAGGCAAGTGCAATTTAACAAAATGAAACAAAACACTCGTCATGTCCAAAGGAAACAAAACAAAAGTACAATAAAACAAATAAACACTACAGCAAAACCACAAATTATGCAATAATAAACTGGTTTCAGATTCCTCGTAAAAAGTGAAAACGTCCAAGCACTTCCTTCTTGCAGCCGAATACTGATTTGACATACCCCATCAGGCCCTTAGCCAGCCACCCAATCATTTTGAACGGGCATAAATTGTGCATGGACGGCATTGGACGTGATGTCCTAAATGTGGTATAATGTATAATCCATTCCCCTTCACCTGTGTAACGATGTTCCTATTCCCACACGATATACTTCTCTAGCAGCTATTTATGACCTAGGATAGGTGTAATTAAGTGCCAATTAGATGAGGTTGTTTCATGGTAATTGGTAACTGATTTGACTATATAAATACCTTAACCTTATGAATAATTATAGGGGCTTGGATTGAATAACAAGTAACGGGACATGTGATCAATATCTGTTCCCTAGGCTATAAAAATCAAATAAAGGAATTAAAATTTACAGTCTGAAGTTAACAGATTGTTGTTTGTATCATTGTATGTAAAACAAAACTGTGTTACAATTGTGATCAAAACCCAAAAGTCATTCAGTATAGGGGCATTGCAGACTTTTGCAGTCGGACTCGTATGGTCGCAGCATCAGGCGATCGCGACTTTGAATGCTTTTGGACGCCCTACTCTTTATTTCTGGCCAAGGGCCTGTACCCCATGGATGCATAACAACTTAGAGCTTAAAATGACTAATAAAGACATTTCTTATTTACCGCTGGAAGCATCCTGGTTGAGTTTCCCTGACATGAAAACTTCGAACATCTGCGTCTGTGTGAACCATTCGAGGAACAGTCGAATGCCTCGCGAACTAAGAGCCTTCACGAACTCCTCCCTCTGTCAAAAATGAAGTGCACGAAATTTAGCCCATAGAGGAAGAACAGTCCCTTAAGCTAACCCTGAGTGCAACCACGAGTCTGAAGTGTTAGCAACCTCATGAAGTGTGAACCCGAGTGCAACCATCAGTCTTAAGTGTTACCAATACAGTGTGAACCCTTAGTGCAACCATAAGTTTGAAGTGTTTAACAACCTCATACAGTGTGAACCCTTAGTGCAACCATAAGTTTGAAGTGTTTAACAACCTCATACAGTGTGAACCCTTAGTGCAACCATAAGTTTGAAGTGTTTAACAACCTCATAGTGTGAACCCTTAATGCAACCATAAGTTTGAAGTATTTAACAACCTCATACAGTGTGAACCCTTAATGCAACCATAAGTTTGAAATATTTAACAACCTCATACAGGTGAACCCTTAGTGCAACCATAAGTTTGAAGTATTTAACAACCTCATACAGTGTGAACCCTTAATGCAACCATAAGTTTGAAGTGTTTAACAACCTCATACAGTGTGAACCCTTAGTGCAACCATAAGTTTGAAGTGTTTAACAACCTCATACAGTGTGAACCCTTAGTGCAACCATAAGTTTGAAGTGTTTAACAACCTCATACAGTGTGAACCCTTAGTGCAACCATAAGTTTGAAGTGTTTAACAACCTCATACAGTGTGAACCCTTAGTGCAACCATAAGTTTGAAGTGTTTAACAACCTCATACAGTGTGAACCCTTAGTGCAACCATAAGTTTGAAGTGTTTAACAACCTCATACAGTGAGAACCTGTGTACACATTCCCAGTTTACAAGCCATTCTGTGAATTTAAAGTGAAGTGCTGCTATGTCACCAAAAGCTATTACCTTAATACACAGTACTAATAATCAATCAATCAATCAATCAATCAATCAATCAATCAATCAATCAATCAATCAATCAATCAATCAATCAATCAATCAATCAATACTAATAAAATAACAAATACAAGTACAATTAATGAAGCCATACGATTTGCTAAAGCATCTACAAAGACAACTGAGTGCCACCTAAGAGTGGTTAAAGCACTTCACTTATAAAACATACGGATACGGGTTCGATCCTCATCTCATACAATTACCCTGTAGAGACCTTAAGCAATTGCATCGTGCTTTGTATTTATTGATTTCGAGTACGCAATAAATACAATATAATAATAACAGTAATAATAATAATAATAATAATAATTATGATGATGTTGCACAGGACGAGGCCCAAGTTTCCAGAAATACCCGTTAACAGCTCCTAACATAATTTTTTGTTCCAGACGGATTACACTTACCTTGGGTAAAGTAATAATAATAATAGTAATAACAATAACAATAATAATTTATTAATAATAATTTAGTGGCACACCTGGAAAGTGTTTTCATCATCTTCTGGCCGGATGATGAAAGCCGCATAGTGTGAGCAAGTCTCGATGAAGAATCGAAGGAATGCCTCCTTCACAGTTGCATCACTCGCAACTCTGTCTATTATTTCAAACAGATAAAAGATACTCTAATGTATCATAAAGTGTCTATGTATGTACATCTGGTGTCTATGGATTCAAATTTTAAACTATAAGTGACTCAACCCATGGCAAATTTAATCCAAATATTAACACTCTAAAAATCACAGTGAAAAAGAAGAAGAGCAGTTCCTTAAGCTAGCCTGAGAGGCAGCCATAGGTATGAAGTGTTAGCGACTTCATTTTCTTAACCTTGGTATATTAGAGAGTATGGCTGGTCCTCGCTCGCCGTCTCATCTTCCCACAGACAGTGTACGGTCAGTGTACTCATTGTAGCTGAGTTGGCTAGGGGTGCAGGTTGAACAGAAATCTCAAGACAAATTTCTCCCCTGGTGGGAGAAATTTCTCCCTTCAGCTGACAGTCCAGCACACTAATCACTAGACTTGTGCATCTCTAAAACTTCACCGTGAACTAACCTACAAAACATGTATGTAAGTATATATGTACGTATGTACATATGTATGTACGTATGTATATATGTGTGTATGTATGTACAATTGTACATATATGCACGTATCTATATATCTACCATAGGTATGTATGCATAAGGCTGTTTATATAGCACCTTACAAGAACCTTACAATTAAGCAAGGAAATCCTATGTAAGGAGAAGCAACAAAAGAGACACAGGTATAAGAATTGATAGCATGATTTGGAACAGACCGGAGTCCTCAATCAGCGCAGTCGTCAGAGCTTTCTGGAGTTTCTTCGGTATAATCCGACTTTCATCACCGACTCCGTTCACAGTGGAACGTTCATCAAGGTCGACCAACAACACCTGTGAACAAGTAAGCAAACCAATTTCGTTTGTGTTTTTCCAAGTATTACTGTTACAAGATATTCAGAGGCAGTAAAGGCATTTCTGTGCTGTCAGCTGCATGCATTTTTATAGCCAGTGTCTAAAATATTGAGAAGTGTCACCCGCACACTCTTCCTTATACTGTCAAACTGTCCCTGAACTGGTAAGTAGTTTCACGTATTAGAATGAAATTGCGGGTGGCTGACTTGGGCTAATCTAAGAGAAATTCATAGTACACACTGCACACAAGTCAACTTCACACTCGACAATGTCAACTGCACACTCAACAATGTCAACTTCACACTATGTGTATCGACAATGTCATTGCACACTCAACAATGTCAATTGCACACTGTGTGTCAGAAAACACATTATTTTAGGCCCTGTTTATGGCATGTAGCAGCTGTGATGAGTAGATTATTTGTTACCCGCAACACGTGAACTATTTTCATGTATTTCTCTGCCTGCATGATGATGATATTAATAGCAATAGTAATAGTAGTAAAATGATAGCATGACTTGCACTGGCTGCTGACAGTGTAAAGCACCCTAGAAGAAGCTCGCTACTGGTCTGGTATTCAGATGCTGACTGCAGAGAGCCTTAAACAAAGCCACAGGGTTTAATTCTGTTTAAGTGTGGATGCATCTATCTAGATGATTCATGGTTTCTGCACAATGTATCACTAGTTGAACACACCAATACAAGTTAGGGCTACCAATGTAATTGAACTGTCAAATGCATCTAGATAAAAATCTCTGCACTGTGCTGACACTGTTTGCTGTCACATGTGTTGGATATAATTGCACATAACAGCAGAGCATCAGCTGTTACATGTTTTCTTCCTGGTACATATCGTGTCTTTGGCTGGCATTCACTCACAGTTGCCGGTGTCCCTCCACCTCTACTCTCTAACTCTCTACCTCCTCGTGTTCGCAACTCTCCTACCGAGATTGTTTTTCGCTCTAAACTGAAAGTTACCTCTTCCAGTCTAACTATTGTGGCTCTTAATGTTTGCCTGGCTTCAGTGTGCACTTCTGAATTTTTAAGGACATTATCTGTACAAGGGGACCTTAAATGGCGTGGTGCCCATTCAAACGGACAGCGGTGGTGAAGGATCTCACTCGATCAATTCATCGAAAAATGAGCAGGGTCGAGATATAAAAACGTGTACATTTACATTTTTACATTTTATCAAATTACAATTGTATTGTATTGTATGAAAGTTGTTCAGTGGAAGTTCAATGAAAGTTCTGCAATTACACTGAATAATTAACTTCATTACAGAATATGCATATTCAAATGTCAGGGTGGGAAGATGGTTGAACGGTAACATGCTCGCATGATGATCAGAAGGACGCGGGTTCGATACCCGCTAGCCCCATAAAGGTTGACTTGTGCTTTTAACTCCCTACATTCCCTAGGGGGCAACTGTAAAATTAGCAGGACAGATGAGCGCCTTGCAGGCTGCCATACAGTTAAATTCGACTCCTGTTAAACTTGTTATCATCTGTTACTACTGTATCATGTAATCTTACTGTGTAGTTGTCAGTTTGAATTTAATAAATGAATAAAATATATTATTGTTATCATTACAGTAGACTGAAAATTCCCAATCAGAAAAGCGGCATAAATCGGAAATTCCCTAATTGGAAGAAGCAACGTAGATAAGAAATTCCCTAATAAAATGATGAGTAGGTTGGACAAAGTAATCTGCCTACTCTTACCTCGGCTATATCAAAATCGTCGAGGAGTGGCTTCATCGAACTCAAAATGCCGACAATGAATGGCGTTGGGGCCTCAACGATGTCGATAAGGGATGTAGGAAGTACAGTCACAAATGTGTGTTGCCATTCAAATGGGTAGAGCAGCGCCACCATGGCACAAATGCATGAACTAAGAACGCTGTAAATAAACAGTAATCAGTACGCACATATAGTACTTGTTTAGAACAGTATGCACCTATAGTACCCTTGTATATCATTATGCACCTATAGTACCTCTGTAATTGCAATCTGTAACTATAATTGTAATCGAGAACTTATATAGCGCCACTCAAAGTCAGAGGCACTCCCGACCCGGGTCAGTGTCTTCACTGATGAAAAGAAAGGTTTTCAGGCACTTGCAGAACTGGGCAGGAGGGAGAGTGAGGAAGTCAACCCTGTAGATCAGTATGCACCCACATTACCGTTGTAGATCATTATGCACCTATAGTACCTTTGTAGATCAGTAGGCACATACAGTACCTTTGCAGAATCTCTCAACCACAAACATGCACTGCATTAGCAATCTTCTGCAGTGCCAAGTCACTGAGATGGCAGCTTCATTATACGAGACCTTCATTTGAGCACAAAGTAGTCCGACAGAGTGCTGACAGTTGGTTGCCCCTGGCTACAAAATGAGCACCCCGACTGTACAATGTCAGTGTAAAAATCTGACGCGAAGGGGTCACCCCACCCTCCTTTGCTGAGGCTATGAAAATTAAGTTCCTAACACCTCCATAACCTTGACAATCTCTTGGGGTTGGGTTATTGACCTGATTACAGCTTGGTTTTGGTGCACCATTGGTTAATGCCTTGTGTGCTAGACACCGTCGCTATAGAAGTTACAAACTAAAGTCTATTAACTATTAATTATTGAAACTGTCCACCTCCTTCTCCTTCCTCCTCTTCTGTTTCTCCTCCTCCATCCGCAGCATAAGAGGGGTGCGTGATAGTCTAGTGGTTAGCATGTGGGACCGTCAAATGAGAGGTCAGAGGTTCAAATCTCCACCAGTGTAGAGATTTATTTAGAGATTTCTACTCTATGTGTACCCTAGCCAACTCAGCTATGATGAGTACACTGACTACACACTGTCGGTGGGAAGCTGAGATGGTGAGGGAGAGGTCTGGCCACCTGCCCTCATATGCCGAGGCTAAGAAAATGAAGTCGCTAATACTTTATACCCAAGACTGCCTTGATAGCAGCTTAAGAGCTGCTCTTTTTTTCTACATGGTAAGACCACCTGGAATTCATGTGACTTCCTGGATGAGAGCACTGCTCACCTGAGTCTGCTGGCACAAAATATGACCTTTCGTTCCATCAAGATGGCACCGAACACCTCTACAAGGAGTGGCACAGGTAGCTGCTCCAGCAGCTGAGTAAACGGCACCTGTCAGATGAAAAAGAAAGAACAATGAATCTGATCTGACAATAGAAGAAAACAGAGAAGATAACAACAATGCTAAAAACCAGAGATATTAAGTCACCAAGAGTGTTAATTAAGATACCAGCAATAAGGTTAGGTAAGACAAGGTAAAGGAAACACAAAGTAAGGTAAGGAAAGGTAAGAGAAGGTAATGAAAGGTGAGTGAGAGGAGTACAGGAAATGGTAAGGTAATGGCAGGTAAGATAAGTAAGGTATGGCACGGAAAGGAAAGGTAAGAGAAGGTAATGGAAGGTGAGTAAGAGCAAGTAAGGTATTGGCAACTAAGGTAAGGTATGGTAGGGGAAGTTAGGTAAGGTACGGTCAGATAAGGCATGATAATGAATGTGATAGTTTCTACACCAACCATATGATCATGACACAGTTGTTATAAGACACCAACAGTGTCTAATTAAAAAAACTGATAAGAACGTAACAGTAGCAGCAGCAAAACAAGATCACTTTGATGTGTGATGACAGTGATAAGAATAAACAATGTTAAGAGAAAAACAATGTTAAAATACTAACCGCACTATGCACTGATTCCGACGCTCTCTTCAAGATGATGGTCTGTCTCCCTTGATCTGGATTCTACAGACAACAACAGTAAATGCTATCTAAACTCAACGATTCCAAAGTGCAGTTGGTTGCGCATGGAACATTGCGCCGCAAGTAAAGGAAGGAGAAATTGTATATTTGGACCCATTTGTAGGATGGCTAACAATAATGTTCTATGACTAGTCACATCTCCTCGGCTTGACCTTCCTGGACTCTGGCTTGGCACTGGAATGGACCAAACAGCCTGGCTATTGTGGACTTGATTTGATGTAGCGCCGGGTTTAAGCCACTAAGCCAGTCTCCCTGATGCGGGTTGGCACTGAGAAACTTTGGAGATTTACACTTGCATCTACACTACATTTGGATTGATAGACGGCATATGCATCAGAGACAGACCCACACACAGAATGGCTGGACAATATCTGCGATTAGCAAGAGACAGGTGTGGCTTAGGCTTAGTGACACAGGACAAAAGTCCTGTAACAACAAGACAATGTCCTTCACTGGCTCCCTATTGCTGCGCGCATCCGATATAAGATCCTTTTCTTTGTCTCTAAATCTCAGCAGCCTACTGCCCGAAATAACTCTTGAACTATCTGCAAAAACCGCTATCTGCATCTTCTTCTCGCTCATTGCGCTCTGTAAATCGGCTTGATCTTTTTGTTCCCAGGGCTAAAACTGCCTTGGCCCAGCATCGGGCGTTTGCTATAGTGGATCCCACGATCTGGAATGACCTTCCTCCTGTGCTCAGGACCAAACTAATGACTGCCTTTTCCTCATCGGTCTCGCGTTCCCTAAAGGCATTTCTGTTTCCCCAGGGCTTCTGTGCTGAGAGCGCCTCTGAATAGTTATTCTGCGAGAGGCGCTTTATAAATTTCTAGATACAATACAATACAATACAATACAATGGAGAAATAGACTGAGGCGTATGACTGACAACAATGAACTCATGGACTAAGCACAAGAAAGAAGACAGCATCAAATCTTAATCTGGTCACTCGATGGTCACTTTCAAGCAAACTGACCACCTACTAATTCTAATCCTGCATCTTCCTTGGAGTTGTTAATTTAACGTACAACTGACTCTTGATTTGCCTCCGCAACCAAACACTGAGCTTTCACAGTTGATCATCCAAAGCTTTGGAACTCGCTGTCCATTTCAGTTTGTTTGGTCCGTTCTTTGAAGTCATTCAGATCGTCTAAACTTAAGACGCTTTTCTTTCCACTTACTTACCCACTGGAGCCTGGCTTCTCGTTTCTCTGATCTGTCGCATTTTGACCTGATTTCTCCTGTGGATTGTAATTATTGATTGCGATTTCGCTCAGAGTAACCATCCACTGATGTCTCGAATATCATGCAACTGAAACCACATTCTATTCCAGTCTCAAGGCTTCCTTCCATTATCACAATCAATTGTCACTAGTAATTAGAATTTATATTTTATTTATTTTATTCCGGATATTTCTATAGCGCCTCTCGAAGTCAACTACTACTCAGAGGCGCTCCCGACTACAGCATTTGATACTGTGCCGGAATTTTCACGCCGAAGCGCCACGAGCAATTGCGAGTGAAGGACTTGCCCAAGGTCCGTACGCAGCGGCTAGAGTGGGATTCGAACCTGCAACCCTCCGGTCACAAGGCGCCGAACTTACCACTGAGCCACCACGCCCCACAATGGGTGGGGCGTGGTGGCTCAGTGGGTGTGCCACATGAATGCCACATACAACAACAATCATCCAGTGAAGAAGTCTAATCTAACGGTTAAACAATTGATAAAACAAGTAATTAAACAAGTAATCTAGCGTATTTCGATTTCTTGCCATTTGTTATCAGTTCTAAGCGCTTGTTTTCAAACTATCCTGACCTCCGTTCGAATGTAGACCTCCCGGTTTGGCAATGGCATCGGTCGCGCATAAGCGACTTCGATCAGCTCCACTGCACAATCCATCGAGTATGCACGGTACTCTTGCAGCGTTCTCAGCAGCTGTTCGTACATGCCAAACTCACCGATCGGACTGACGATGCACAGCGCCTCCAGGAATCGAGGACCAGACCCAGGTGGCTGCAGGAAGAAGAAAATTCCAACATTTTTACCTTCCTAATAAAATTGTTTAATTGGTTACGACTGAATAAGTAAAAATTAACGACAACTAGTCCATGATGTGCAGAGCATCTGAACATTAGTTCTACATAATTAAATATAGTTCAGTACATTGCTTTTGTAGAGTTCTTAAAATGCATAGTACATACATACGTATATCCCAACCTGCTGTTTGTGATCTGCGGCTATGGATCTTTTGGTTGAGCCTCGATTTAGCACTGTCAAGGGTTCTCATGCATTCCGTGTTACTGCCCCCAAGGAATGGAACCGACTACCAATGTTTATCTGTTGCCTCGAACTCCTTTTCTTCTTTCAAGGAACGCCTCAAAAATCGCCATTTCTCATTGGCCTTCAAACATTTGGATATCTAAACTGCACTCCACCTGGCAACTGACTAACCACACCTCCGATTCGCATTTCTGTGTGACTTTACCCATGTTAAAAATGTTTGTAATAATAATAATAATACATATAATGTCTCTTGTGGGAAAATTTCTTTATGCTCGCCATTAGCTACAACTGGTTTTGTCATCATATAACTTGCGAGATGGTGCTGGCATCGTTTGTTGCCTTTTATAAATGAACTACCGGTAAAACAAGATTCATAAAATTATTGGCCAGAAGCTTTGAGGTCAAAGAGTACACAATAAACCTAATCAGAAAGCTAAAAAAAAGTGATACAAGATTTTCGATTAGATTTGAGTATATCATATGTGCAAATTGATTAAATTTTAACAAATTCCATCTAAGTGTCACTTGTACTAAACTACCCAGTAACAAATGAATAAAGTAAGACAATAGACAATATAACAAATTAAATCATAATCGTGATCATCACATACTGTAATTGTAATCGAACATTTATATAGTGTCACTACAAAAGCAAACAACTCTGGAACACTGAAAAACACTCTCATCACAATTTTGGCATAACAATCAAATGCTGATACTCTTTAAAACTAATAAATCACAACCTAGTACCAGTACTTGTAATAAACCACAACCTAGCACCAGTACTTGTAATAAGAAACAACCTAGTAACAGTAATTGTAATAAGCCACAACCTAGTACCAGTACTTGTAATAAACCACAACCTAGTACCAGTATTTGTAATAAAACACAACCTAGTACCAGTACTTGTATACATACCAAGTATCTTTTGCACCAGCCATATCTTCGATCGCCAGTTTCGCTTGTGAGGACAAACGAAAACAGCTCCCTAAAATAAAAGCCAAAACCATTAGGAAGCTGTTGTAATATCAATCAATCAATCAATCAAATCTTTTATTGCTCCCATATTGCAGTTAACAATGGCAATACAGAATAAATCGCTAATTGGTTAAATAGTGATAATAAGCCAGCTCATATTGTAAACATTTAAACTGTTAAGGGAGGCAAACGGAAACCCAGAAGGGACGAAAGTCCCGCTAAATTAGGATACCCGTGTACCATATGAAGCATTGAGATAACGGTTGAGTTTGCATATAAAGCAATGTCAGGATAAATGGAGTCAATCTGATCATCTAGATAATGAAAAGAGTAGGTAAAATGTAGCAACTGAAAAAACGAAGAAAACATGAGACAACAGAAGGGAATATGAAAAATCAGAATGCGAGACTAACTTAACTAATAATGCTTAACTAGCTCACTTAACTAATAATGCTAAACTATAACTACTTAACTAATAAAAGCCACAATATAGTCACCATTTGATTAAATAGAACATCAAATGTGAACAAAAAGGTAAGCTCGAGCCTCTTTTTTAAACAAAGCAAGGTTCGGTAGATTACGAAGTGATTGTGGTAAATTGTTCCAAACAGAGGGACCAATACATTTAATGGTAAAAGAATGTGTGTTGGTCCGGGCATAGATTCCACGAAAGTTGTCAAGGGATCTAGTATAATAGGAATGAATATCAGACATACGAGAGAAATAATGATGGAAGATAGAGGGAAGAGCATTATTGGCATAGCGATACATAAATTCATAGATTTGTAGTTTATTGATTTGGGGTATATTATGGATCCGCAATTCACAGTATTTATTTATAGTGTTGGATATAGAGGATCTCCCTGCAATGATGCGTACAACTCGTCTCTGTAATATAGACAGCCTATTCAATCGAGAGGAGTAGTTGGAGACCCAAGTGATGTTACAATATGTCAAGTACGGGGAGATAAGAGAGTAATATAGAGTATGCAAAACCCTAGATGGTAGCAGGTAGGAGACACGTAAGCATAGGAAATACAGGTGAATGCAAGCCAATACAGGTAAACACAGTGCAACAGAGGCAAATACAGGTCAAACTCACCCGTCATACTCAGTTATCGGTTCCAACATATCGGCATCCGGAAAACAGAAATTGCACACAAAGGAATCGCTTTCCTGCATCTGAAATGACAAAGTTCAGAAACGACTATTCAGTTCATTCAATCACTCGAGTTAAATTATGGCTAAGAAGAAGAGGAGTTGCTTAGGCTAGCCTGAGAGGCAGCTCCAAGTATAAAATGCTAGTAATATGAGGCATATAAGGGTGGTTGGCCTGTCCTCTCCCTAGCCATCTCATCATCACATCGATAGTGTACAGTCAGTCTACTCACAATAACTGAGTTGGTAACGGGCACAGAAAGAATAGAAATCTCGCAAAAAAATGTCTGCCCTGGCGGGAATTTGAACGTCTGACCTATCTGTTGACAGCCTAGCATGCTAACCACTAGATTATCACACACTGGCAATAAGCACTGAAATAAGCTGAAAAAGGTGACATTGTTAGATTCTTGTGGCCGCTTTTGTGCCTTGGCAAAAAGCTCTGAATATGACCTGACCTGACCTGACCTGACCTGACCCGACCCCGACCATGGTTCAGCTCACCTCATTCACTTACCTTGACCTGATGTTTGGTCACCTCACCTCAACTCACCTAATCTGACCCCAGACACTGATCGCCCTCTGCAATTTCTTTCTCAAACTCAAATAATTTCATACTTGCAGCATCACAGTCGTGGAAGTTCGCATCTAAGACTCGACAAACTCGAGTCTAAAACTGGACGCAAAGAAAACGCTGACCGCTAACTGACCTCCGGAGGAATGCAGAACAAGACTTTTGGCTTCAAATCCTCCAGTCCAATGATCATGCCGTACTGGAAAAGTCGAACGGCCGACTTCAGCTTCACCTGCTCATACTTGGCTATTGCAGCACTCTGTGTATAGACACATTCATTATTCATTAGCTATGAATAAATATGTAAATAACTTAACCATAACCATAACCATAAATTTTATTACTTTGCATAATATGCAGTAACAGAAATGATGTCATTCAGTGTAAAATTTTAACAGAAGACAGATCAATTAATTAGTTTTCAATGGAAGTAAAGGGAGAGAAACCCTTAAAGGACCTGGGTCCCGCTATCAGGGTTACCCTTGTACATGAAAAATAGTGGCAATACTAGACATTATGGACTTAACTAGTTAACTAAACATCGAAGTAATATCACATCAGGTGTCAGCATCAAAACCTAGTGCGCACTCAAGGCAGTAATTTGCTAGTAAAATGTAGATGGGGAGGGTTGAGGAACTGCTGCTACTAGGTACTCGAGAAGCTTTCTCTTAAAAATTAAAATATTAGGTAGATTTCTTATGGCGACAGGAATATTATTCCAAGTCCTCGGGCCAGCACTTTTTATTGAGAACTTTCAGATGTCCTGATACAGCAGGGATTTATTTTGGATGTCAAATTGAAGAAGTCATTGAATGCTGCAGGGAGAAGATTGTGCATGTACTTAACATGAATTCAGAGGTCTGTTGGATAACTTCATTATCCATAAAAAGTATGAAAGTGACTTCATTATCTAAAAGCCTGACCTCTGGTGGTGATTTAACTCTGACATCTGGTAGTGATTTTAACCATTATCTCTAGTCTGACCAGCACTGTTAGAACACCGTGTACAATACGAATAGAAATATGTGTATAAAAAAGTGGATGTGTGTCAGTTCGTACCGTATACTGTCGTACGCTTTTAACGTAGAGCAAATGCTTTTCATGTTCTTCCTGATCATTGTCAGCATCTAAAAATAAAAAAATTGAACCAGAAGGAGATTAAGGAAACATCGGATTCTGGGTAGAAGCATGGGCGGTTGGGTCGGTGATTCGAATGGCAGGTTAGTGAATTGGGAAGATTGGGCAGATCATTGAGTGGGTGGATGGGTTAGTGGGGCATGGATGATTGGGTGGGTGTTTGGGTGGGAAGTGATTTGGTGGGTGACTGGGTGATCTTGGGTGAATGGAGGGTTGATTAGGTGAGTAACTGAGGATGGGTGGGTGAGAGGGCCGGGTAATGGGGATTGGGTTGTGATTGATTATATAAATGGGTGGGTTAGTGAGTCAATGCATGGGTGATTGGTAAGTGATCAAGTGGGTTTTTGGTTAAGTCTATTGGTACATGATCACATCCATGAGTGACTGTGCAAATATGAAAGCCAGCGAGTGTAATCTAAAAGTTTTCACATGCCATTTATTAACACTCATATGCCTACACACCATTGTGTGCTATTGGCTGATGCATTGTGCACAATCATGTGAAAATAGACACCAACTGAAGTAGGTACACACTTCCTGGGCTAGAAACAAAAGCTTGCAGCATTGTAATTGGAAATTTATATAGCACCAGCTCAAGAAAATCACCTCAGAGGTGCTCCAAATGAACAACAACTGTTCTTTGCAATTTTCACAGCACAGGTTTGCTTAGAAGCAGTCATCGACAGACACCTTGTGCATGATTGGCGCTATAGAACTCTACTGATTAGATTAACTTGGATTAGATTAGATCACCTTGGGATTAGATTAGAATAACTTGGATTAGATTAATCTGGCTTAGTTTAGATAAACTTGGACGGTACAATGGTATCCTCTATATAACTTGGATTAGGTTAACTTGGATCAGATTAGATCACCTTGGATTAGATTAGAACAACTTGGATTTTATTAATTTGGATTATATAAGATCACCTTGGATTAGATTAGTGGGACCACTACTTTTTTTAATTTATGTGAATGACTTATCCAATACATCTATTCTAAAGTCTTAAAATTTGTATTACTTGTGGACGACACAAATGCAATTATCTCTGATAGGTCATTGCAATCTCTGTTTAACAAGGTCAATTCCGAACTTAATGTATTTGGTCTATAGTTCAAGGCCAAAGGATTATCCTTGAACACTTACAAGACTAATTTAATTATCTTTTGCACTAAGCAGAAGATAATCCATGTTTCTGATTTAAAAGTAACTTTAGATGGTGTAAATATTAACCTTGTGAATTCATGTAAATTCCTTGGAGTTTAGCTAGATCAATACTTAACATGGAAGGATCATATAAATCATATCTATCTAAGAAGATAGCCAAAGTATTGTATTATATCCCGTGTACGACACTGCTTATCAAGCAATACAATAATTAGTTTATATTACTCCCTTATTTTCCCATGTATTTATTCTACTGTAATATCTCATGGGGTTCTAATTATCCATCGTACTTAAAACCCACAGAAATTCTCCAGAAACGAGCTGTTAGGGTCATCTTTCGGCTTCATTGGCTATCTAGCAACCAAGCATATTTTTAATAAATATAGGATAATGCACCTAAGTAACTAGTATTTATAAACAAACGTCAGATAAGCTTTTTGTTTATGTTTAGATTCCACAGGCATATATTACCCTCAAATTTTAAAAATTTCTTCCTTATGGGTAATGATATACATGATCACAATACCAGAACCTCGGTTTGTTATCGAGGTGATTATGCCAGGACTAGATTAAAACAGGACTAGATTAAAACAATTTTCTATTAAATGTTCAGGTCCATGAACATGGAACTCTCTCCCAGAAAACTTAAAAATGTTGTAACTCTAATCAGTTCAAATCCAGGTTGAAATGCTTTTATTACTGACACAGTGAAAAGTATTTTGGCAGCTGCCTCATGTTAATTCTTCTGCCTTATGTTTATATTCCATGTGATGAGATAAACTATTTGTGTGACTGCGTTGATTTAACACAAATTAGACTGGTAAATGAGCCAGCCGAGTCGTTAGTGGGTGTATTGATCCTTTTCGGCTGACTCATCGTCTCGTACAAAGAGTATGAATTGTACTTTTTTCCTAATGTGTTTGTTTGCATAATGATCTGATGAGTCAATAAACACATCGATTGATTGATTGATTGATTGATTGATTGATTGATCTGGTTTGGGACTAAGCAACAGCTAAATAAGCTTGACTATTTACTGCTGGCACACAAGTTTCCCTTTCCTCCTCCAGTGTGTGCGACCTGGGTGTCACTCTTAACTCCTCCCTCACCTTTGCGGAACACATCTCGAATCGGACTCGTTCCTGCTTCTTCCAACTGAGACGACTGAGAGCTATGCCTACAGTCTTTACCACCATTGTACATGCGTTGATTTGCTCTCGGGTCGACTACTGTAACTCGCTCCTCCTCGGTCTTCCCATGCTATGCCTCTCCCCTGCCAGTCAGTCTTAAATGCTGCTGCTACGCTCATAGCATGCCTTCCTCACTTTGCTCATATCTTCACATAGATGACTGAAGTCCTACTCTGGCTCCCAATTACCTTGTGTATCCGGTATAAGAACCTCCTCCTGGTTTCCAAGTCCCAACTGGGACTTGCCTCTAAATACCTCTCTGACCTCATGCGGCAACCTCTCTCTGCAACTTCTGGTTGTCCTTTGCACTCTACTGGCCGTCTTGATCTCCTTGTCCCTCGTACTAGGACCACTCTGCCCCAACGTCGAGCTTTTGCTGTGACAGGTCCCTCTGCCTGGATTGGCCTTCCCCCTCCACAATGAACTAAACTTATAACGGGAATCTCCCCATCATCTTCTCTCGCTCAAGACATTTCTGTATCCACGGGCTCCTGCAATGAGGGTGCCTCTGAATAGTTTATACTGTGAAAAGTGCCTCATAAATTACCAGATACAATACAATTAGATTAGAATAACTTGGATAAGATTAGATTAACTTGGATTAAATGAGACCCCTGTGATGACTGTTTACCTTCTATCTGAGTTGTGTCTCCTGTTTCATGTGGCAATCTCAAGATGTCGTAAGCGTGGCTGACTTTCGACCTTGCGTTTGACTGGAAACATAGTTTAAAACAGATAAAAAACAACACTGTTTACAAGAGATCAAACAACACTGTTTAAAACAGATCAAACAACATTGTGTAAAACAGATCAAACAACATTTTTCAAACCTGATCAAACAACAGATCACACAACATTGTTTACAACAGATCACACAACATTGTTTACAACAGATAACACAACATTGTTTGCAACAGATCACACAACATTGTTTACAACAGATAACACAGCATTGTTTACAACAGATCACACAACATTGTTTACAACAGATAACACAACATTGTTTGCAACAGATAAAACAACATTGTTTAAAACAGATCACTTGTTACCCAAAAGGTAGCAAAAAATGAGGAAGGCAACAGTTGATAAACTGCATTTTCTGGAAGACCATCCCATCTGTTTTTAGTAATCAGCTCTTCAGCAGGAAAGGTTTTCCCACAAGCGAAACATAATCTAAATAAGTGCAACTGATAAAAACAGCAGAAAATGAGGCACTTCGGTATCTGGGGCACATGGATCTCCAATTCCTCACCCAGCTGATGAATTTATGCAATCTCATTACTAATTTCCTATAACACTTCATAAGCAGGACTTAATTGCCTGCTAGCAAGAAATACAGGCATTTGTGATGCTTGAAGAGAATAGTCAACACATAGACACACATAAGTACACATACAGACATGCATACAGACACACATACAGACACACATACAGACACACATACAGACACAAATACAGATACACACACAGACACACACATGCACACAGACACACACAGATACACAGACAGATAGACACACATACAGATACACACACATGCGCACACAGACACACATACAGACACACACATGCACAGACACATACAGAGGCGCACATAGAAACACACATAGAAACACACACACACGCACACACACACTCACAGCGTATCACAGTATTTTCTGTCCAGTAATGTTAGACATGTTACAGACTGTGTGTGGTGTCGGCATTGACTGTAAACCAACTCAATACCGGTTGCACCATGTTACAACTGGTACTCAGTTGGTTAACTCCCAATTAGCTTATCAAAACCGAAAACAACAACAGCACGTATGACGAAGCAAGAGAAAGAAAATGAAAACAGTTGAAGCGATGTTTTCCATTGTCGATGGCTGCATTAAAAGTAATGAAATCTAAAGTAAGGTAATCAAATACAATGGAAGGTAAGGTAACAAAGTAAGCAATCTAAATAATTGGTGGCCGATTGTCTAGAGCGCTTGCCTTCTAATTTGGAGAGCATGGGTTCAAGCATTCCCTAAGATGGCTAAGTGCTTAGGGACCTTGGTCAAGTCTTAACCCACAATTGGTCAGCACCATCAATTGATGCACAAAGTCTGTAACTGAAGGACTTGCTTAAGTTTGCTACACAGAGGCGAATGCTGTAACCAATCGGCTACCGTAACCCATGACAATGCAATGAATGCACTATATAAGCACAATGTGCATTTGCACGTAAACAAACCTGTGTCTGTTTCTTGGAGGCTTTATTCTCGATGTCAGGAATTGCATATCCTCCTTCGTCAAAGCAAACCGAATCGCAATCCCGGGACTCAGCAGTAACCACACCTGTCACCATGTATGGGACGTCATAGATGAGTTCCTTCTCTGGCAGAGTCTTCGATCGATTCAGTGCATTGTCACTCGAATATCTCACCAGGGGGCGTTCAGTGTCGGAATCCGTCAGAAGTCCGTAATTCGGATTACTGATCTGGATCGTCTTGCTGTGGCTGGGTTTTTTCTTCTTATGCGATTGGAAAAACTTTGTTGTCCAAATGTGATCCTTCTTTCCTTTTTCAGATTTCTTGACCTCAGTTGGAGCTGGAATGACATCCCTCACCTCTTCATACTCGGACGTCACCTTCATTACAGGGTTGTTCCGTGTATGTGGAGTGACGATCTCGCCAGCAGGCTGCATTTCTGGAATGACTGCAGGCAAAACAACTGAAAATGTGTCCATCAGACGATCATACCTGTTGTCGTTAACATCAACATCTGTTTCTGCAAAACTGGGATGACTGCCTTCATCTAACATCGGGATTACTTCACTCAGGCTTCTTGGAGGCTTTGGGGGTGGGATAGGGGGTGAGTTAATATCTGGGCGTAAAGGTAAACTTGGCATTTGTTGCTGGCTAGGTTCAGATTCCAAAACTTTCAGATCAGAGCTGTCCGGTTTCTTTTCAACATCTTTTGTGTTCGCAAGAAAGACGTCACTGTCATCAGCAGAGGACATAGAATGCCGAGACTCCACAGGGCGGTCCGTTTGTCTTGGAAGACCTGAACTCGGAAATCTTTTTGGCATAACATTAGGCTTGGGCTGGACCTGTGGCTTATCGCGACGCGACAGAGTGCTCGCTCGGATGCTGCCATTGCTTTCTGAAGGAACCACAGAAAATGACATTGTTTGTCTCGGCTTGGGAAGTGTGGCCCCACCCGAGTCTTGCTTTGCTGTGAATTTTGTCCCAGAAGACAAATTATCCACGTTTTCTGCACTTCTCAGCTTCTCCTGAACTTTTGTTGTACACCCCTGATTTGACGTTAGTCCAATACAACTATCGCTTTTAACCAGACGACCACATGAGGCTTTCTCATTAACTACTGATAGTCTTGCTGTTGCCATTAAATTTTCTTCTTTGCTAATCTTTTCAAATGCCTCCTTTCTCATCTGAACCACATTCGGTTTGATTACATGCTTCAGGCTAGGGCTGGCACATAATGACACGTCTTGCAACTTTGAGAGCTCATGCCAGAGAGCTCGGTTCTGTTCATTCCGAGGCTCAATCTCCGACATGCAACGGTTGGGCAACCTTTTTGCCATCAAACCAAACAGCTGCTCCACGAAAATCCTATGTCGCAATGCGTTTTGGTCATCAAATGAGTTTTGAATCCTTACTCTTAGAATCACTCATAGCCTTCTAACCACAAGCGTTGCAGTTGAAACATCACCGAATGACCGATTACAACTCGTATATAAACGCGTAGTCTGGCCAGTAAAACGATTTCAAATCAGTGGTCAATTTCAATGTAAAACTATCGTTAATTTGTGTCAAATTTTGTCATCCATTAATTGTGAAAACGACACTCCCGCGGAGAAAAACTTTGTCAGTCCGGCTCCCTGTGAGGGAGGAGTTGTTTCAGTAATTGCAAATCCGCCTTCAATAATTGCGTTCTATCATCTGTCAAATGACAAGAAAAACCTACAAAAATAAGCAACACGACGGAAAGACTTGTGCACGATCAAACAATTTTCTAAACGAAGTACTCCGACAACTGTAAATATCTGTCACAACTTGTAAAAGTTTTTCTGTAAACTTTAATGCTACTACCGAAGTTTGTAAACATAGAGCTTACTCCTTGTTCTGTGTAATATGTTTACTTGATTATCATTGGTCAGTTAATGTGAAACTCTTCTCTCATTGGCTAATAAAGTTGAAGTCGTGTCCTATTGGCTATCATGCTACAAGTCTGTGTACTTAGCAGTCAGCATTTATTCTCGTTGTTTTATTTATACTGTGATGCAACTTACGTTTTCTGTTTTACTTTATCATTAGTTCCTGATTGGCGAAAGCGCCAGATTTTGTTGAGCACTGATAGCGAAATTCACCGACTTAGCACTTTAGAAAGTTTTCTTAGCTTTGATATGCTCTTTCAAGTTGCTTATCCACAATTATTGCCATTCTGTCTTACGGACCGATCTTCTGGTTAGGCCTATGTCTTAATTGGTTTTGGTGTGCCATCGTTTGTTGCCTTGTGCGTTAGACACTGGCGGCGATCTTGTTTTACAGGTGGGGGGGTGGGCGGGTAGAACTGATCTGGTTAAAAAGGAGTTTTGAACTGATCTGCTCAAAAAAGAAGTCAAAATTTTTATTCGCGCGTGACTTTCGACCTTTGGTGTTTCTTCAAAATGTGGAGGAGGGATAAATGTATGCATGGTGTGTGTCCCCACACTCTTAAAGCCTCGAATAATTGGTTCATAACGGGATTGGTGTTCACAGCCATGGGCGTCAGAAGGGGGCGCAAGGGGGCGCAAATGCGCCCTCTGGATTTTGCAAATATTTTATAAATGTACGTAAAATCTTTTGATTATTATGATTATTACAACAGCCCCAACATGTTTTTCAATGCGAAGAAACACTTAGGCCTAATTATTTAGGTAAAGTTCTTGATAATCATTTATTTTAAATTTGTTTCTATGCAAATTTTTTCTATCAAAAGCGTCATTTTGCCCACCCCGAAAATTGTTTTTGCCCCTCCTAAAAAAAATTTTGCGCCCCCTAAAAAACTTCCTGCGGACGCCCATGTTCACAGCTGACATTCGATTCGAGTAGGCTAGCTATGAACAGGTGCATGCATGGTAGGCCTACCCAGAGGCCTGAACATGGGCCTTAGACGCGACGTCCTATATGGGCTGTATACGGGTCCGTTTTACGACTTGCCCAGTTATATACCTAAAGATATTTAAATCTCGCGCCTATAGCGCGATCCATATAGGCCTACTATATATAGGCCTATCTACACGAGAACCTTAAATTACGTGGCGCCTATTCAAGCGGGCAATACAATAGGCGTATACAATACAATACAACTTATATTTAGGCTATAACGCGCCTTAATAAAACCGAGTCTTACTCAAAGGACGCGTTACAATGTAGGCTAATAGTTAATTATAGTACTTAGAGAATAAATGAGTTTTGAGTTTAGTTTTACAAGTAGTTATAGGCCTACAAGTGGATCTTCGAACTGATTCTGGCAGAGAGTTCCATTCAGCAGGACCAGCCACTTCAAACATCCTATTTCCAAATTGAAGATTTGATCTTTTGACTATAAAGTCTCCTTTTGACGCTGAACGCAAACCTCGCCTTGGTTCCAGAGCAGCACATGGTGTAACTAGAGATGACAAGAAATGTGAGCTGAACCTGACATAATCTTGAACATCAGGAGACAGATTTTGAAGGATACACGAGCCTGGATAGGTAACCAATGAAGTTGTCGTAGAGAATGAGGGCAGAGGTTGTGAAGGATCTTACCAGAGCAATTCATTGAAAAATGTGCAGGGTCAAGGCGGTATACAGTCGCTATATAAAAGAGTCATTTCCCGGTATTTGGCTAAACTGGAAATATGGCTGTCCTCGGTCATTTCTCAGAAAACAATACCTATATAGCCTGATCATGCTAAGTGATTAGATTAAACCGTTATTGATCAGTCAACAATCTAAGACCTTTGAAAGTAATTCAAAGCAATAAAATAATTTATTAGAATTTATTTTGAATTAAAAATGTTCCACTCCGTTACCGTCCCTAGGCAGTCCCAGATAGTAGGCTACTCATTGCTTTCGTCTACAATTTCAAAATGATTTGCATTAAGCCAAAAAATTTGTATGTTTCTTTTATATTAAATATAATTGTATATTTCTAAATACAACTTGGTGAACCGGAACTTCAGTATAATCACAGTATAAATAATTATTTATACTGTGGTATAATTTAAAAAATACATTTTAACTTGTCCCCGGAAAATTATGTCCGCTCCGTTAACATGTAAAAATTATCTCGTATAGGCCTATCACAACCCTTTCATTTCTTTGGTCTCGCAACTTAACACATCTCTTCTTAATAATAATAATAATCTTCGTTTAATATCTTCAAACTGACAATAACGCAGTATGATTACAAATCAGTATGAACGGATGATCACAAGTTATTACAGGAATCGAATTTAACTGTACACGGCAGCCATGCAAGGCGCCCATCACGTCCTACATCTCATTTTAACAACGCGCCATCTCGCGGATGAAAGGCTGAGTGGACCTAAATTTGAGGAGGTTGCGGGAAGCGATCCCGCTACCTCTTGCTCTTCACGCCAGTGATGTTACCACAGTATAAACAATTATTTATACTGTGATGTTACCACTACTATAATACAGGATCCTTGCTTGAAGTTGTGAAAACCAGCTGCATGGTCATGATCACATATTTGTGTTGACATTAGATCTAGCGATCTGACAGCAGAGATCTTAATAGAAAATATTGCTAATAGCATTGTCAATTGTTCATTATGCATAGCAAAGAAATAACGGGTCTACGACGGCAAAATATGAAACAGAAAGATATTGCGCTACACAAATACCAAGGCAAAGAACGTAAATCTAACCTCGGACCAATCTCAGACGAAATGGATGCTTAGATGCTTGGGCCATGCGTTCATGAAACGTTTGTTCGCTGGCTAATAATGCAGCTAAATGGTCGAATTCGTTGCGCTGTGTGCATGAAAGAATAATAATTGTTTGTTGTAACTTCGGACTTTTTATACAGCGCTTATTTGTAATTGAAAGACAAGTTTTTGCTTTAGCTGCAACCCGTCTTAAGTTACCGTATTCTGTACCTTCCGCGCTTTACCAGTTTTTGTGCAGCAGAAGAAATATCGGGTCCATCGATAGATAATTATAATTGCGTCGATGGTTCCATAATAGTCTGTTTAGTGCGACTCATAATACAGGTGGATTACTGTTACTGGTAAATTTTTAACGTTCAAATAAAGATGGCAAATTTAGCCAGCCTCTTTGCGGTGCCACTAGCGTTGGTTGCTCAGGACGTCAAAGAAAATCAGAAGTCGCATCAAACCCTAACTCACCCAGAAGCTAACCAGAAAGAGTCAAATACAGGTTTGAGACAAAAATTGATACGTATTGTATGTTTTTTAAAAGAAATTGTATCAATATTGGTATTGATTTCAGGGATCCATTTGAAATTCAATTTTGTGGATTGGGGTTTTGATGATTCACTACATACCCTTCAAAACCACACCCTACTTTCTACATTTCAAGCTCTTGCTCAACCTCCTTGTCACATATTGAAGTTGGTAAAACCATAGTTTACATTGCTAAATTGATAGTGCTTGGAAATCCGTATTTTACGTTGCTAAGTTCTTCTGATGATTATTTATATTGGATGAGCGATGAAAACATTTCATACTAAAACTGAAACTAGAAGCTGGATTATTGATGAAAATATAGCTCAAACAAGAAGCTGGATTATCGGTGAACATATTACTGAAACTAGAAGTTGGATGAGCGATGAAAATATTTCATATTAAAAGTCTAACTAGAAGTTGGGACTGAAAACACGGCATTAATTTAGCAACGTAAACTACGGACCTGAAAACATGTTGAATTTAGCAAAGTAAACTATGGTTTTACCTTGAAGTTATGTTTAGCAGCCTATTGGCTAACACAAGTAGTTTTCTTTTGTAATAGTACTGTATGAATTTTTAATTTCTTTACAACTGCAGTAGTAGCCATTGTTTGTGTTTGGCAGAGAATGGTAGTACGAAACCTGTGGAAGTAGACGTGCCGTCTGCAACAGGTGAGATAAAACTGAATAATGATCATCGTGAGGTCGCAGGTAATAAAAGTTCACCAAAGAAGAAAAAGAAGAAGAAACAAAATAAACGGATGCAGGTTAGACGTTGCTTCGAGGTCATTTTGATTAACGTTTGTCGTTGATTTTCTTTCATACACAGCTTCTGGTGTTGCTGTAGTGATGCAATGTTATGTAATTAGATGTTTATATATGTACGTTTAGTACTAAGGCTGTCAATAAACTGAAATGAAGAGAAAAGATTGCATGTCATAATAGTGGAGCATAGGGAAGGAGCTTGTTTCGCATTGTTCGGACCTTCAGCTGGAAATGGACATATGCCTGGACCTTGGACATGAGCCCAGTTCATTGCCAGACTTGCCATTTACTTACAACCAATACTAGGTTACGCTGCTTGATGACTGAGGCACTTATGTGCAGACGACTTGCCCACACTATGGGCATATGTTCATTTCCAACTGAACAGGCCCTTAGCCAGCCACTCGTCCTTGGACGGGTGAAAATTATTTTGGACAGGCATAAATTGTGCATGATTCTCCTCCAGCACCATCCAGTTTCTTCTCTAGAGCCACTGCAAGTGTTCAGATGACAGTTCTGTAAGGAGCAGGTGTTGATATTCGGCTCTGTAAACAGCATAGGGGCGCTGCAGTCGGACTCGTATGGCAGCAGGACTTCGGGGGGTCACGACTTCTTACGCTCACAGCGTCAGGCGGTCACAACTTCAAATGCTTTTGGACGAGCAACTCTGTATTTCTGGCTAAAGGCCTGCAGTTGAAGGTCTGAATAGGGGGATATTTATAAGCTCCTTTCCACAGTCCAGCATAGAAGTTTTGCTGTGGTCGGCCCATCCTCCTGGGATAAGCTGCTTGTGACATGAGGTCAGCCTCTCTTTTCCGCATACGCTTAAAGACCATTTTGTTTGATTGTGGTTTCATTGTGTGAGGTCGGACTTGCCTATGATGAGTCTCTTTGAAGTGGCGCTATATAAATTTACCATTACAATTACCATTACCAAAATCTTTACAAGGTGCTCAGTTAATCTCGCTATCTCTGAATCCAATTAATTAAAGGTGACTCCAGGATTAACGATTTCACTGTGCAAGTGATTTTGGAGCATATAAAGTGGGGTTTATGTTTACCGGAGTTATTTGTGTTACATAGCTTTTAAATTAAAATAATTAGAAAGTATTGTTTTTGACTGTTGTGGTAAGTTTAATTCTTTTTATCATGGGTTCAGATCTTGGTCAGTAATACACTAACGGTATCTGAGCAGTTGAGTGAAGGACTTGCTCAAGGTATTAAGTTACATTAATTAAAGTTTAAACACGCATGTTGTAGTGTCTTGGCTGTTAAGTTTAACAAATTATTGATTCTAGCTCTTCTATGGCTTGAAGTGAAATTATTTTCAGATGTATACATATATTAGTTTTGTATTAGTTTTGTGACAACACTTAGATTAATTATCAACCTGGCATTTCATTTTCTTCCAAGAGGTTCCTAAAAGCATTGTAGGAGTTTCTGCTTGACATTATGTTGCACCATAACCTCCTCATAAAATGCTTCTTTGCAGCTTAAATTCTGATTGATAATAATTTCATTTATTGAAATTGAAAATGCTTGTCAGGTAGTTACTTAAAAGTAAGAACTTTGAAAGAGATTAAATGGTAAGCTGTAATGAAGGGCAAGCTGTTGGATACTATTGCGGCTGGTTGATACTAGGCTAATGGATATTGGCTAGCATGGAAAATAGTTCTAGCGAGACTCCACTTTGTCGAGTCCACCTTAGTATATGTGATGATTAGATATTTTATTATGCAGTATTTATCGTTATGTTATATTGTTATGAATCCAAAGCCATCATATGTCCAGCATGTACTTGTGATCCCAAATTTAACTCGATGTTTTAAATGGGACCTCATTATTTTACAGATTTGCTAGAAACTAATTTTAATGGGGGTCCAGTATATGTATATATTTGTATATGTGTAACGTGTATATATATGTGTGTGTGATGCTACTGTGGCACTATTTTGTGTGAATTAACAGATACACGAATACATTGACTGTAGTGCCTTTGTGAGGTTCTTGTAAGTGACCACATACATACATACATACATACATACATACATACATACATACATACATACATACATACATACATACATACATACATACATACATACATACATACATACATACATACATACATAGTTATATTTCTATTGACGATGTTACTATGCCATGTTTGTTTTCTTAATTAGCAGGTCCATGAATACATTGACTACGACAAAAAGGCGGCTGAAGAAGCCCAGCTGTTGGACTCATCTCAGTGGATGTGGAATGATGCCTCTGCAGCCAGGAACCACGAATCTGATCCAACTTCCTCATCCCACCGAGCAGTCATCTGTTACGAAGAACTTATGCAACCGATGATATTCCGAAAAGATGCGCAATGGAGGGGAAGACCAGACCCGGGCCAGGAGAGGCCAAACAACAAAAGTGCCTCGACCTCCGGAAATGTATTACAATCTGTGCCACATTCGAATGAAGCTCCAAGGTATGCCATTGATCTAATTAATTTTTATAAGTTTTAGATTAATTTTGAATTACTTGAATTAACATTTCATTAAATTTTTGCCCTGGGCAATTTACATGACAATGATAACAAAGGGTTTTTGTTTTCTTTTGTTTAGTCCTAGTAATATTGAAAGCGTGACGAGGACAGAGACTGCGCCGTTCAACGTTGACTCATCTGCTGGTTCCGAGAAAAAGGTATCTATATAACTGCATTAGGCCTAGGCCTATGTGTTTATTTGCACAGACAGTGTTGTTTTTTTTCATCTCTTTTTAACTAATGAAAATTGATCTGTATACCTTAGTTGGAATCCGTGTATACTGATAGTTAAGTTCTTTAGTTAAGAGTTCTATCATTGTTTCTTTTACCTGCTGATCATATAACTTGATCGATGTTACCGTTAAAAGTATTGATTGTGCTGCCATTTACTTGTATTACGATAGATGTTAACAAGGTGGCCCTGCTAAGCGGGATCAAAATCCCTTTTGGGTCTCCTCTTGTTGCCAAAGTTCAAACTTTTATGTTGTATTTTCCTTGTACTTCAAATGGCTTCAATAAAAGGATTGATTGATTGATATATAACAAAAGCTTGCATCAGTTTATACCGAAATCACTTTGTATTGCGATCTTTGGTGACAACATCAAGCACCATGTATAACAACGTTCATGTTGTAATAAGACCCCATCCTAAAAAATTGAACATTTATATAGTGCCTTTATGGGTTCTCAAAAGGTGCTATATAAATGTTCACGTGATGCAATGCCTGAGTTCCATGTTCTCAATTATAAGTTATTTATTATTAGTATTATGCATTTATTAAGCACCACTATCTAATGACCAAAATTCAGTTGATGAGTGAAGGACTTGCTCAAGGTCCCTACACAGTAACCGTCTCACAGGAGGCTTGAACCCGTATTTTCTGTTTTACAGTGTGAGTGCTGTAACCAATTGGCCACTGTGTCCCATATATATATAGATATATATATTCAGACTTCACATTATATCAATGCATTTTATAGTTACTTACGTTGCTTTCTTATTCTCTGCAACCTGCTTATCTTTGCTTGCTGGTTGACTTGTTTGCTTTTCAATTCTGGTATCTTTAGGTAATTTTTTGATAATCACCATAAACCATGTTTAATCTGAAGTAACAATACTATTTTATGAAATCTCTGAGGATTGACAACAGTTGAGAGGAGTCCTTACCTACTTGTACTTTACAGTTTCAAACGACTTCCCACAAAGTCAAAATTCCACCCAGACTTTGAGCTACGGTAGCCCTGGCTAAAACTTCACAGGTTCCTTAATCTGTTGTCTGTATTGAGGAGTTGTGCAAATCTCTTAAGTGTGCATGATATTTTAATTGACAGGTGCACAAATATGTTGATTATGATAAGAAGCTGGTGGAAGACTCCGAGATGCATGACCCATTTGTACGACATTTGTGGACCGATGTGGCTGCATCAGCAGCGAGTAACCATAACAACAGTGCCATATCATCATCCTCAAGTCAGCAGAGGGAGATCATCTCATATGAAGAGCTGTCGTGTCCAAGAAATTTAAACAAACGATCTCGTGGTGCAAGAGGGAGAGGTCAGAACTTCCACCCGGGTCAGCACAATCCGAACAACAATGGACGAGGTGGGGCATTCAAAAGACAGTCTGGTTACAATGGACCACCGAACAAAATTCCAAGGTATGCTTTTGGTTGCTTGAAGAAAATATGAGTCTGAAGTTCATATTTGTTAAACAGTTCTATAGACTAGAATTAGAAATAGGTCATCTTTGTGATGCTGGACAGCATGGTTTGGAATATGCATAGTGAATTCTAAATTTTCTGCATTTTTAAAGATTTGAGGCAGTGTTGCATTTGTGCTTTCATTTGACAGGCCATCCTCTGGAGTCATTCAGGTAACCATTTCCTCCCCACATCATGCTTCGATATGAACCTGTTCCAAACTTATCAAATCGTTTGCTTTCCTCAACGGCTTCGGTTTTGGAACTTCCTTTTTGACAGGGGTGTGCTGGATAGCAGCATTGTTAGTATGTCGGTCACACACATGACACTTCTGATATATTTTCTGAAATTCTAGGTCAGGTTTGCTGTAGAACTTAAATGTTTGTTGTTGCCAATGATGTGCTCCACTAGCCATGAACGATGGAAGTGGCACATTTAGAAATTGGCGATGTAGGAACATTTGTGTATTGAGTAACCTGACAAGTATTTATTTCTTAGGTTGACTGGCAGTGAATTAGTGACAAGAAACAACTTCCCAGCGCTAATGCCAATGATGCCTTGCGGTTTCATTGATCCAAATGTCGCCGCCACTGAAAAAGAGGTACCTATTGGATGTTTTCCTTGCTGTTAATTAGTATAGACAATGCTTACACTGGCTTACGTTGTTTTGTTTGGTTAGTCAGTGGGTAATATTATTATTACAGAGGTTTTATATATGTAATTTTACTCAGTGCTCGAAATGGACCGGAACGCACCGGAACGCCGTTCCGGTTCGTCAAATGAATTTAGCGTTCCGTTCCGGTTCGTCAAATGAATTATTGTGGAAAATACTATGAAATTAACGTGAATGCTCCCATATCTTTGACTAGCGTTCCGTTTCGTGAAATTTTCCATTTCGAGCACTGATTTTACTGTGTTCAGTATTGGTGATGCTTAATTTTGTTGTTGTCCCATTGTGATCGGTATAAAATATTGAATTTCACCTTTTGTTGTTAATGCTGGACAACTGTGTATTGTTATTCTGAAATAAAGATTTAAAGTTACATTTTAAGAGCCTGCAAACAACTCCACTGATTCCGTTAAAGGTGCCATATAAATTTCTAATTACATAACCTGCAGATGTTTGGGAGGTAGTTGTTGATTGTGCCATGGATACTTGGCTTTTGTTCGATGCATGTCAATTAACGTTCGTAGGAAATGTTTGAGAAACTGCAGCCAGTCATCAACCCAAATGCACGAAAACCGCTGAGCAACAAGCAGAGGAGGAAAATCGAGAAGGCGAAATTTTACAAGGAGAAGCTACGACAGCAGCTGGAGAAGGAAAAGGATCGGATTTCCGTTCAGAAGAAGCTTCAGTGTCGCTTCTTCTCTTACGGAAATTGCACCAAGGTCAGCCTTGCTTTAGATGAACTCGCTCCGGTCTCTTGTTGCAGTTGGTTAGGATTGAGATACAGTACACGTATTACAGTACACGCATTACATGTACAGTACATGTATTACATGTTCAGTACTAGATGTTTGCCCGTCCTAAGACAGTATTTCAATTTTCAATATATTTAAAGTCTTTTTCCCACGCAAAGTAGCGAATAAAACTGATTATATCGCAGCGTGCGCTATATCAAATATACCGTCGCTAAATAGGCCTATTCGAGAGTCGTAATAATAGTTCCAACCTTTAAAACATTAATAAAATTAATTATTGCCTGTCCTAATTAATAGGGTTTAATAGAAATTTTGAAATGTATTTCCAAGTGAACAGGCAGTAGGCCTATTATTTATCAGCGCTAGGCTATATCAACTCGAGTCGCGAACAGCTGTTTGGGTCGCTTTCAGTCCATTTTGTTATATTTCTGGTCCGTTTAAACCTGTTAAGCTGTCGTTTAAGCGTTTTCGCTGCCTAAAGCAATTAGTCTAAGGCTGTTTGAAGCCGTTATTTGAAAAGTGCAGCCGTTTATGCTATATTGAAATTTACTTTTAAAGAATTGAGTTAACAGATTGCCCCGTTTTAATATGGCGATTTTGTAAAGTGACGTCATTCATCATGAATATTAATTAGTTTGAAGCGGTGGCTTGTGTCGATTATTTGGTCGCCCAATGAGAAGGCACAACTGGCATGACATGCAAAGTTCACGGCAGTGCAATAAACTGGCGTAACATGCAAAGTTAACGCCGTTGCGATAGGGTTTTATATTATATATATGTGTGTGTGTGTGTCTGTATAAACTGCTTTAATAATAATAATAATTTGTATGTAGATATGTATTTGTATGTATTTTATCATGTATGTGTCTAGAAACTATGTAGCACCTTAAAAGCACATAACTAAAGTGCTGCCTTTGCTTGTCTAAATTTTGAAATTTATTTAAAAACAGTCCAGTAAGTTCATCAAGTTGGCAAACAATGGTTCTGATAACTAGAATAGTCACCGCGGAGCATGTAAAGAGATTGAACAATCTGTTGCTGTTATCTTAATTTAATTTGAATGAGTAGCTCTGCATGGTTTGAACTGTTACGTGTTGTGTTAGGGTGAATCTCCTTAGAGATTGCCAATCTGATGTAATCACAAGGCTGCAGTTGACAGCTGTTAAAGTAAAATAATGTTGAACGAGAATTTGTCTTGTAACTATTAGTCACTAGCAGTTTTCTTTACTTTTACTTAATACAGTTAAGTAAATGCTGCATGATTTCCAGGGTGACGACTGTCCGTTCAGTCATGATTTTGTGCCACAAAAGAAGCAGGAGCTGTGCAAATTCTATATCATGAGCTTCTGTGAGAAAGGAGCAAACTGCATCTACTATCACAACGATTGGCCGTGTAAATTCTTCCACGTTTTTCGTTCGTGCACGCAAGGCGATGCGTGCCGATTTTCCCACCAGCCGCTGACGGACGAAACGAGACCACTGCTCGAGAAGGTGAATTTCTTCTATTTATTTATTACGAACATTTTTAACACACACAAAGTCACACAGAAGTGAGAATCTATGTATTCTGATGTCAATCTGAGTGGGAAACTTCTGCTTCTATCGAAAGTCACTTCTAAACAAATCCACATTCAAATTCACTATGCTTTAGGCAAATCTAGTCCTGATAAGGGTATGGTACGCTGGAGCACTGTAGCCAAGTGGTTGTAGCGTTCGACTTGTAATGCAGAGAGTACGAGGTAGAGCCTCTGGAGGCGGTTACAGTTGAGCAAGTCCTTAACTCAGCTGCTTTGCACCATCAGTTCTCTGTCGTATGGTTGTGTGTGCACTTCTGAACTTTGAAAGAAGGGCAATATCAAATGCAGTTGTATTGTGCTAGGTAGGGGTCAGCCGGGTAGACATTTTCCACCGAGTACCGAATCCGAGTATTTGGATGTACTATTTGCCGGATCCTTGTACGAACCGAGTACCATTTGTTCCATATGCGGAGCTTCACATTTTCATGTAATGATAACTTATCGAAATAAGTTTCTGTATTTGTAATAACTGACTAATACATCTTGAATTTTAAAAATAAATAATCAATGAAATGGACTTGACATCTGTTGTGGACTTTCGGTCTGGTGTTTATTGTACTTTCTTCTTCAAAATGAATATGCTAGATGAAGCTCAAAGCTGATATTATGAGCCTACAAATTCCGGCTAGTGAGGCAAACAAGCAACTATTTGTGTGTACAGTATTTGCCGAGGCGAATACTTCCGAATAGTGCCAAAAAACGGGATATTCGGCCGAGGCAAATGTCCGAGGCGATTTCCGGCTGACCGCTAGTACTAGGTAATGTAAGGTAATTCTAAATATTCATAATATGAGTCCTTGGAGGTGTGGCCTGCAAGTTGAGGGAACTTTGGGTTGAAGCAATCTGCTATCCTACCACTTTAAAGGTAATGAGGTATTAGGAAATGTCCAGATGGGGTTTCAAGTAGAGGGGCAGAAGACTTAATGATGTCCATTCACATGTCCAGACAACAGGATTCAGTCCAACACAAATCTTTAAGCTGCCCTCGAACATTTGAGAATCCAGGCTTAAGTCTTTGCATTTGGGGCCCACACTAAACTTTAAAAAGCTGCAAAATACTGCAGAACAGAAAGCTTGACAAAGTACAATTACCACTTTTGAGTTTTTGCTGCTTGTGGGACTTCCTTTTGTCGTGCTATTGTAAAGATTTATGAATTGATGTTTCTCATTTCAACTTTATGTTTCAGTCACTGAATGACGGCATTCCAAATTGCAGTCCAGCTTCTTCGAAACCTTTAGAGTTCAGTCAGCCTATCAGTGGTTCAAATTTGCCACCAGTAACGGCAAGCAATGAAACTCCAAGGTATGTTCACACTCAATTTTTCATATTTCTGTATTAAAAATTTTGCATATCTCATTTAACTTAACACATGTTACAGTGTATGGCCACCTTGGCAGACTGATTGGTCAGCTGACGAATCAATTATATTATATTGTACAGTTTACAATTAAAACATTAAGATCGTGAATACAGTGTGATGAAGATATCTATGAGATCCAGCACCTATATCCGAAACATACGGTATTTATCGATTTAATACTTAAATGTGTGCACCATAATGGTTAGCACGTTGGACTGTCAACCCGAGAGGTCAGAGGTTACAAATACCCACGAGAGCATAAATTTGTTAGGTGATTTCTGCTCCACCTGCACCCCTAGCCAACTCAGCAATAATGAGGACATTGACCGTATGCTGTCAGTGGGAAGATGAGACAGCGAGGGAGAAGACCGGTCATCCAGCCTCATATGCCAAGACCAAGAAAATGAAGTCTCCAACAATTCATACCTGTGGCTGCCTCTCGGGCTAGCTTGAGGGACTGCTTGTCTTCTGTAAGTAAGTGTGAAATAAAGAAGACTCGAAGGTGAAAGCTAGAAACAGGCGAGTCAAAAAAGAAAAGGAACTTGAAGAAGGGTAGTTTTGAGCTGAGTGGCAGAAGGAATTATGGGAGAGAAAGAAAACATGGAGTAAACAGTAAACAATGGGGTATAGAGTAAACATTTGGGTAAACAGTAAGCAATGGGGTAAACAGTGAAGAGTGCAGTATGCAGTGAAGTTAAATGAACTGTATAGATGCTGTATTTTTAACTGGTATGTACATTGGGGTAACATTGGGTTTGTGCTAGTCATGTTGCTAAATTCGCACTCTACCAGAATGAGCAATAATAGCACTTTGCCATGTTAGATTGGTTAATTATGATTTTATTGTTGCAGGATTTTGGGAGACAATACATCAGCAATGATTCCATTTTACGGTGCAGAAAATTTGAAGCATACTCCGACTGTTACTGGACAAATGCCTCCGGCCACCAATGATCCTGGTTTTGACCCGATCCACCAAGAACCGTGGAATAAAAAACTGGAACCCATTGACCTCGATGAAACTCACCATCCACAACTGCCATCTGGTGTTGAATCCAGCAATCCAACGTTTTTGCAAGATCCGCGCGTGGAGCGATACCGTACGGCGGGAAAACCCACAGAAAGATCAGTTATTCGTGGCAATGCGCCGGATATAAGTGAATCCGTTGTCATCGGATCTGGTAGTGACAGTTGCAGCGACTCAAAGTTCTTAGCTTCATCTTCTGAACAGAAATCGATCCATAGCAGTTTTGTCTCTGATAGCATAAAACTTTTTTCGGGCAGTCACAATGCGTTCTCTGCTGCCTGTGGTGCTTTTACCAGTCTTGCATCGACCGATTTTACAGCGAAATCTAAGGAGCCATTCTCGTCATCTTGTTCATCATCTTTGTTGTTGCTGTCAACATCTTCTGATTTGGATAAAACTCGGTCTGACGAACTCAAAATGAAAACGGCCAGGCATTTTTCTCTGCCGCTAACCCGTCATGCCACTCGAGGTATTGGAGACGGGAGACTCGCTCGAAATAGAGCAACAGGGATGGCTATGATGTCAAACGGTCCCGCAGACCCAGCTCTTCCACAACCACCATCAGTCAATTAGTGACTGCTTGCAAACTGAAAATTAGTATAAGTGTTGAAATTAATGCCATTGATTATGGGTGGAAATAATGTGATAACCTTTTGTTCATGTTTAAAAATAACAAGCTGCTAGTTGAACAGGAAAAGTATTTGACACGACTTTAGTTTTAATTCACTTCGTTATAGTTGGCTGCCATTGCGACTGTATAAAATTTGCTGCAAAATTATTGATAACGAATTTGACTTTGGTGTTGTTCATGAGAAGTGAATTTGGTTTTCTCAGATGTTTGTTGTTGTAATTGTTTGATGTTTTCGGGTGAGCAGTTAATTTGTTCTGTGACCTCGATATAATCTGTTGTTACATCCCCAACCAGCAATATCGTATGTTGAAGATATAGTGACAGTATTTCCATATGGGCTTAATATGTCCTACACTTCGGCTGTTACGAGTCGACATTTGCAGGCCATAATGGAACCCATGTGGGAATGTTGGCATATTATAAGTAAGTAAGTGTATTCTTTATCGCCATATCTTTGCAGTAAGTTTCTTTGTGAATTATGTATGTTAATTTTACATGGCCAGTTTTTGGGGCACAATATATGTTATTATTATTTCTGGTATTTGTCATTTATTACCCACAGCAGGTCATTGAATCTGAGCTGAAAAGCAGTTGTGAGTTAAAGACTTGCTTGCACAGTAACCATTTCAGGGGAGTCTTGAACCCGTTACTCTCCATGTTACAAGCCAAGCGCTCTAACCATTCGACTACTGTGTCCTGCGTATATCACCACAGTGTGCTATATAATACGTGTATGTATAGCTCCTATTGAGCCCTTGTGAATGCAAAACATGGTACAACTAGAGTGTGCTTTTGTACTGTTTCTAATTTGGTTTGTAGTTGCTTGTTCTAAGGTCATAATTGCCATGTTACCTTCTATGAGAAATTGGTGTCTTGTCTGCCTTTGCAGTAATAAAATGTGTCGAATCTTTAAATGCTGTTGTTTGTTTTACCTGTGATAATTATTATTATTATTGCATTGGTTTTGTATATCACCCCATCAAGATTATCTACTCAGGATAATCCTATCTAATGACATATATACAGGGCTTAAAGTGTGAATGGACGGTCATGGACGGCGTCCAGGCACTTCTTTTCAAGGCTGGACGCCGTCCTGCCACTTATTAGGCCAGCACGGCCTGGACGCCGTCCATGCAGCGTCCATGCAGTGGCGTCACAATCATGTAACGAGGGTGGACAAAGTTTTAAAAAAATTTCATGTTTTTCCCGCCTAGGTCTCAGCTGCTTTGCATGATATGCCGGGCCACTGCAGACGTATACATGTAAGTGTGGCGTCTGCCAGTCTGGTCTATACTAGGTCACCCTGATTTGTCGGAAGTATTTGACCCTGGTCGACCTAGTTGTGCATGAGCCAGATTCTCTAGGCTCCAGCGCTAAGAAATGCTGGTAATATAATCTGCCTTGTTCGTCGTTCTCTCGTTTTCTCTCTCTCTCTCTCTCTCTCTCTCTCTCTCTCTCTCTCTCGTTTTCTGTCGCTATGTCTCTGTAGCAGTCTGTCTCTGTCAAAGTCTCTCTAAAAGCGCCTGTGCACACTACATTGTCTCCACACGACTGCAATGTTCATTCTTCATCTGAATTTAAAGTATAGTCCTATTCGTTTACTTTTAAACAAAGAAACGACTTTAAATTAAATTTTTAATCGCCGGCTAAAACCCTTCTGAACCAGAAACTATTATAAAAACGCAACTGATGGTAAGGAACTTCTAAATTTAAAATAGTAGTTTGTTGCGGGACGCGGTGGTATAGTGCTATGTTCTGTGCCTTGCAACTGGAGGGTCGCAGGTTCGAATCTACCTCAAGCCACTGCGTAGCAACCTTGGACAAGTTGCTCACCTACAATTGTCTGTGAGGAAGGCAACGGGAAACCACCTCACTCACCTCATCCCCGGGTGGCATAAAGCCAATGGACCTGCCTTCGGACAGAGAACTCATCATCATTATCAATTTATCATCATCAGTTTGTTGCACTTGCTTTGCTGTTTAAGTAGTACATAAGTAATCTGCTTCACTTCGTGAAACATTACTAATGCATTTTACTTAAACCTTAAACGTTACGCTGTGAATCTGTTAAAATAAAAAAAGTAGTCTAGAGAAAGTTGATTACATGATTGTCTATAAGGATAAGCTCACTCCTATCAGCACTGAAGTAATAGAGCAATTTTGTTAAGATGATAGCTTAAAATGCTACCACTACAATGTCAAAATTAAAAAAGTCCTAAATTAACATGACAGCTTGAAATGCTACCATTAGGCCTACAATGTCGAAATTCAAAACATTTCTAAAAATTTAGTTAAGATGACATCTTAAAATGCTACCATTACAATGTCGAAATTCAAAAAATTTCTAAACATTTTGTTAAGATGGCAGCTTAAAATAGGCCTACTACCATTACAGTGTCGAAACTCAAAAAATTTCTAAAACCCTTCCCCTGCTCGGCGCTGCGCCCCTCGGCGATCATCCTTCGGACGCTCGTTCGCCCCCTCCACAAACCTTGACCCCCCCGAAGAGGGGGGTACTTGATCAAACACTGCTACTTTATATTCAATATAAAATTGGACTGGTGTCAAGATAAATATGACACGATTACAAGACTTTTAGTATTCAGCTGCTAATTTATTTGGCCCAGTATGAGAATTGTAGAAAAAAGACTGGGGAGGGGTTAGACCTTGATTCACGTGGAGTTTGGGTGTGCAATGAAGACTTTACTATGGGGTCCTAAGAAAGACTAGGGGGTTGAACCCCCCTAACCCCCCGACAATTCTCACCCTGATTTGGCCTAATTTTCTCAAATATCGCATGGATATGATACCGTGCATGGGCTCAGAGCTTCATCATTCTTAGTCAATCAATGTCTAGCAAGAAAAACCTGCTATCAGTCGACTACTTTTGTTTATCAAAGTGCATGAAACTCACCTACGAGCATTCTAAAGTGAGTTTGTTGCTAAGCGCGAGTCACGGAAACTGATATTTGGTGACATTAACCCTTGAACGGTAACCTGGGGGTAATTTCTACCCTCAGATTGTTGTAACTGCAGCTATTAAAGGAAGTATTAGAAATTTTTACAATCGCTTTGGTGACTTTCCCTAATATTGACCATCCTTCAAATTAAGTGAAAAAAAATTATGCATAGGGCCCCCCGGGATACTGTCAACATATTTTCAATAATTATGGCGGCAAAAAACGAGATGTTATGAAGAAAACCTAATTGCAAAGGAGAATATAAATGGAAACTAATGCTTGAGCTGAATTGAGCCGCCTGGGTCTTGCAGCCATGCCCCGAAAATTTATAGTAGTAATAGTTATGCTAGCAGTAACGGTAATCGTAATAATAACAGAAAAACATTCAATAACATGAATATTAGCAAAACCGACAGTTGGTTTTATGTCAATAACGCAATGACGTCATCGTAATGACGTCAGTCCTCTGCATAGAATACCTAATCGTGTTAAATACAAAGAATATTATCAAACTAGGCCTATGATGTACTGTATCGTTAGAAAAATTCGTTCCTACCTCACAAACAACAGCAGTTACCCCCGGGGGTATAAAACAACCCCAGGTTACCGAGGACCGGTGTAAAAAAAAGGTAACCGTTCAAGGGTTAAGTGATTCTTGAGTCTTGACGTTCCTTTAGTATTTTCATGTTTAGTTTTAATGTTTAACTCTTTTAAAATGTAAAATTTCATAACTATTATTCTCAGCAATAATATTACAAGTGGCTGGTTCCGCAGGCTGTCGATAAAATAAACGTTCAGGCTAAACTCAAGTCTATAAGAATTCAATGCAAAATGTTGCTATAAGGCTATAATTTCACTCTAAAACTTTACTTCATCTCGCTTTTTAAAATCCGACTATGGCTCACAGTAGCAGCATAGAAGGGCATTTCAATTTTTAATGCTGTGACTGCAAATTGTGTTCTTCTAACACCTAAAATCTCAGTTTCCTCACATAGGCCTATAAAATATTCAAATTTTATCACAGATTGAGATGGTTTAGGTAGTTTTATTTCGAAATCATCGTTGAAAAAAGTGAGGTAAACAAGAGCCAAAAATGTGCTCCTTTTGGCATCAAATGCTCAAAATTGCGTCGGCTTCTGGGGCTCCGCCCCAGACCCCTCTGGGGGAGCTTACGACGCTATCCCCCAGGACCCCTAGTCGTTAGGGGCTTCTTGCCTTCGGCAATCGCGGCTTCGCGCCTTCGGCGCTCGCAATTCCCCCACTCACACGTTCTAGTAGGTCCCCCAACTTCTAGACCATGATTGCGCCTATTGTAAACGGCGTCCAGGCACTTCTTTTTTACACTTTAAGCACTGCATATATATGTATATATATATATATAAATATATACATATATATTTATATGTATATAATATTATTGTCCTGATCTGTTGATCTTGAATGACTAGCTGTGTTACGGGGTAGGGTGCTTTGATAATGCCAACACACACTCGACTTCTGACTGAAGTTCAGGCAGAGACTATGTAGTCCGTACTAAATTTAGATGCAGACCTCTGCATAGACATAACTCATGTCCCTTATTCTCATCCGGTTGACCCCTGCCGTGTTTACGGACGTCTTTAAGAGAAGACCATGAAATGTTATACCATCAAGTTTTGGAATTGGTGGTGGTGCATCCAGCTCACCCCACCTGCTACCCTTAAGCACACACACTCGCTATATGTAACACACACACACACATATATATATATATATATATATATATATATATATATATATATATATATATATATATATACACGCGATATATACAGTGTGAGAGGAAAAAGTGACTTCTCCAAGTGCTATTCATATAACTACAAACTGTTTTCATGTAAGAAAATTAAAATTGCTTTAATCTTGCCTGTAACACAAACAATTTTTGAAATCTTGTACAGTCTCCGTTAAATATGATGTCACTGAGACGTCATTTGTGAAAAAACTATGGCAAAATGGCGTTCAGCGAAAAGGACAAACAATAATAAGTAAGTGGTGAGTGCACCTAACTGCCTGCATCAAAGCCGGAGAATGTTCTGAGCACAGATTAAACTTAATACGTGAAAAATAAGATTAAAACACGGTGGTTTTCCAAATTTAATTAAAAACTTGTTAATTTTGAATGTAGGTTATTCTGAAGTTGCGACAGGTCGCTTTTTTCCACTCACGGTGTATATAGGTAGTCGTTTTGTGCATGACATTATTGAGCGTGTAGACGGTAAACAGGCGTGACAGATTGTAATAAAATTCGTTCTCGAGACGTTTCGTATCTGCGGACTGCATTCAAATTGGCTTTTGACATCATCTGCAGGTGGCTTCTTTTCGTCCATAGAAACCATTGGTTGGTGGCACTGGGCGCCATTGCCCTGGATTTACCCAAACTGCACCGAACGCATTTGGCTTCAATCGCAGGCGCAAAGGCCTCTGGCAATCTAAAAATAAGATCTCCATGGTTGATGTCGAAAGTTTTTCTCGAGTGCTCTCCAAGGCTTAGATGGAAATCGATCTGTTGAGAGATAGTAATGTACGCTGATCGATCCAACAGGAAATGTGGGTTTAGTTCGCTGAAGAAGAGAGATAGGCCTACGTGACTGGAACAGTACACCGAATAAGAAGACGTTTTTAAGCTTTAAATATGGCAGTGCGCGGTAGTCTAGTGGTTAGCGCGCTGGACTGTCAACGGAGAGGTCGGGGGTTCAAATCCCCACCAGGGCAGAAACTTGTGTTGAGATTTCTGCTCCGCCTGCGCCCCCTGTCAACTCAGCTTTAATGAGTACATCGATCGTACACTGTGAGTGAGAAGATCAGACAGCGAGGGACTGGCCATCCACCCTCATTTGCCGAGGCTAAGAAATTGAAGTCGCTAACAATTCATGCCCGTGCCTGCCTCTCACTCTCAGGCTAGCTTAAGCGAATGCTCTTCCCTTCTTCTATATAGGTCTACAGCAAAACTTCGGTATATCGAACTTCGGTTTTACGAATTTCCGGTTATATCGAAGAGCAGTAGGCCTAAATGGCCTGGCCACAAACAATGCAAACACATGCAAATATACCTGATTATATCGGTGTAGCTTTTATCGAATACACTTATCCTCCACCCCTTCCCCCCCGTAATTCTTGCACGGCCGCTTGGTTAACCGGAATGAACCGGTTACTGATTGAAGTCATGTTGTGACTGGTTGTTTGAAGGTTGTCCAATTTCTCGTCCGTGGGGTTGGTGTGGCAGTGGGGGAGTGGATGGAGATCTTCGCGAGTCGCTTGCCCGTATCAGTCCTGTGTCGCTATTCAATCGAGTTCTGAGGGGTGGGCTTCGTGTGATGTAACTCTCCACGATAAATTTGGTTATCTTCTGCCGTTCTTCAATCCATCCGGAGTGCTGGTAGTCTCTTGAGCGTCTGCGTCTGTCACGGGTAAGTCCGGAGACGAAGCCGTGACTTGCAACCCCCAAACCTCAAGAACGATGACGACGGTTGTAGATTGGCAACATTATCACGATTCCATCGTGTTCGTTCGCGATGGCGGCGTTCCCAAAACAGAATATACAAACAAATATTATTTACAAGAATGTATACATGCTATACAAGGGTCGACCCTTGTTATGACTGATGCTCCCTCTGGCTTCATTCAAATCCGGAATAAGAAATCGGCCACATATAGGCCTACGTTCCTAAATCTCGGATGATAAACTGATAACGAAAGTCAATATTAAATTCCGGCAAAGCATGTACCCAACCCGTTAGCTTAAGCCCCACCCAAGCACCCACCCACCCGCTCATACCCATCAATCCATCAATCAATCCATCCATCCATCCATCCATCCATCCATCCATCCATCCAACCATCCATCCATCCATCCAACCATCCATCCATCCACTCACCCATCCGTTCATCCATCTATCTAACCATCCATCCACACATCTACCCAATCCACCCACCCATCCACCCATCCATCCATCCATCCATCCATCCATCCATCCATCCATCCATCCACCCATCCATCCATCTATCCATCTACTCACCCATCCATCCATTATGCGAGATCCAACCGATTCAGATGACCACATACCTCACAAAAACAGAGCAACTCTTGTAGGTTCTGGAATAGTTTCCATTTAGGTCATGCTGTTGCGCACCACTGCATCTGTCAGGCGGAGGATGTCTTTAAAACGACAAATACGTTGCATTGGCTTCTTAACCCTATACTACAAGCGTCGACTCGACAGTTGGACCAGTGTGGGAATTGTAGAAAAAAGACTGAGCAATAATTGTGCGTGAAGGACTTGATCACTGTCCTCAAGCAGTGACCGCCTCAGCGGTAGCTCTAACCCGTGCTTTCCACGTTACAAGAGCTCTAACCATTCAGCTTAACATATATGCACGTATGCAAGGTCCGCATCCTTACCTCTAAGGCTCAACTTCTCTTTTTGTAGACAAACTACTTAGGTGCCGCTCGAAGAGTACATTTTTGCTCATGACGTGTGCTTCTCAATCTAACTAGCCCAGTTAGCTACATCGGTAAGAGCGTAGGCTGCGTCTCATGCGCCTCTGTGTTAGAGAGCATGCGGACCACGGTTCGCTTCCCGAAGATGGCTTATTTCAGAGATTTAAAATCTCGGGCTAGCACGGTCCAAACACGGGGATCTTAAATGGCGTGGCACCCATTCAAACGGGCAGCGGTGGTGAAGGATCTCACCCGATCAATTCATTGAAAAATGAGCAGGGTCGAGGCCATATATACGGTCGCTATAGAAAATCACGTAGCCTACATTTACATTCTGGAGTGCTTGCGGTCCTAGGCCTACAGTGATAATAGTCGAAAGTGTGAATAAAATATCTCAAAAAGAGGAACTAGGTAAAAGAATAACTGCAATATTGAACAACTGTGGTAATCATAGACGGAAACACTTGTGCTCTGATCTGGACTGACTCCGGAATCGACGAAAAAAATTTGTTGTTGCTGTTCTTACATTTACGTGCCTAGGGAACATTCGTCTACAGATGATCATTAGAATCTGACAACAGCAAAACAGCGTTCTTATGAACAATAATTACAAAAGCTATAAACAACAAGATTAAAATGTAAACCCACATGAAGCATGCAGCAACGGTAGTCAGATCCACAAAAAGACTTCAACCCACGATAATGTACAAAAAAGACCCAAAGAGTCCCAGATACCGAACAATTCAAAACGGCCCATGCATATGTGGACCAAAACCAAAAACCATCTCTCTGCACGAGGACAGCGAACGTTCGGTTTTAACTATCTCAAAAACCTCACAAGAGGTTGTCTTATCTCGACCTAGGTGACCACAACACATGTCCCTCATCAATGCCACGAGAGATAACATGCAACAATAAGCATCATCTTCTTCTTCGTCTTTGTCTGTCTTCCTTCAGATATTTAAGGACGATGAGGTTTGAACAAGATCTGTCCACTTCTATGATTTTCTATCTGTCTCCAACCATGGTGACTTTAGTCCGCCATGTTCACTCCTCGCGTCACGAGGCCCGTCACATTGTCTATGTCTTCGTCTGTAATAAGCTTACAATGAGCTTACTATATGACCGATCGTATCATGATTTCAGATTTATATATATTTATCGGATTTCAATATTGGTGTCGTCTCACACTGATTTGACCTTGACTATACGACCTTACTTTGAGCTACCATAGACTGACGCACTGCGTTTCTTGATAGCGGCGCCATAGAAGAACCTTAGATGAGATGAGATATAAATAGGTATGTGTTGTCTCAATTTCTTACTCATCAGATGTCGCATGGCGATTCACAGAATATGCTAGTGCTTTCTGACGATGTGTTCTTCTCATTCTCAATGAATGACAACGTTATTAGTGCCGACTAAAGGAGCCAACACAATTCTCTCTTTCCTTGAGTCGACACAGACGACATCATCCAGCGCATCTACAAAGGCGACTATCTCCAGCACCCTTATTAAGGTGACATCATCCAGCACCTTTATTAAGGAGACATCATCCAGCGCCTCCTCATAGGCGACATCATCCAGCGCCTCTTCACAGGCGACATCGTCCAGCACTTTTACAGAGGCGACATCATCCAGCGCCACTTCACAGGCGACATCCTCCAGCACCTTTACACAGGCGACATCATCCAGCGCCTCTTCACAGGCGAAATCCTCCAGCACCTTTACACAGTCGACATCATCCAGCGCCTCTTCACAGGCGACATCCTCCAGCACCTTTACACAGGCGACATCATCCAGCGCCTCTTCACAGACAATATCATCCAGCGCCTCTCCACAGCCGAAACCCTCCTTCACCTTTATAAAGGCGACATCATCGAGCACCTTTAGACAGGCGGCATCATCCATCGCATCTCCATAGGTGACTATCTCCAGCACCCTTATTAAGGCGACATCATCCAGCGCCTCTTCATAGGCGACTTCATCCAGCGCCTCTTCACAGGCGGCATCATCCAGCGCCTCTTCACAGGCGACTTCATCCAGCGCCTCTTCACTGGCGGCATCATCCAGCGCCTCTTCACAGGCGGCATCATCCAGCGCCTCTTCACAGGCGGCATCATCCAGCGCCTCTTCACTGGCGGCATCATCCAGCGCCTCTTCACAGGCGACATCATCCAGCGCCTCTTCACAGGCGGCATCATCCAGCGCCTCTTCACTGGCGGCATCATCCAGCGCCTCTTCACAGGCGACATCATGCAGCGCCTCTTCACAGGCAATATCATCCAGCTTCTCCTCACAGCCGAAACCCTCCATCACCTTTATAAAGGCGACATCATCGAGCACTTTTCGACGGGCGACATCATCCAGCGCTTCTCCACAGCCGAAACCCTATATCACCTTTATAAAGGCGACATCATCGTGCACCTTTAGACAGGCGACATCATCCAGGGCCTCTCCACAGGCGACATCATCCATCGCATTTCCATAGGCGACTATCTCCAGCACCCTTATTAAGCCGACATGATCCAGCGCCTCTTCATAGGCGACTTCATCCAGCGCCTCTTCACAGGCGACATCATCCAGCGCCTCTTCACAGGCGACATCATTCAGCGCCTCTTCACAGGCAATATCATCCAGCTTCTCTCCACAGCCGAAACCCTCCATCACCTTTATAAAGGCGACATTATCGAGCACCTTTCGACGGGCGACATCATCCAGCGCTTCTCCACAGCCGAAACCCTCCATCACCTTTATAAAGGCGACATCATCGAGCACCTTTAGACAGGCGACATCATCCAGCGCCTCTCCACAGGCGATATCATCCATCGCATCTCCATAGGCGACTATCTCCAGCACCCTTATTAAGCCGACATCATCCAGCGCCTCTTCATAGGCGACATCATCCAGCGCCTCTTCACAGGCGACATCATCCAGCGCCTCTTCACAGGCGACATCATCCAACGCCTCTTCATAGGCGACATCATCCAGTGCCTCTTCACAGGCGATATAATCCAGTGCCTCTTCACAGGCGACATCATCCAGCACCTCTTCACAGGCGATATAATCCAGTGCCTCTTCACAGGCGACATCATCCAGCGCCTCTTCACAGGCGATATAATCCAGTGCCTCTTCACAGGCGACATCATCCAGCGCCTCTTCACTGGCGGCATCATCCAGCGCCTCTTCACAGGCGACATCATCCAGCGCCTCTTCACTGGCGGCATGATCCAGCGCCTCTTCACAGGCGATATCATCCAGCGCCTCTTCACAGGCGATATAATTCAGTGCCTCTTCACAGGCGACATCATCCAGCACCTCTTAACAGGAGATATAATCCAGTGCCTCTTCACAGGCGACATCATCCAGCGCCTCTTCACTGGCGGCATCATCCAGCGCCTCTTCACAGGCGATGTCATCCAGCGCCTCTTCACAGGCGTCATCATCCAGCGCCTCTTCACAAGCAATATCATCTAGCTCCTCTCCACAGCCGAAACCCTCCATCACCTTTATAAAGGCGACATCATTGAGCACCTTTAGACAGGCGACATCATCCAGCGCTTCTCCACAGCCGAAACCCTCCATCACCTTTATAAAGGCGACATCATCGTGCACCTTTAGACAGGCGACATCATCCAGCGCCTCTCCACAGGCGACATCATCCATCGCATCTCCATAGGCGACTATCTCCTGCACCCTTATTAAGCCGACATGATCCAGCGCCTCTTCATAGGCGACTTCATCCAGCGCCTCTTCACAGGCGACATCATCCAGCGCCTCTTCACAGGCGACATCATCCAGCGCCTCTTCACAGGCGACATCATCCAGCGCCTCTTCACAGGCGGCATCATCCAGCGCCTCTTCACTGGCGGCGTCATCCAGAGCCTCTTCACAGGCGACATCATTCAGCGCCTCTCCACAGGCGACATCATCCATCGCATCTCCATAGGCGACTATCTCCAGCACCCTTATTAAGCCGACATCATCCAGCGCCTCTTCATAGGCGACTTCATCCAGCGCCTCTTCACAGGCGAAACCCTCCATCACCTTTATAAAGGCGACATCATCGAGCACCTTTAGACGGGCGACATCATCCAGCGCCTTTCCGCAGGCGAAACCCTCCTTCACCTTTATAAAGGCGACATCATCGAGCAGCCTTAGAGGGGCAACATCATCCAGCGCCTCTTCACAGGCCGCATCATCCAGCGCCTCTTCACAGGCGATATAATATAGCGCCTCTTCACAGGCGGCATCATCCAGCGCCTCTTCACAGGCGACACCCTCCAGCACCTTTATAAGGGCGAAGTCATCCAGCGCCTCTCCACAATCGACATAATAATAATAATAATAATAATAATAATAATAATAATAATAATAATAATAATAATAATAATAATAATAATAATAATAAATAATAATAATTGGGTCTGGCAATCTGCGAACCGCTCAAACGCGCATGCGGCGCCAACGTCTCGTCCAGAGGCGCGCATGGGCTGTCGTGCTCACTGGGGTTCGGCCGACAAGCTAGGCACAGCAACATCAAGGACCTCATCCACCGCAGCCTCAACAGAGCCGGTGTCACGAAATAGAGTATCCCCCATACATGCGTATCCCCCTTAGCGAAATGGAGTATTCGGTTTAGTTTGCATTTTTGGTGGTTTCTAAGTGTATTCAGTCGTACTGTTTGGATTTATTGCACACATAAAATCTTTAGTTTCTACGTCGACCTGAAATCAATTTACTTTGTTTTTGGTGATTTTGACTGGATTTTCGTCGAGGCTATCGTGATGCGTATGACGAGGGGGGATAGCATGGTTCATCCCACCGGATACTCTAAACCGGTTTATTCCATCCGGGGGGATACGCTTTAGGGGGGATAGAATATCTCGGGACACCGGCACCCCGGCAGTCAAGGAGCCGTCCGGCTTATCCAGGTCCGATGGTAAGAGACCGGATGGCCAGACCCTAATACCGTGGAGCGGCGGGCTGTCCTTATTGTGGGACGCGACGGTGGTGGACACGGTGGCCGCGTCTTACATCACAGAAACGGCGCCCACGGCAGGAGGGGCGG
>OY744607.1:44903783-44961283 GCA_963556255.1 Allolobophora icterica
CACAGAAAAACGGCAGTGGGGGTTGGGAGGGGTCTCCATAAACATTGAAAACAGTTCACAACACTAAAATTAAAATTAAATAACTAAATTATGGCTTTTATTATTAAAATAAATTATTTTTTAGTAGCTGAAAAAAGGTGCCGGAACGCCGTTCCCGCTGAAATTAAACTTATTGTCAGTAACTATTGAGCACTTCAATGCAGCCGCTTTTTATGGCTCTTTTGAACCATCTACTGTAGGCTATCTTTCTCGGGACATTATTTTTGACAGCCTGAGGGATTAGCACTTCCTCGGGTATAAATAATAATAATAATAATAATAATAATAATAATAATAATAATAATATTAATAATAATAATAATATGTGAATCAATATGTCAATCAGTCTGCCTGAATGTCGAATATATCTGTGAAAATGTGAATATCCGAAATTTCTCAGCACACACGTAAAAGCCACGTCAGGGAGACCAGCTTATATACCGACGCTATATCAAATCAAGTCCGCTCTAGCCAGGCTGCCATGACCCTTCTCCGTTTCGGTGGCAGGTCAGTCCGGAGAGGTCAAGCCGTTGGTATGCTGAACTGGCCGTGTCTCTGTCTTCTGTCTCCTGTTTCACTGTTTGTCCGCCTATTGCTCAACGTGAATTCTTTATCTTATTGCAAAAACCCTACAATTACAGCGCATGCTATATCTCTCTGTCTCCCCCTCCACCTTCTCCACATCCCCAGTAACGTTACCCCTCCTAGACAAGGCCCAATATCCTTCTTTTCAGTATGCATGCACAATTAACTGAAAACGGCCGTTTCAGGGCCACCATATATTATACGAAGGATCGATGACGTCATATGAAAGTTACCTCTTTCATAATTATATATAGCCCGTGTCTATTACGACACGTTCGCAGCGATTTCTTCATTTCGAACAACAATAAAAATTAACCACAAGCCATTACAAATAACAAAAATAACAATAATAATATTAATAGTAATAACAGAGAAGCACACGTTAGGCAGACACAAAGACAAAAGATGCAGATGCACATGTAATCTGCGTAGGCTACTTTTGCTTTGCTGGCACGCTTCATCTAACGAGATTTAAATGTCTAAAATAAGCCACATACACCAGAGAAAAAATGTCATACCTGAAGTTGTTTCAATAGTCATATTTGTCGAATGTGCATATATCCTAGTAAACAAGTCTGTATTCAGTTTTACGACGCTATTACAGCATTTTCGAAGACAACTAACCCACAAAGGGCATTTAAACCCTGCGCTACTGGTGTCACGTGGGGTTCAATACAGAAAGTGATTGGGTGACTGCTGAACCTGCAGTGGCCAAAGTCTGACTATAAAGCGCTGGCATTTAAATCAGCCTACTGCAATAATGTTATAGCGCTTTTCGTTTAACCCAACATTTTGAAGCCGATGTGAAGCAAAATTTAGAGATATTTATTCAATTCAAGAATATCACGACCCTTGGAATTAGTATGTCGTTTCATATTCTGTTCAAAATCTCTTTATAACTATGTTCCAGAGATAAGAGGCAGGACAAGACAGATCTAGAAGCGGAGATGCCAGATAGGACAACAAGTACAGTCAGCCAGAGAAATAGAGAACTGTACTTTTCTGTTTCAGTCTATAAAACGAATGCTCCTACTTCAGATTCTTCTCGCCCTAAACGACACCCACTTTGTAGCTGCTAGGCTAGGCCTATGCCTCTCGAGAACGTTATCTGGCCCTCTGGAAACTAGACTCGGATCTCCTATGGTGTACGTTTAGTATCTGGAACCCCTCTGATTTGACGTATCTCTCGTGAACAGGTCGGTGCCCTGAGCTTGGCCCTCAAGTGGCGCTTTAGAAGTTTGCAGATTATGACTACGAACATGTAGCCACCCACCTGTTCCTTAAACTGTCGTGATAGAGATTCAATAGGCCTACTTCGGCAATTCTGTAAGACGATGATCGTCAATCAAATCAAATCAAATATTCGTTTATAATCCGTCTAACCATGCAGTGTACACAACGTACTCGGAAACTCAACATTTCTACAGCGCTACTCTAGCCAACGCAGAAAGGATCAGCTAATCCACAGGCCCTATCTCGCATCACTATATTGCATAACAATAGGCCCTACGTTACATCATTTACAATGATGTTTCTAGCCGATTGGTCAGACATGTTCTGTTTTTAGTGAATCGATGCTGACGTTGTCGTAATACTCAGTCTTGTTGTCCTCGAGACCAAGGTCTTGGTCTCGAGTGCACTCGAGTTCGTTTTTAAAAGTCTTGGTCTTGGTCTTGGTCTTGAGGTTCAAGGTCTTGGTCTTGGTCTTGTTCTTGAGGTTCAAGGTCTTGGTCTTGGTCTTGGTCTTGAGGTTCAAAGTCTTGGTCTTGGTCTCGCAAGACCAAGACCAAGACCGGCTGTCAATATGAACAGTCATTTAACAGAACTCAAGAATTCTGTATCAAGCCTGCTTGCATCATACGACTAATATCTATGGATGGATACAAATCTTGTTGGTCAGGACAACCCATTGGCAGCAGCAACAGTTATTCTGTATCCGACGGTATGATAAACCATGGGAAGATTTCAAAAGGACTCACTATCTGTACATTTACATCCTGTGCTTGAAAAGCTTCTCTGTGTGTGTGTGTGTGTGTGTGTGTGTGTGTGTGTGTGTGTGTGTGTGTGTGTGTGTGTGTGTGTGTGTGTCAGCGACTTCAGCACCTGTAGAACGTATTTTTTCACATGGCGGAATTTTTATGAGGCCCACCAGGCACGTCTTGGTCAGAAAATTCTGAGCGAATTGGTTTTTATAAAATGCAAAAGGCATTTGGAATAATAGTTTGCATGAAGGACTTTTGAATACAAATTTGGATTTCTTTGCAGTTTGCATTTAAAGTTAATTTGCTTGAATAAAATTAAAGACTCATGGTTTCATTAAAATAGCGAATATTCCGACTCGACAATTTTAGAAGTCTTGACCTGATTGCGATTTTTTGGGTCTTGGTCTTGGTCTTGAGGTTCAAGGTCTTGGTCTTGGTCTCGAGGTTCAAAGTCTTGGTCTTGGTCTTGAGGTTCAAGGTCTTGGTCTTGGTCTTGGTCTTGAGGTTCAAGGTCTTGGTCTTGGTCTTGGTCTTGAGGTTTAAGGTCTTGACAACAAGACTGGTAATACTGGCGGGAGTTTGTTCCAGAGAGGCGGAGCATGAGCAGAGCCCAAGAAAGCGAAGTCGTAGGACTCAGCTTATATACAGGCGCTTAGGCCGTGAAATCAAAATGGATAGGCGTTCCAGGTCAAGATCCAAAGGGGTCAATCACGCACTCAGACGGCTAAGGTTGGTGATGTTTAGGGCTGAAACGCGAGGGCGATAGGAGCAAGGGCGTCCGGAGGGGGGTTTGAAAATATTTTACAAAAACAAAATCTTTTGATTTTTATGATTATTCCAACAGTTTCAACACGATTTTCGATGCTAAAAAAACACAATTATCGAGGTAAGTTAACTATTCTATAAAAAAACGTAATTTTGCTCCCCCTACAAAAATGGTGCCCCCTAGAAAATTGTGCCCCCTAGAAATTTTTACCTCCCTGAAAAATTCCTGCGGACGCCCATGGATAGGAGGAACGTGAAGGAAAAGGAGCAGTCGGGATATGAATTGTGTAAAATAAAGAATGAAAAAAATAATGGCGGGTTAGGAATTTTTAAAGATTTATATAGATTTCAGACTCCTGATTATTTTTTGACCAGTCGGACCCTGTCTATACATACGAGTTGGTCGCACGGGTGATATTTAAAATGTGCCATTTCATCATTATCATCATCAGTTTCTGACGACAGCCATTTGGGGGCGATGGGTAAGAATAAATGATCTCCATTGTACTCGGTCAATTTGCAAAGTATGTTGCCGCTTTAGTGGCATTTGCTTAGTGGAATTTATTCCGTAAACTGAAACTAATAAACCTAGGTCTTTCCTGTGAACAAATAGGCCTAATAATTTGGCAAGCCTATAATTATTATAGGCTTGTATAATACATTGTGCGCTTCTCTCCGGCTATACGTGCACGTATGTTGGCCTCGCGCTACACACAGTCAGACAGAGACACACACACACGCACGCACGCACGCACGCACGCTCGCACGCACGCACGCACGCACGCACGCACGCACGCACACACACACCACACACACACACACTGACTGACAAAGAACTGGGCGATTAGCATGCCGCACCAGACACATGACCAGGTCATAGTCCATAGTGTAAGCCGGCACAGGGCAGGCGGCAATTGAAATGTGTCTGCAGGTCTGTGCCTTGGAGGCACCTACATGACCTTTGGTATGTGACCTATATACGGACGGCAGGCTGCAATCACTGACCAATTGGCCAAGAAGATGAGGTAGAGAGACAGACATACATGCCTACATACGCATAGACACACATGCATCTACACTAAAATATAAAAAAACAATAATAATTATCATTAGTATTAATAATATTCTTTAAATGAAGAACCAAAAGCGAACTGCACATTGGTGAACAAGCCGAGAGAAAATATAAAACATCGAAGCAATAAGAAGATGATATAAAGTGGAAGAAAAAGAGTAGTCCTAAGAAGAGTTGAAAAGTAGACCATTATTCACAGAAGTAGACCAATATTCACAGAATGCCGGGCATGTATGTAGGCATTATTACACAGTACACACACAACCAAATTATACTTAAAATTCATAAGGGGTCATCCACATATTACGTACGCATTGAGGGGGGTCGGATTTAGGCGATTTTGGAATAGAGTTTGCTCCGAAATTAGGCTAACTCCAGTGGAAGGATAGCAGAGTTTGTATTTTGGTTGAACATAGTTCGGATCAGTAGAAGCAGAGGCAAAGTTGTTGATGGAGTCTGCAGTCATAGTTGATTAAGTTGAGGGACCTTTTGGCTTCTCTGTTAGAGAGTTAACCGCTTGCCAGAGTTCCTTGGTGCCTTTTTTGAGTCAAAATCTCTGAGTGAAGAAGTGGTAACTTTGAGGATTGCTTTAGCGATTCGAAATGAACAAGGGATTCAGCTTTTCCAATCTGACCTTTTCTTAGAAGTTTGTTTTTATTTCGAAGTAGAAATTTTATTTCCGGTGTAATGTAGTAGGGATCCTTAGAAGTGATAGTAATTGACCCGAGAGGGTAGTATAAGTTGAGGAGTTCAGCAGATTCTTTGTAATACAGGTCCCAAGCTTCTTGAGGGTCTTGGATAGTCATAAATTGGTCTTCTTGGATGTCTCTGAGTCTAGCTAATAAGCTGGCATGTTGCTCAGGTGATCGTCGCCGAAAGCTTACCTTTATATGCTTCTTATTCACAGTGTTGGGGTAAATAGTCAGGTTGACTATTTAAATGGAATAGTAAATAGTCCCTGTAGAAAACTATTTAAATAGTATTTAAAATAGTCAATAGCTGCAGACTATTGCAAATACCACTTGACTATTTAAAAAGTATTTAGCCAGTATCAGTGACAGTTACATATAGGCCTAAATATTGAGAAAATTTGGAAATATTCTAATGTAGTAGGCCTAACGTTCCGATAGTAGTTCTTGTTAACTTTGAGCTAACAAGTTGGGAAATTGTAATAGAATGTGGGTTAGAGAATGAAATATGGGGAAGTAATACTTGCATAGAACTATACAAATGTCTAAATAAATTTAACCTGATTGATAATCTGTCCTTTAGATATGTCACTGACTCTCAGTTTAATAGACTTAATGAAACGGTTAAAGATAGGTACGAACTATGTTGCTTTCATCTCAACATACGTAGCTTAAATGCAAATGCAGACCGGCTGAGGGAATTATTCTTGTGCAGTATCCAGTTGACCTTTGATGTTATAGTGCTGAGTGAGGTATGGGCAACAAATTTAGAATTTTATAGTAATATTCTGACTGGATATGATTTCTATTATGAACCACCCAGTAGGGGAGTAGTGGGCGGAATTGGTGTTTATGTCAGACAGCATATAACAGTTGTGGTCCGGCCAGACCTGAAGATATTAATCAGCCCTGAGGCTGAAGTTGAAGATATCTGGTTGGATTAAAAAAATGATAGGCAAAGATACATAATAGGGGGCATTTACCGACATCCAGGTCAAAGTATAAACCTCTTTACTAGTGGATTAGAGAAGACACTGGATGGAATAGTGAGAGGCACATTGCCATGCATAATAATGGGTGACCTAAATATAAACTTAATGTCCTATAATTCTAATACTGAAACTACACAGTACTTGGATATGGTATCATTACATGGGTTTCTACCTGTTATACATGCCCACTAGAATCACGGGAACATCAGCTACACTTATAGATCACATATATTATTACCCGGAATCTTTGAACCCCCGAAGATAAATAGTGGGAGTTTTCTAGTGGATATAACTGACCATCTACCAAATTATATAATGATCTCAAAACCGAAATTTTGTCGGTCAGTAGATAGACCTTATAAAAGACTATTTAGTCCTAAGAACAAACTAACCTTTGGTAATTTATTAGAACAAATTGAGTGGGAGAACTTAATTTTAAGTCATTTTACAGTGGACCAGGCGTACATTGTTTTCGAAAAAGAGATCAGACGATTTTTGATCTAGCCTTTCCACTGGTCAGGATATCTAGGAAGGCAGTTAAAGACAAACTATGAGTCACTAAAGGTTTAAGAATTAGCAGTGCACATAAGAATCGTTTGTACCGGTGTAGTAGGTTGAATAGACTCCCCCTTTTAAACACTCCCGGGTCTATTTATCCTAGGATATATTGACTCGGGAGTTAATTCTTACAAGGAACAATTGAAAAGTGGAGTGCATTGTTACTAGGACTAAAACACTCCTGCTAGTGATTAGACACTCCAGTGGAGTTAATTCTTCCTAGGAAATATTGAATGGGGAGTTGATTCTTCCTAGGACAAAATGACTTGTGGAGCTGATTCTTCCTAGGGTAAATTGAAAGGGGAGTTGATTCTTCCTAGGACCAAATGATATAAACTGAAAGGGGAGTTCATTCTTCCCAGGACCACACGACTCGTGGAGTTCATTCCTCCTAGGACAAATTGAAAGGGGAGTTGATTCTTCCTAGGACCAAATGACTCGGGGAGTTTATTCTTCCTAGGATAAACTGAAAAGGGAGTCCATTCTTCCTAGGACCAAATGACTCGGGGAGTTAATTCCTCCTAGGACAAATTGAAAGGGGAGTCCATTCTTCCTAGGACCAAATGACTCGGGGAGTTAATTCTTCCTAGGATAAACTGAAAGGGGAGTTCATTCTTCCCAGGACCACACGACTCGTGGAGTTCATTCCTCCTAGGACAAATTGAAAGGGGAGTTGATTCTTCCTAGGACCAAATGACTCGGGGAGTTTATTCTTCCTGGGATAAACTGAAAGGGGGGTACATTCTTCCTAGGACCAAATGACTCGGGGAGTTAATTCCTCCTAGGACAAATTGAAAGGGGAGTTCATTCTTCCTAGGACCAAATGACTCGGGGAGTTAATTCCTCCTAGGACAAATTGAAAGGGGAGTTCATTCTTCCTAGGATAAACTGAAAGTGGAGTCCATTCTTCCTAGGACCAAATGACTCGGGCAGTTAATTCCTCCTAGGACAAATTGAAAGGCAGTTCATTCTTCCTAGGACCAAATGACTCGGGGAGTTTATTCTTCCTAGGATAAACTGAAAGGGGAGTTCATTCTTCCTAGGACCAAATGACTCGGGGAGTTAATTCTTCTTAGGATAAACTGAAAGGGGAGTTCATTCTTCGTAGGACACATGACTCGGGGAGTTCATCCTCCTAGGACAAATTGAAAGGGGAGTTGATTCTTCCTAGGACCAAATGATTCGTGTAGTTCATTCTTCCTAGGACAAATTGAAAGAGGAGTTGATTCTTCCTAGGACAAAATGACTCGGGGAGTTCATTCTTCCCAGGATGAACTAAATGGGGAGTTCATTCTTCCTAGGACCAACAAACCTGTGGAGTTTATTCTTCCTAGGTGCAAATGACTTGTGGAGTTCATTCTTCCTAGGATGAACTGAATGGGGAGTTCATTCTTCCTAGGGCCAACTGTCCTGTTGAGTTTATTCTTCCTAGGAGCAAGTGACTTGTGGAGTTCATTCTTCCTAGGATAAACTGAAAGGGGAGTTCATTCTTCCTCAGACCAACTGACTTGTGGAGTTGGGTGTGTCAATGTGACGGCTTAAATGATGTTTATTCGAACTTCACAAACTACTAGTCATAAAATTGTAATTGTAATTGTAATTACGACAATTTATATAGCATCGTTGGTAGCAAACTACTTCTAGGATACTTCACACAAATCAAGCCTCAGAAAGAGGTTATAAGCAGCCCTAGCTACTCCAATGTACAGTTCAAATTAGTTACAATTACATACTGTTGATTTGAACGTACATTAGAACTTAACAAAATCTGTAGCCACACAGTGTCTTAGCAAATGTCGTTTGGGAGGTCAAATTAATGGACAAAATCAACCAAATCATCTTCACCTCTTCACTCTGTCCTGCTAGCTTCTGTTTGGGCCCATATGAGCTCTCGGTTTACCATTTGACCTTTGATGGAGTGGTTCCTCCTGTCATGACTGTTCACATGAGCAGCAGCCTCAGTTGTCATTTTCACACACCTTTCCACAGACTGGGTGTGTGATGGCCAGTCAGGAACGACCATTGAGTTGTTAAAAGAAGCCTTGATCTCTCCTGTTGCTAGGGAGCAGGTTAAAGGGGGCTCAGAGACTCCAGAGCTCCAGTCAATCAGTTGCAAGAGCGTAGTCGCCTCAGAGTTGATGGTTGGTGTTTTCCTGGGTCTCACACTGCTGTCTCCAAGCTGTGTCATCTCATCTCCTTCACCTCTGATCTTAATTATCTTCTCCAATGCATCTCTTCTCTACTGTTCATCCTCACAGAACAACATTCCTTGCATCACAGACTCGCTAAAACAATACCAAGCAGATCTCTTCACAGTAGGCATGACCATCATCTTCACCTCTTCACTCTATTCTTTAAGCACTTGTAGCTGGAAAAGGAGATGCTTGCCTTGCGTCCTTGTGTCCATTTGCTATTTATCTATCGAGGTATCACATTGAGTTCCAATCTGTCCAAACTCTTTTAAATGTGTGTGCTGGAGCTGCATGGTACCTACTTGCTGACTTGAGACCTACAATTTGGTTTCAAAAAGGGGTTGGGCTATTCTCATGCATTGCTTGCTGTAAGATCAGTAGTTGATTACTCTTCTAATCATGGCTCTAATGTAAACCTGTGTGCATTAGACATGTCTAAATCTTGTGAAAAAGTCGATCACTATGCATTATTTAGCAAGTTAATGGATAGATCAGTCCCTCGTGAGTTTTATGCATCCTCATAAGTTGGTATAGCATGAGTGCAGCATATGTCAGGATTGCACAACATGTTGTCTGATATGATCAATCTAGTCTGTGGAGTTAGGCAGGGTGGTCTCCTCTCACCAATACTTTTCGCTGTGTATGTGAATGATATTATAGAGAAACTGAGTAGGTTCAATCATGGGTGTCGGATTGGGGAGCTATTTTGGGATGCATTATGTATTCTGACGACCTTATCTTGATGTCCGCATCTCTCTATGACATACAAGCAATAGTCGACAATAGTTGTGTGATTTAGAGAGTACTGACATGAAATTAAATGTAACAAAATCTCAGGTGATGAGAATTCTTTTCATACTCCATGTAAAATGATTAGTGTAAATAGTGTGCAAATTAACTATGTTGACAAACTTAAATACTTCGGTTGTTGTCTTGTTTCTGCCAAGTCATTAAAAGTGAGTTTGCATGAAATGAGAGTAAAGTTCTATAAATCTTGAAAGATTTATAGATCTCTGTATCGTAAAGGTTGCAAATTCACTGAGCCAGAATTACTGCATCTTGTTAGTGCTTATTGCAAGATATTCTTGCTTTACGGAATGGAAGCTGTGAGCCTCAGTAACAGTGAACTGAACACACTAAACTACACCTACAGCAATACCATCTGTAAGATCTTCAAGGTCAGCCACTGCAGTGTCGAGGACATACTGCACTTCATGCAGGAATCTAACATTAAGGACTGCTGGATGTAATGATGAACAAGACTCTTTAGAAGAGGCCCAAATATAGGGAACACTGTGGTAAATTTATGTGTGATCTCCTATGCATATAGTATAATTTGCATTAACTCATTAAGGAAATGTGGACTATGTAGTTGAATTAGTATAATACGGGCAGGTCTGCTGTCCAGTGAATGCTGTATCATTTGTTTTGTGCTACCATATTTGGTGACTAAATGATTGGTATATATATTGAGTCAGTTCATAAAATAGGCCTACACCCCAACACAGAACTCCAGCTAACAAGTTGGGAAATTGTAATAGAATGTGGGTTAGAGAATGAAATATTGGGAAGTAATACTTGCATAGAACTATACAAATGTCTAAATGTCTAAATAAATTTAACCTGATTGATAATCTGTCCGTTAGATATGTCACTGACTCTCAGTTTAATAGACTTAATGAAACGGTTAAAGATAGGTACGAACTATGTTGCTTTCATCTCAACATACGTAGCTTAAATGCAAATGCAGACCGGCTGAGGGAATTCTTGTGCAGTATCCAGTTGAACTGACCATCTACCAAATTATATAATGATCTCAAAACCGAAATTTTGTCGGTCAGTAGCTAGACCTTATAAAAGACTATTTAGTCCTAAGAACAAACTAACCTTTGGTAATTTATTAGAACAAATTGACTGGGAGAACTTAATTTTAAGTCATGTTACAGTGGACCAAGCGTACATTGTATTCGAAAAAGAGATCAGACGATGTTTTGATCTAGCCTTTCCACTGGTCAGGATATCTAGGAAGGCAGTTAAAGACAAACTATGGGTCACTAAAGGTTTAAGAATTAGCAGTGCACATAGGCCCTAAGAATCGTTTGTACTGGGCCTGGATAAAACATAACATAACATAACATAACAAGGGTTTTAAGTGGTTCAGAAGACGTGTAGTCTGTGTTAGAACCACTGCAAATTAACCTCGAACGCTTAATAGCCCAATTTTCCTAGCTTCTTCTTAAAAGCTGTTATAGTGTCCACTGAGACAGTACTATCGTCCAAACCATTCCACAGGTCTACAACTCTTGCACTAAAGAATTTCTTCCCTAATGTTCCCTTCGGCCTCTTAAATAATTTATACCTGTGTCCCCGAGTTGCCTTGTTCGGTTCTAATTCAAAGAACCTCTCCCACTGCAGTGCTTCCTTTCCAGTGATAATCTTATAAGCTTCAATCAGATCTCCTCTGCTCCTCCTTTTCTCCAATGTTGTTAGTCCACACCTTTTCAACCTTTCTTCATAGCTCAGATCCTTGTAGCCCCAAATCATTTTCGTAGCTCTTCTTTGTACTTTCTCCAGTTTTTCCATGTCCTGTTTCAGGTATGGATTCCATACCTGGATGCAGTATTCCAACTGTGGCCTAACCAGTGATTTGTACAACCTTATTATTGTATCTTTGTCTCTGGTGACTATTGTCCTTTTTATCATACCTAAAGTTGAATTAGCCTTTTTTGCTGCTTCAGCACATTGCCTTGAAGGTTTTGCACTCTTGTGCATAATCACTCCCAAGTCCCTTTCTTCATCACTCACTTTCAACACCGTACCCCCCATTTCATATGAAAACTCGTTGTTTCTCCTCCCCATATGCATTACTGAGCACTTTTCCAAATTGAAGAGCATTTGCCAATCTTGTGACCATCTGAACATTCTTCTTAGATCTTCCCGCAGTATCTCTGCTTCTTCTTCATCATCCACTGCTCTACATAGTTTTGTATCATCCGCAAACTTAGAAATTTTAGATAAAATCCCATCGTCTATGTCATTAATAAAAAGTACGAACAGCAGTGGCCCAAGCACTGATCCTTGTGGCACTCCACTTAGCACTGTCGTCCAGCCAGAATGTTTATCACCTATGCCCACCTTTTGTCTTCTACCTGATAACCAGCTTTGAATCCATCTTAGTACCTGCCCTCTAATCCCACCTGCTTGTAACTTTTTGGCCAGCCTTACATGAGGTACTTTGTCAAATGCTTTGGCAAAATCTAAGTAAATTACATCTACAGGTTTTCCCTCGTCAATCCTCTCATAGACCTCGTCAAAGAACGCCAACAGATTTGTCAAACACGAACGGCCTTTGGTAAATCCATGTTGACTGCCCTTTATAATATCATGCTCATTCAAATGTTTCACTATGTTATCCTTGATAATTCTTTCCATGACCTTGCACACCACACTGGTTAAACTGACTGGTCTGTAGTTACCTGGTTCACTTCTATTTCCCTTTTTAAACAGTGGCACTATGAGTGCATCCTTCCATTCCCGTGGTACCTCTCCAGTCTGCATTGATTTATTGAAGATCTGGGCTAATGCCTCTCCAATTTCCTCCCTCACTTCATGTAAAAATTTTGGATGGAATTCATCCATGCCCGGACTCTTGTCGGTTTTTAGTCTTTTCAGTTGCTCCACCACATTTTCCTTAGTAAACAGTACCTGTGTTAATCCCTTCTCGCCACAGTCTACAAATATTTGGTTGGGCTCAGGTACATTTCCTAATTCTTCTAAAGTAAACACTGAGCTGAAATATTTATTGAGTACTTCAGCAGCTTCCACATCATCCACTATAACTTCTCCCATTCCTTCTTCTTTTTTCAATGGCCCAATCCTGTCTTTCCTCTTCTGCTTACTTCTGATATAGTTGTAGAAACTCTTACTATCCTCCTTTACATTCCTCGATAACTTCTGTTCAAAGTTTTGTATTGCTTTCTTGTTTGCATTATTGCAGCTATTTCTTTTATTCACATACTTGTTTCTTAATTTCTCAAGTCTGGCAACACTCTCTTCATCCAAATCCAGTCCCTTCTTTGTCTCCTTCTTCAACTTCTGTAAATTCTTCCATGCTTTGTGCTTTGCCCTTCTCTTTCTTTGAACCTCACGTGTTACCCAAGGCCTCTTCTTATTGGTTCTTTGTGCTTCGGTATGTTTTCTTCAATAATCTCCCTCAAACGTTCTCTGAACTTCTCCCAAGCATCATTCACTCCCATGCCCTTTATTTCACTTACCAAATCCCTTTCCTTCAGCATCTTCCTAACTAATTCATAGTCTGCCTTAAAGAAGTTGGGTCTTGTCACATAGGCTTTTACTTTTTGGGTCTGCTCCATTACTAATTCCCATCTCACAACCTGATGATCACTAGTACTAAAATGCTCCCCCACACTCACATTCTCAACCATATTTTCATCCGATGTTAGCACTAAGTCCAAAATGTTGTCTCCCCTCGTTGGCTCCATGACATGCTGCTGCATAAAGCTGGCATTAACAAAATCTATGAAAATCTTATCTTTTTCTCTCCCCTTCCATTTTTTCCCAATCAATATGGTAGTTGAAGTCTCCCATAATCAAGGACGTTTCCTTATTGGCCATTTCTAGTAGTTTGCATAATCCCTTGTCAGCTTCTTCATTGGCGTCTGGTACCCTATAGCAAACTCCCACAAGCATCTTAGATTTTTTAATTGAATTTCACACCAGACACTTTCTTTGTAATATTGGTCCTGGACTGGCTTCGAAACTTGGTAAAGCAAAGAATAATTTTGAGTATTATATGGACAGACCTCTTGAGAATAGTATGTATTGTGAGGAAGTATAGAGAGAAGAACTGATAAATCTCATAAATCCCCTGGGTATGACCAAATTTCTCCTCTAATAATCAAGGAGAATGTTTACATGTTTGTGCAGCCCCTAATACTGATATTTAACTTATCACTAAATACAGGTAAAGTACCACTGGGTATGAAAATGGCTAAAGTAATACCCTTATTTAAAAAAGGTGACCGTAGTATTATGACTAACTATAGACCAATTTCTATTTTATCAGTTTTTGTTAAAATATTAGAAAAACTCATTTATAGCAGGGTAATGAATTTTCTTAAGAAATACTCGGTCTGCCTTATATCGGTTAAATGTTTGTATTAATCGTATTCTACGCATACTGCAGGGTGCTCCCCTCTGTACACCGGTTACTGAATTATATCAGAACTATAATCTTCTTCCATTAACAGAACTACGCAAATTTCAAGTATTATGTGTTGTGCATAAATGTGTGTACAAATTGGATGTACCACTTATATTTCATGACTATTTTAAACTCAATGCCGATGTTCATTCCCATTATACAAGGAACAGTGACAATACTTTTATACTTTTATACCTAAATTTTTAACTACAAAAGGGCTGAAGACAACTCATTACTGCGGGACCAAATGGTGGCCTGAACTTCCAAGTAATATTAGAAACATAACTTCACATCGAAGATTTAAAAGCATGTTGAAATTGTATTTGATTGATTCCCCGAGTATATAGACAGTGCCTGGATACTCGATTAGAATCACAGGTCCTTCAGCTTGGAATGCACTACCTGAAGAGATCCGCATAGTCTCCAATTTTCACTCATATAAAAGAAAAGTTCACTCCTGGCTGATAGCTCAAAATTCTGATCCAATTTAATTTGGCTGTTGGGATTTGCTTCTTAAAATGCCGGTGACTGCTATAGTTATCAGATTAACACTGCCTTCGCTTATTATTACATGTGTAATCTGCTACACTGTAGCCTAGTTAGTAGTCTCTCCTATAATGCAAAGGAGTATCTGATTCATAGTCACTCTGTGAAACCTGCTCTGTTGAGGCATTGGTGTAACATGCACCATTGTTGCATTGTTTATTTTAAAAAAAATTTATAGCTGGTTTAATGATTGTGTTGTCTCAACCTGTCCTAGGAATGCAATGATGTAGCCTACTGTGAATGCATGGATATTACCTAATTTACAGATGCATTGATGTGAACTATTTTTCAATTACAATGAAGTATTTTACTTCTCAACTGTATTAGATAATCTCTTAAGGGTTTCATTGGGTAACCTCTATCTTATTGCTTATTAAATGCACTGTATAATACATCATACGGATGTACTGTCACGTCACATTTTATGAATTAATGTTTTTTACAGGAGGGTTAATTTACTCCTCTGCAGATTGTGTAATCAATTTGGTATTTGAGTATGTATGTATATGGGATTGTGTGTGGACATGTGCTAATCTGTATGTATCTATGTATGTTTGTTTAAGTGTTTGTATGCTTGTTGCGTGTATGTAAACGAATTTGAAATGACTTGGATGCGACCACATATTACGGAACTGTGATCCAATCCTCGTGACTAGAGATTTGGCTACCGAGACGAAAGCTTTAGCAACGAATACATTTCTGATTTAGAAATAAAAAAATACCTCCATTATTAAATTGACACAACAACACTAAACAGATTATGTACCATTGCATTTAATCTAATGTAACTAGACATTTTTATAGCACCTTAGCTTATAATAATAATGTGTTCATTTATATAGCACCTTCAACTATATAAAAATTTAAAACATTCTAACTAATGACCAGATGAAAGAACGTCGGTGAATAATTTTTGTCGTATTGAACGTGGGTTGAGGCCAGGTTTATTTAGTCATTATTTCTGTTTTTCTATCTGTCTATCTCTCTTTCTCACACATCCTCTTTTATTTTGCTCAGAAAGACTGAATGTTGCCATGCATCGTAACGTAGCCTATCGTAGCGTATCGAATAATTTATAAGACGTCTCTCACAGTATTAGCTATTGAGAGGCGCCCTCAGTGCAGGTCTGCAGGAGCCCCGTGGAAACAGAAACTCCTTGAGCGAGAGAGAAGATGCTGGCTAACTTCCAGTCATGAGTTTAGTTCGTAATGGAAGGGGAAGACCATTCCAGGCAGAGGGACCTGTGACAGGAAAACTCGGCGTTATGCCACAGTGGACTGATATCAACACGGCCTGGTGGTGATTAATGACTTCTTTTGAAGATGGCCAGACGCGGAGGCTTCAGTAGGCCGTAACACCAGATCGCTGAGGTCACTTCCCCGCAAAAGGGTACACTGTTACTGTGAACAGTGAACAAAGCTACAGCCGTCAGTGCGTCTCTGTGTATGCTGGGTTGTCCACGCACCTGTTAGTCTGGCTGTCCGTCTATGATAAGTGTGTGTGCAAGTGTCTGTTAGTGTATACATGTGTGTGTCAGTGAGTGTACAAGTGTCTGTTAGTATGTGTCTGTGAGTGTGTATCACTGATGCCATGAAAGAGCTGGGGTTAAGACCTGACCCCCACCCCAACATCTTTTCAGTTGCTTAGCTCAGGGGTTAAACGAAGAGCTAGGGGTTGAACCCAACACACCCTACCAACAACCAAAACACTGTAAAACCAAAACACTGTAATCACAACTTATCTAATCACGAGACTTCTGTAGCACCATTATCAGAACACAGAAGGCATCAATTGATGATCCCTCGAAACTATAGACAAAAATCACTATCCGTTGGACTACCTAATACACTCTTCATGATTACAATACCTACTACCACCACTGTGTGTGCATTTGTGTGGGTTTGTGTATGTGTGTGTCGGTTAGTGTGTGTGTGTGTGTGTGTGTGTATGTGTGTGTGTGCGTGTGAGTGTGTATATGTGTGAGTGAGTGAGTGAGTGTGTGTGAGTGTGAGTGTGTGTGTGTGTGTGTGTGTGTGTGTGTGTGTGTGTGTGTGTGTGTGTGTGTGTGTGTGTGTGTGTGTGTGTGTGTGTGTGTGTGTGTGTGTGATGTCCGTCTCTTTTGCTCTATCAGTGAATCGGACTTCGATCAGCGAGTCGGTGTATTCGTTTACTGGTCAGTTTCACGCTCAATTTGTTTATAGTGAAATGAAGTGGCTGTTCCTCGCTGGTGCAAAGGTCGAAGAACAGACCCTTGGTGTGAAAGAGAAATCGTGTTTCGCGGCGTCCTTCGTGTATTCATGCTTTCCACATCAAACGCGGAATCCGCAGTGTTCTGGGAGGAGCGATGTGCTCGCCTCGCACTGTGCGGTATGTTCGTTTCATGTTATGCGATCTCCCATAACCTCCAGTGTATAAATAGATGGAGGAAGCCCAATTCCGTCTTTACCTACAGACAACTGCAGAAGTTCGAGCAGAAACTGAGAGACCGGACTGTCTTCATAACGTAAGTGTTGTTCATCATACGTTAAGTGTTGTTCAGTAATTCAAATACATGTAATTGAATTGGCCCTTTGGATGTTTTAGTTTGTTTTACTTTGAAAATAGTGTGAATTAACAGTTCAAATTTACAATCAATTTAAAATTTAAATATCCTTTGCCAATACTTAGGAAGAAATGTAAATGCAATTCAAATACTTCGACAATAAAGTACATGTACTTCAAATTACATGTACATTCACCCTATTGCAATTATAATTGATTTACTTTAGAAGGTTATGGATACAACATTACTTTAGAAGGTTATGGATACAACATTGCAAACGTTTCGTGTTTGAAGCTCCATGCTTGATAGGAACAACTATTGCCAAATGACTCAGGCATATATATATAACTATTGATGAATGAACATTTCAGACATGATGTATTCTCGGGGACGTCTCATGGTGGAGGCGGCACTGAAAAAGGCAAGAGACCTCAAGCACCATACTAAGAAGGCAGAATCTCCAAATGAAGGCAGTACTAGTGAGTTAAGGAAAATTAATCATTCCAAAACTGAGAGAAAGTGTGTGTGTGTGTGTGTGTGTGTGTGTGTGTGTGTGTTTGAAGGCCTTTATTTGTCTGTCTTGGGTTTCTGGCTGTCTGCATGGATGTCTCTTTGGCCCAGGGTCTTTGAATTACTGTGTGTGTGTGTGTGTGTCTGTTTGAAGGCCTTTATTTGTCTGTCTTGGGTTTCTGGCTGTCTGCATGGATGTCTCTTTGGCCCAGGGTATTTGAATTACTGTGTGTGTGTGTGTGTGTGTCTGTTTGAAGGCCTTTATTTGTCTGTCTTGGGTTTCTGCCTGTCTCTTGGTGTGATGTAATGACCACTTCCCAATTATAGGAATAGTTGTTTTCATTTTCCTGCAGCTGACAAAGTAAACAAAGAAGACAACACACCAGAGTTCCAAATACAGGATTGTCCTCCTACACTGGGAGCTAATAGTAAGCTAAGCCAAGTTCCTTTTTTGTCTGTGTTCTAAACAGCAAATAAATGGCCAGTTTCGTATTTATTGTGTGTCTGTGTGTGATAGTATGTGTGTGCATGTGCAGTTGAATTAGTGCGTGTGTTAGTCTGTGTATTTGCGCGTCTGTCTCTCTCTCCATGTCAAAGCCTTCATTAAAATCTCTCTCCTGTTCTCTGCTCGTCTCCGTCTGCCTATTCCCTGCCCTGTCCCTACCTTTCTGCATCGATGTCTCTGTGGGTCAGTGTCTTGGTCAAACTGTTTGTCTGGTTCTTTGACAGTTTCTGCGAGTGTGTGTGTGTTCATTTCAGGAAATCTAGTGGCACAGAATGATAGAGAATCATCGCATGAAAGCAATACCGGTGAGTTCAGGATAAATATTTATTCCAAGAATGACAGAAAGGGAGAGTATGTGCGTGTGTGTCATGGTGTGGGTCTGTTTAAGAAATTGACTTGAAGCAATATGTACCTCAACTGTTTTCGCCATAACCTCGCAGCATCATATACCAAATCAAATCAAATCAAATAACTTTTTAGTAGAATACACACAATACACACACAATCAATGTTAATAATCAAGATAAGATCCATCCAACAAAATCATATGATCATCAATCATTTGAGAAAAGGTAAACTGAATGGAAAATACTGTAACAGGTGTATTTCTAATGGGATTCCACTAAGGGCAAGGCCCGCTAAACTGTGGCACCCCAATGGACCACTGGCCGAGCAGATTGTTGGTCACGACTCGACAGTGTGATTAATATAGTGTCTGTTCATTTTAAAAAATTGAAAACTTAGCTAGAACTTAATTAACCCTCGAATGCCCAAGGGTGGTCCGACTGGACCCCAGACCCGCTTTTCCACGGATAACTTTAGAACGGCAGCGAAATTGTAAAAATGGTTTTAGGACTTCCTAAAGCCTTCAATTGGGCTTCGTATGATATATTTTGCGTGATTATTCTACCACCCTGTAGCCCACAACCATAGCATATACCAAGGACACCCCCAAGAAATGCGGCTGATGGTCATACTGGCACATGGTTTACCAGCCCAGAAATAAATATTTTAACGCATGTTATTGTGAAATACCATATATCAGTCGATTGCAAATTGAATTTTGATTATAACAAGCCAAATCCCATTAAAATATTCCATCCCTGTACCCCACAACCATAGCATATACTAAGGACACCCCAAGATATGCGGCTGATGGTCATACTGGCATATGGTTTACCAGCCCAGAAATAAATTTTTAACGCAAGTTATTGTGAAACACCATATATCAGTCGATTGCAAATTGAATTTGGATTATAACAAGCCAAATCCCATTAAAATATTCCAATCCGTTCTCCAGATATCACTATGAATACATTGGGGTCCGGTCGGAGTCCCCCGTTGGGCATTCGTGTACCAAAAAATAGCTTGGGCACTCGAGGGTTAATATGAATCTAATGTTTAAATCAGAATTCAACGCACTCTGTGATGATCAATCACATTATAGATATCGTTGTGGTTCATGAAGAAAGTAGTACAAAATTACTATCACTATGAGCCTTTTTGAGAAAGCTTAATACCAACAGCAGAACAACAGAAAGCACCAAGTACATGTACAATGCAAAACAAACGACAAAAAAACTAGAAATAATACCATCTCATCCAGATTTCCTCTCCATATATAGAAAGAATACTGTGAACAGACTTATACACTGTGCATTTTGTTATCTTTCAGATTTCTTCACCTTGAAAGAACCGATTCAACCTCCAGTGCCATGTACATCCAGTGGACATGACAGCCAACACTCACATGATATTATCTGTAAGTGTTGCATCAAGCCGGAGTATAAGTATGAATCCAGAGATTTACCATAGGTATAGAGCATGGGTGGCAAACCTTGGAAACGGTGCATGCAAAAAGTTCTGCTAAATCATGTTTAAAAGTACGTCACATGCCTTTGGAGTACTGCTCCGAGTTCCACGTGCACGACGAATGGCATGCATGCCATGGGTTCGCCACCACTGGTACGCAGCAGAAAGTCTAAATAGCAACTTCTAAAATGGAATTATGACTAGTACTTTTAACATGTAATGTGAACGGTCACAGTTATCAATCGCCTGTCAGGTAATCAGATAAATGATCACCGATTTACAATCTCTTCTAATAATCCGGAACTGGGCATCTAACTCCATAGTAATGACACAATTGATCATTTTCAGAAACATATATATATATATATATATATTCATAACTAAATACATTCTAAATGTTTTCACAGATTCTAGACAACAGGTTTCAGTGAACTCTAAGTCAACATCTGATGACGAGCACCATTATAGTATGCGCAGATCAAGAAAATCCAAGTTTAGAAGGGTCTACGTGTTCACATCGTCTTCGGACGAGGTTGATGAATCCGATCCTGAGTACGAGCCCTCGTCGACAGAAACAGAAGAAGACAGAGCGGTTGAATCTGAGTATGTGCTCTCGTTGACGGACACAGTAGAGAACAGTGCTGCTGGCGAGATTCCATCAGAACCGTTGACTTCTACAAAATTACAAATCAAACAGACTAAAAACACTAAAAGCAAAAGAATGTACGACAAAAAACAGTTTTGCTTATTTTGTGAGAAGCCTTATTGCAAGATAACTAAGCACTGGTACTGTTGTCATAAAACAGAGCCTGAGGTTGAACAGATAATAAGCGAGAAAGATAAGAACAGGAAGTTTGCACTTATAACGGTACTCCGCAACAAAGGGAACCATATACACAACTGTGCTGCTGTTAAAGATGGAACCGGTGAGTTGGTGGTAACTTACAGGCCTAATTTCCACAAGACCCTCGATGACTACAGACCGTGCCAAGATTGCCTTGGTTATTACAGCAAAAGAGAGCTGTATCGTCATCGGTGCAAAGTTGGGCCTAAGAAAACTGGAAAACGTGTAGCGTCAACAGCAATGCTGCTTATTCCGGCTCCAGATGGCGTGAGACCGGAAGTGTTGAGCGTTATATTCGGAATGCAGGATGGGCCGGTGAAAAACGCTATCAGACGAGACCCACTCTTGCTAAAGCTTGCTTCCAAGCTCTTCATGCGATACGGTCAAGAGAAGAGAGAGATACTGAGAGCAAGATTGAGAGAAATGGGGAGGTTATTAGTCCAGCTGCAAAGCATTGACGGTTTGAAGAATGCAACCTTACAAGACTGTCTGAAGCCAAAACTCTTTAAAACAGTTGTCGGTGCTGTTCGAGCAGTGGCAAAATTCGACCAAGATACGATGAGATATGCATATCCATCTGTGGCGATCAAACTTGGTCATACTCTTCGAAAATGTTGTCAGATTCTGAAGGGACAAGCTATTCAGACTTCTGACAAACAGCTCAACGAAGACGCGAGCCAATTCCAAGATCTCTGCGACATAGAATGGGCCGAGGAGGTGTCTTTTCGGGCTAGAAAAGAACTGTATGAAAGGAAACGAAACGCCCAGAAACGTCTCCCATTGGCTGCTGACACCAAAACAATGGTAGATTTTCTGAAAACAGAAATAAAATTCAATATAGAAAAGTTGACAGACTGTACAGAGAATGACATAGCCAGTGTATGGAGAGACACGGCAGAGATGGCATTGACCTATCTCATCATTTTCAACCGGCGTAGACAGGGGGAGGTCTCAAAGATCAAACTAGAAGAACTGAGCAGAGCAAAATGTGGAAGTTCGAGCACTGACGTAGAGAGCTGTCTGACCAAAATGGAACGTCAATTGTGCAAGTTATTCTACCGCTTAGAGATAGCTGGCAAACGTGGGAGAACGGTGCCACTGTTGATGGATCATCATATGTTTAAAACACTGGCGCTTCTAAATGGGAAGAGAATACAGGCCGGCGTCTCAAAAGACAACGCGTATGTATTTGCTGTAAACAACTCTTCCTCTCTGTCGCATATTAGAGGAAGCGACTGTCTGCGGAAGTTTGCTGTGAAATGTGGCGCGATACATCCAGAAACGCTCCGATCAACGTTATTCAGGAAACAGGTTGCGACTATGTCTCAACTTCTCAGTCTGAATGAGAACCAGTTGGAATTGCTTGCTCAGTATATGGGTCATGATATCAAAACGCACAGGGAGTACTATCGTCTGCCAGAAGACACACTGCAGCTGGCAAAGCTTTCCAAGTTGTTCCTCCTCATGGAACAGGGAAATTTGAAGAATCTTTCAGGAAGAACCTTAGATAATGTTCTTCTTGAAGTGGATGCAGGTTGGTTGGTCATTGTTTCTTTCATCCTATAATTATCATACACTCGATAGGTGAAGGTCCCTATTGACTGTGTACATCTGTATTTTTTGGGCTAACTCAATGCAACATATATTGTACAGAGACCAAGTTAAAATGTTTGTGTGTTCATTTGCACGTCGATGTTCTATACAATTCAAATTGTGCTTGTGCTATTACTTTTATACTTTGGTAGAGTAAGACATGAGAAAACTTTTTAATGCAAACTGTGGAAATAATAAAAACAGACTCTTATGACAATTTCTTTTCCCTGTGCTGACAAGATCTACACAACTGCCCTAGTGTTTTCCTATATATATATATATATATATATATATATATATATATATATATATATATATATATATATATATATATATATATATATATATATATATAATTATATATACACACATATATATACTTAAATTAATCCTTTTTTGGATTTAAAGAGAGCGATGTTGAAGCAGAAGAACATTCGGCAGATAGCAGTGATGCATCTGATAGTCCGATGAATGCACAGAGTGAGTTTCAAACTGCCCACGTGGAATTGGAACAACAAGAGGTGGAACAGATTGCAGGACAAGAAATCTGGAAGAACAACTCAGACACTCACGACACTGATCAGAGGAACAAAACACCTGGTAATGTCTTGATTCATTTTATAGATTCATTTTATGAACTGTGTCCAAATGCACCAAATACATTCTTATAGGGTCTATTATGCTCCATTAGCATAAAGAATGTACAGCTGAGGACTGACAGTAACATCTGCCAAAAAGTCGGGGTTTCATCTCATCATCATCATCTTTCTCCTCCTTCCGCATCTTCTTTCTGTCTATTTATGACTATTCGATTTGTAACAGCGCATGGATCCTGGAAGCTCAAATTCTTATAACACTGCACACGTTTAATGCTATTAAACTGCAATCAAATTAAATAATGTCAGGATTCGCCATGAAAGATATCGCATGTCACAAAAAAATAAGAACTCTCGCAGTGGGTCCTTACCTTACGTGACTTGGTTCTTCTTGGTGGCGTCGATAACACTTCATATCCATAATCGTCCATCCATGGCTAGCCTCAGAGCTGCTCTTCTTCATCCTTAATCCTAATCCGTTGTGTGTTTATTATACATGATTTTCATCTGTTTTGCGTTTTTAGCTCGCAGTAAACCTTGTAAAAAGAAAAACAGAGCTCAGCATCGATGGTCGAAACAGGAAATAGAGGCTGTCGAAAGGCACCTCCTCAAGCAGATCATTCGAAAGACAGTACCGCTAAAAAAAGAAATCCAGAAGTGTCTCCAAGCAGAAACAAGCTTGTCACGCCGCAAGTGGCAAAACATCAGAGACTTTTGTCGCAACAGAATAGTCAAGTCTTGCCATCCATAAATTGTTGATAAATGAAAAGGAATTTTGTGACTTAGTAAAGACATTACTCTGGAAAGAAAAAAATCAACTGTGTTTTATGTGGCCCACTGAGACAGTCATATATGACAAACACTTATTAACTATGTGTAAATGCACCCAAAAAGAACCCACACTAAAGGACTGGATGATATAGACCCATATAGATCCTAAGGATATTAGATTGATCTTCCAAGTTGGGGTTCTGTTCTACATGTATATTCATAACTTGCTTCAGTACTGCTTCATTCACTGGATACTTTGCACATGCCTCTACATTACATGAGCATTATACAAGAAGTGCCTCGTTATTTCGCTCAGTCAAAGCGCGCACGAACACCAGATTGTTCAGTATTAAATCTGCTGGTCCGCTCATCTGGAATTCAATACCTCCTGAAATTCAATCCTCTAAAAGCAAATATGAATTTAAAAAAGTTTACGACAATTTCTTGTATCCTAGGGACCTAGGGTGAGCCTCTTTATATTTAGAATAGTGTTAATATCCAATGTAGCAGGTCAAGGAGAGCATGCAGACGCCACTCTGGAGACTGACCCGTGTAATTAAGGATAGTTAAGATTTACGTTAATTGAAGTGTCTCTCCTGTTTGTTTTTTGTTTTTTCTTTGATTAGGAAGAAAGCCTAGGCCTGTCATCTTTCTGGTGTAGTATTTGTCCAGTTGGGTGTCTCCGTTTAGTGGGACTCGCGTCCCTTTGGAGATTCCCTTTGTCGCTAGTGACAGTATATGTACATCTTCTTAGTTTTGGTTTAACGTCTATGCAAAATATATTCTTAGTTTTGGTTTTAACGTATATGCAAAATATTCTGGTGTTGGTTTCGTAAGTTGAACATTATTGAACTTCATTGTTAGTACTATAATAAGCAATATATTTACTAGCTATATACGCAATACTTGATCCTGTAAATCGCTGTCATTAATGACAATAAAGATTTATTGAATTGAATTGAATTGAATTTCAATGGTAGCATAGAGGCTTAGTGCTGCTCTGCTTGGCATCCAGAAATCCATTTATCCATTTGAGAAGAAAGTCCGCATTAATACACAAAAATTCTCTTCTGCATGCTTTTAGGTGCAATGTATTGTCATTAAACGACAAGATATCTCCATATATACCATCGTTATAGTGAGTTATCTGTAGGAAACCAAAGTGAACCGCGTAACAACAGACCAGTCAGTTTAACGAATGTTGTGTGCAAGGCCTGAAGAGAATCATTTCATTAATTAGTATGACATTACCATCATTCTCAGCATTACAAACATTAAAAAGAAACACCTGCAAAGTCACACTAAATGAAGGCCAGTTAGATATCCAGATGTTTGAAAGCCAATAAGAAACAGTCGGTTCTGATGCAATTCTAAAAGGAACAGATAGAGTTCAGGCATCGAACAGACACTGGTAGGCAATTCCCTTCCTTGCGGCATTAATGCTCAACCAAAAAGCATCACAACTTTTGCAAACTGTACACTGTAATCAGAGAACCTCAAACAGTAAGTAATTTTATCACGACCTACTTCATATCAAGCTTCATCAATCGATATGTCTGCAATTAAAAAGGGGTAAAAGAACACGGTGAAAATCACAAGATCTCAGATCTGATTTTCTGAACAAATTGCACAGCACAGGCTGTGGCCGACATTTCACATTAAACGACAAGCTATTTCCATATAGGGCCTATACCATCATCAATAGTGAGCTATCTGTAGGAAACTGAAGTGACACGTGTAACTACAGACCAGTCACTTTAACAAGTGTTGTGTGCAAGGTCCTGGAGAGAATAACTGTTAAGTATGCTACTGTGTTGCACTTGAATGACTATGAATACCATTAATCTCAGCATTACAAACATTAAAAAAAAACAAAATGTATTTTGGGGATCCGGCGAAAATTTGGCGATTTCGGTGATTCGCTGCGCATATTAATATCTCAATAAACGAATATTAGAGTTTGATTTTGACCCGCGACTTTTGGACTTATTAAAATAAAATAAAAAATAGAATACGGTGGGATTAATACAGCAAAAGACAAGTTTTACCCTTACCCTCTGCAAAGTGTCCTTTTATTGGCCTACCCATATTAACATCTACATTATTACCATTAAAACTCTTATCTAAAACTGTCCATATGATGATCTAAATATCTATATAATAAAGCGAGAATTCTGTGTGTGTGTCCCTCTGTCTGTCTGTTTGACCGGGCTTAACTTCTACAATTTTGCACCTTTTCACTCCAAACCTTCACTGCTGTGTCGGCCTCGGCATCGGACACCCAGTGGAGGGGTTCGCTTACCCCCCTTTCACCGCTACCATGGTGAAAAACGGTCAAAACATCTCCCCAAGCGATAGGAAAATTACCCTCCTTCCAGTGACATTAGGCTTACTGCATTGGATGCAGTCCCTGCAGAGACATTAGGATTACTGCATTGGATGCATGCACGTGTAACAAACATCGAAGATAAATTTATTGTTGGTAAGTCAATTTGGGGGTGGTGGTGGGGGGTGGTGGTGATGGGGGGGTGGTGGTGGTGGTGGGTGGGGGTCGTGGGTGGGGAGGCGGGTGGTGGGGGGCGGGGGTGGTGGTGGGGGTGGTGGGGGTGGGGGTGGAGGGGGCGGGGTGGGGGTGGAGGTGGGGGTGGAGGGGGCGGGGGTGGGGGTGGTGGTAGGGGTGGTTGGGGGGGTGGGATGGGGGGTGGTGGTGGGGGGTGGGGGGTGGGGTGTGAGTGGGGGTGGTGGTGGTGGGGGTGCACGGGTGGTGGTGGGGGTGGTGATGGTGGGGGTGGAGGGTGGTGGGGGCGGGTGGAGGGTGGTGGGGGGGCGGGTTGGGGATGGGGGGTGGGGGTGGTGGGTGGGGTGGTGGTGGTGGGTGGGAGTGGGGTGGTGGTGGTGGGTGGGAGTGGTGGTGGTGGGGTGGGGGGTGGTGGTAGGGGTGGTGGTGGGTGGGGGTGGTGGTGAGGTGGTGGGGGTGGGGGTGGAGGGGGCGGGGGTGGGGGTGGGGGGTGGTGGTAGGGGTGGTTGGGGGGGTGGGATGGGGGTGGTGGTGGGGGGTGGGGTGTGAGTGGGGGTGGTGGTGGTGGGGGTGCACGGGTGGTGGTGGGGGTGGTGGTGGTGGGGGTGGAGGGTGGTGGGGGCGGGTTGGGGGTGGGGGGGGGTGGGGGTGGGTGGTGGTGGTGGGGTAGTGGGTGGGGAGTGGTGGTAGGGGTGGTGGGTGGTGGTAGGGGTGGTGGGGGGTGGTGGTGGGGGGGGGTGGTGGTAGGGGTAGTGGGTGGGGGGGTGGTGGTAGGGGTGGTGGGGGTGCAGAGTGGGGTGGGAGTGGGGGGGTGGTGGTGGTGGTGGTGGGGGTGGAGGGTGGTGGGGGGCGGGTTGGGGATGGTGGGTGGGGGTGGTGGGTGGGGTGGTGGTGGTGGGTGGGAGTGGGGTGGTGGTGGTGGGTGGGAGTGGTGGTGGTGGGGTGGGGGTGGTGGTAGGGGTGGTGGTGGGTGGGGGTGGTGGTGGGGGTGGTGGGGGGTGGGGGTGGTGGGGGTGCAGGGATTGAAACTTATAACCCCGGGCAACGCCGGGTAATCCAGCTAGTACTACAATAAATGTATTCTTATTTGTTATTCTTAAGACCCGGACGATTGCTATAAACATAGTTACTCGTTGATACCCCACTTTTCTTCTTATAGCGCCTGTATAAATCAAAGCGTTTCATCTAAACGCTCAATGGGCTTGAGTTGGGCTTGATTGCAGAGCGGCCCGTCGCTTCAACGCGGTACCAACTACAGCTGGAACCCGGTTTCCGATGAAAAAAACAACCTATTATTATACCCCTTATTAGTTAAAAATTTACTAAACGCTTGTCACCATCGTAATCCTCATCATTAAATTAGTAGGAATATGTAACATTTTTACCTATATCATACGGAATTCTGTTCAGTAGTACTACAGGCACCCGGTTTGACGATGAAAATTCAACCCCTAATTTCACCTATTAAAATACAAAATTTTGAAAAAAGCTTCACGCCATCGCTAGGAAACCCCATACAAGGAACCCAAATCTATTAAAATATTGCCGATATCGCCAAAAATGAAGATTTTTTAAAGTTCCCCAGTTCAACTGTGAAAGGTCCAGGCCCCGCTTTACTTGAAACAGGTATAGTAGTAGTAGTAGTAGTAGTAGTAGTAGTAGTAGTAGTAGTAGTAGTAGTAACAATAATAATAATTATAATAATAATAATAATAATAATAATAATAGTAATAATAATAATAATAATCTTCTTTATTAATTCAAACTGACTAGTTCGCAGTGAGATTACATTGAAACATGACAGTACAATCAATATCTTAATTAAACATACGTTTTGGCAGCCATGTAAGGCGGTCACGGGTATCGAAGCGCGATCTAATGCTCTCCTGGACATGAGTGTTACCATTCATCCATCCCTCCTCCCCACAGGCGATCATCCAGCGGTCGGCATTTCGACCTCATTGACATCAGTAGGGTCAGGGTCGTATGACAAGAAACCGTGGTTAACAGAAGCTTCAGGTAATACCTGTTCCTGGAGAAGATGAGTTTCCGGTGGCAGCGCTGGACTTCTGTCTTCGCAGTCATCTTCCATCGGTCGAACAGGACAAGAAGAACGGACCGTATCGAGCGTCGACAAATCCACACAAAAAATTCACGAAATGGGACGTAACCTACGAAACATAATCTATCGGGTATCAAGCACAAACGCAAAGAAAATTCTAAAAGCCATTGCAACAAAAAATTTGCGATCGTCAGATTCACATACAGTGAACCATCCTTAACAGAAGATAGAGAGAGACAATGACGATTACGTCATCAACACTCAAGCGGGCGGAAACGAAATGACGTCAATATAATAGCATCGCTCGTAAACGTTGATCTCTTTTAATAAAATAATAATATACGTTGTAATTGTAATCAAGAACTTATATAGCGCCACTGAGGGCAGAGTCGCTCCCGACCCAGATCAGTGTCTTCACTGACGAAAGAGAAAATTTATGCTTAGACGTGATAATACTAGTATTAGTAATAGCAATAAAATTTTCGGTTTGGGAGTCTATAATAGTAGCATTAATATATTATAGTAAATATTTTAGGCCCATTGCGAACGTCTCATTTATTTCTAAAATCATTGAGAAATTAGCCTTCAACTCGCAGCTACAGTAGCCTACTTGAGACAAGCCTATATAATGTTAAAAGATAAATGCTGAACGTAGACCGCTCCAAGACCTGCCTTCACTCAGGGCCAAATTAATGGCTTCTCCATATCGGTTTCTCGTTCCTCAGATTCATTTTTGCTTCCCCGAGGTGTTGAGCGCGCCTCTGAATAGTCAGTCATTCCCGAGGCGCTTAATAAATTTCTAGATACTATAGGAGTGGTTGACTTTCTGACCATCTGACAGTTACATGTTCTGGTCCGGTAGGGCCCTAAATGCAAATGTACAGTTGTACACGGGCCCTAAATTGAGAGTTAGTAAATGTACAGTTGTACACGTTTTTTTAGCGACCCGTATGTCCTCGACCCTGCGCATTTCCCCAAGAATCGATCGGGTGAGATCCATTGCTACTGCTGCCCATTTTAATGGGTGCCTCGCCCTTTAAGGTCCTCGTGTACGGACCGTGCTAGCCCGAGATTTAAATATCTGAAATAAGCTACCGTCGGTCAGGCAGTTGCGGCGATCTTGCCTGAGAGGTGGGGGGGGGGACAAAGTCGGCCACGACCTCGTCGACGACCGTTTTTGGAAAATCTTGTCCTCCCCAAAAAACTTTTTTCTGACCTTTTTTTAGTCCTTGACCTCTTTTACAACTTTTTCTTACACTCTCCTCTTTTTCCCCCACTTCTTCACTTTTTTCCCCACTTTCATTTTTCACCACTTCATCTCCGCAAAATATCGATTTCATCTCCAAAAAAAGTTGATGACCTTTTTTAGTCATTCGCCACCTTATTCAACTTTTTCCCGTCTCCCAACCATAACCTCATAACCCTTTTATTTTGACTTTTTTTTTACGAATTCCTTCTTCTTTCTCGTAATTTTGGGGGGACACTTCTGCTAAAAATTTTATTTTTACCTCGTCTTGTCAGAAACGCTGCGAAAACCCTCACGCGCAATTACATTTCTCCGCCTTTTTTGGGTGTTTCTTCAAAATGTGGGGGGAACAAATGTATGGAGTGTCCCCCACTCTTAAAGGTGGGGAGACATGTCCCCCCCGTCCCCTAGATCGCCGCCCATGCGGTCAGGGCATGTCTTAAGGACAATTTATCACTGCACGTTTCACTTTTGTTCAATGATAAAAATCATAAATAATTATGAATTACAATTCATTTCCTGCAAAAACAGCCTTTCACCACTGCACATTTTTGTGTATCACTGCACGTTTAAACAAGCCCTGCCGGCGTCGGTATGCGAAACAATGACCGCGTGCATAGAGGTGCATGGGACATGCGGTCTAACCAAAGCAGCTAGTGGATAGAGATGACTGCATGCATCGTGCGTGAACAGCTTGCCGGAGGTCTTCGTTTCTACGGAGTATTGAAAGGATAATTATGTCGACCTCCGAGTAACAATAGCAGACCTTACAATAGTAAGACATGCAATGTTATGTTACTATAATTATGTATGTATATACACGGTGAGTCATTAAAAAACGTGTCCCTACATAACTTAAAATAATTCATGCATATTACCATCAATTTTAATGAAACTTCATAATAATGAAGGTTGATAGTCCAGCTAAGTGCTGCATAAATTATTTTTTTTTATAAAAAGCTGAACCCGTCTAAACTATAATTATATCACGACAACCCTCGGAAAAATGGTGTTTACCGAGGAAGATAAACATTTCATAACCCCAAAATAATCAAAATGACGGTGCGAAACGTTTTTTAAGGGAATTTTCAGATAAAGAGTTGATTCATGGTAGATGAAATGTTCTCCTTTCAAAGATCGATAAAACTGGATTTTTTAAATCGTCGACCAGGTAGAGGCCGCCCGCTAACGGCCAGAACGGTTGACAATGAGACTTTTGAGTTACTGCAAACTGAAACACCTGATTTCATTCCGCATACTTTGTGGCCACCTAACATACCTGATTTAAATCCGGTAGAGTATAAAAGATGGAGTGTGGTGCAAGAAAAGGTGTACAGATATCGAATACATGATGTCAACGAGTTGCGTCATCAAGTTTTGGAGGAATTGGACGAATTGGATCAGCGCATCATTGAAGGCAGTCAAGCAGCGGTGTATGCGTCTTTGCGCATGCGTGGATGCCCAAGGATGTCATTTGAACTTAAACTTTAAGTTTCTTAATGCTCTCCAATAACTCCTCTACCTTTACTTAAAATTTCTTTGACATAAACTTATATCTGAGGAAGTTATAGCAAAATATGTAGGAACACGTTTTTTATGACTCACCGTGTATATATATATGTAATAGGATAAATATATTATTATTGGATATATATTTTATTGCACGTATATTAATATTAATAGTACATGATGTGAATTAATAAGGTAGGATATATATATATATATATATATATATATATATTCATATTATTATATGAATAAAGGATAAAGTTTTTGTTATAGTACATTATGAGTTAGGCTATTATATGATATGCTTGTCAACCCAATCCTTCCGTTGATAATCCTTCTGATCAAATCCTTGTTCTCTTCGTACTTAACGCCTATTTAACGTTCACCTTTTGAACACTAATTCTACGTATAAGTATAACCTGAATTAATCAGCAACACAGTTTAATATCTTTTAGTTTAATAAGAAACAAACAGACAGAACTCAATTCGATTACAACTCAACTAGTCAGCCACACTACTACAGCGAACACACTCGAATTCAAACTTCTCTAGTCAGCATAATTCTTCGCGCCTCTTGACACACCTGTCTTCTGTGCGCATAAGCGAACTCTAATAATATACATATAGCGCGCCGCTGCCGATATCGGCCGGCCGCGCGTGTCACTAAGACTAAACGTTATACATCTATCATATATACATATACACGTGAAACTAAAGTAAGCGCACTAAATATATACGCTAAATATCTCGCACTGCAAAACTGTACACAAAACTCAGTTCACATTACCTCCTTCCTTTTTCTGGAATTGAGCAAATTAAATTTCAAAATTTGCGAAATTACCAAAATACATGAAACATATATATATCTAACTAATTAATGAACAGTCTTACGATTACTTATAACCTTGACAAACAATCAGCAATAACATTCAATCTGCCCTTCTTGTACTTCACCTCAACATCAAAAGTTTGTAAGGCTAACGCCCAACGCACAAGTTTAGCAGACTTAGACATTGACTCAGTCAAATATGTAAGAGGATTGTGATCAGTAAAAATGAAAATTTTTGATCCAATTATAATTTCTTTTAACTTGTTTAGAGCCCAAACAATAGCATAGGCTTCCTTTTCCACAGTAGCCCATCTCTTCTGGGTATCAGTTAACTTCTGACTGATAAATGACACAGGGCGTTCTATTCCCTTGTCGTCCATCTGTGTTAAAACAGCACCGACTGCAAAGTCACTACTATCGCAGTACAAATTGAATGGTTTTCCCACTTCAAAAACATATAACACTACTTTGGATCGCACAGCCTCTTTAAGTAAATCAAATGCTTGCTGATGTTCAACAGTCCAATCAATCTTATCAGAAACACGTTTACTAGTTAAATCAGATAAAGGTTTCGCAATCTGTGCAAAGTCCTTAATAAACTGTCTGTAATAATTAAAAAATCCAAGCAGTTGCTTAACTTGCTTCTTAGTTTCTGGGATCTTCAAATTAGTCAAACTTTCAATTCTGTCTGGATTCATCTTTATCTTACCAGACCCAACCACATGACCGATAAACCTTACCTCACTCTTACCAAATATGCATTTTTTCAAATTCAAAGTAACGTTATGCAATCTCATTTGCATCAAAAATGCATCTAGATGCTGCAAGTGAACTTTCCAACTGTCAGAATGCACAGCAATGTCATCAACATACGGTTCTGCAAAGTCGCTAATAGGCTGTAAAACTAAATTTATCGCCTTAACAAAAGTTCGGCCTGAATTTATCATTCCAAAAGGAACACGAGTAAATTCATACAGTCCATTATGTGTTACAAAAGCTGTCTTCCATTGATCAGATTGTTTTACAGGACAAGTCCAATAAGCACTTCGACAATCCAAAATAGAAATCACATTAGACTTTCCAACTTTGTTCAAAACGTCTCTGACAATCGGCATCGGATATTTACAATCCACTGTGAATGAGTTAATGTATCTGTAGTCACAGGCAAGTCTTAAAGATCCGTCTTTCTTTTTAACAATAACCAAAGGGCTTGCCATTCTGCTCGATGATGGTTTGATAATGTTTGTTTTTAACATTTCTTTGATCTGACGTTCCACTTCTGATCGATAAATCAAAGGAATTCGATATGCTGCAAATTCCTTTGTGTCTTGCTCTCTTGTTATACTGATTTGTGTATTGCAACTGCTTTTCTTGAGAGTAAGATTCTGCAAACAATAATGCTTTCTCCGTATTTTCTTTGAGTTCTTTCAAATGATTTTCGTGAAAAGGAATTATCTTGTGCCATTTCCTCGGGTTGTCTATTAGGTCCATTGTCATTCTCTTGAAGGCGACCTCTTCCCTTGAGACAGGAGTGATAGGCACTCTATCCATCACCAGACTCCTTGCCTTTAATTGACACTTCTCACAAGACTTACAAAATTTCACAATGTCTCTTCTCATCTTTGGCCATACAAAAGACAACTTTATTCGTTCTCTTGTTTTCTCTTCTCCTAGATGTCCTCCAAATACCGATTCATGCGCCAATTCCATCACTTTAATTCGTCTCTCTTTTGGTAACACTAGTTGATATATCGTCTGGTCTAATATCTGATATTTCTTATGCAATAAACCGTTGATCACACAGAATTCAGATTCTTTCTCTTGTGCTAACTTCCACCACGGCTTCAACGATTCATCCTTTCTCTGTTGCTCTTCGAACTTCTTCGAATCGGCAATCTGCACCTTTTGTTCTTCGTCCATCTCTTCATCTCTATACAAGTCTCCTATCCCCACATCACATTCATTGTCTTCTTCAGTTTCATTTAATGTGCCATTCTCGCATGCAGCCATCTCTTGCTCATTCATCTCTGCTATTATACCATCTCGCGATAGGCTTCGTTGCTCATTACTTTCGTTTTCCTCATCACTTGAACTTTCAGTTTCACTCTTCTCATCAACATCTACCATTTCCTGTTTCCGACTCTGTGCTCTCGTCATTACATTTGCTCGTACACTCACATCTCCTTGTATCGTTTTAACTTTCATCTGTGGTACGGCTTTTAATTCGGCAATTATCTCTGGATGCAACAAGAATCTTTCTGTACTGCCCATCTTTGCAATACTAGCACACATCAAGGTGACATAAGGTGTAAGTGAACACTGGATTTTACGCGGAAATCCCTCTTCTTTCACGTCACTATCACACAGTCTAACATCCACTTTCACTAACTTCGCAGGAATGGCATCTCCTGCCACACATTGCAAATTCACTTTTCCAATTTGTTCCACCTTCATGCCTTCCAGTAATTCTTCACTAATCACCGGAATTTCTGCTCCCGAGTCGCTCAGTGCTTTGACTTTCACTGGCTCTTTACCGTCTACTGCACGAATTTCAACCTCGACATATTGCAAGAACGATTTCTTCAATATTCGACTGTCATCTTTTCCTATGACTTCTCTCTGAATTTCAGCATCCAATAGAATTTCTTTTTGAATACCACATTTCATTACTGACTTTACTTCAGTCTCTTGGTTTTCTTGACTCGCGGTTTGATTATCTGTATCACTAACCACTTGAATCAAATTCACCCTTGTGTGTTCTTGATTTCTGCTAGAACTAGTTGCTGCCACTGGAACTGGACAAAATTTAACCAAATGTTTGTCTGAACCACAGTTGTGACAACGCTTCACAACCATGCCTCGTTGTTCATTTCCTTCATTTCTCTTATACTGCGTAAACGATGTGTTGCCTTCCCTCTTGGCAAACGGCGCTGACGATTTGTTAAATCCCTGACGACCAAACGTCACTTCTCTGGTCTCATTGGGTACAGGGACACTAGCCTTGACTTCTTTACCAATAAACTGATTCCCTGTTCCTGGATTACTTTTCCATTTTCCACTCTGGCTTTGGTTTACGGAACGTTGAGAAGGATAACTGTTTATATTTGGGATCGCAAACCCAATTCGATTGTTTACATGAATGTCTGCTAAGTCTGCCACTGCACTAGCTTGGAGACAGTCAGTTCCTTCCTTCGACAATACAAACTGTAGTGGACCTGGCGGTAAACATTCTTTTAGCTTATCCGCTACCAGCAAATCAAAGAGCGTATCATACTCTCTGTTCACGTTTCGACTTCTCACGTAATAGTTTAGCAAGTTCTTCAGTCTTGCCGTAAACATCGTATAAGTCTCTTCTGTTGTCTTCTTAGCATCCACAAATCTGGCTCTGTATTCTCTCGAGGTCAATTTAAATTCTTTTAATAAGTGCTGCTTGACTCTATCATAATTGTCTAGATCATCGAATGACAATCTATTCAGAACGGTTCGAGCTTTCGGCGTCATCAATGGTAGTAATAATTTCACCCAAAACGGCTTTTCCACAGCAAAACTACGAAACGCGTTCTCGACTGTTTCAAAATATAATGGCACCTCCATCATATCAGTTGGCATTTGAGGCAATACATGCTTCATTGCATCACCTATTTTCTTAATTTTTGACACCAAAGTTTCACTTTCTTGCTGCTTCCTTCTTTCTGCTTCCCGTTCTTCTCTCATTTGTGTTTCTTTCAATGTCAATTTTGATTTCTCCAGTTTCAGACGTTCCTGTCTTTCTGCCTCTGCCTTTTCCAAACTTTCTTTCTGAAATTTGAGTTCTTCCTGTCTGATCTGTTCTGCACGTTCCAACTCTAACGTTCGTGCTTTTTCTTTTTCTTCTTCACGCATTCTCTTTGCTTCAATCTGTTGCTGACGAACCTCTTCATCACTTTTTCTAGCTTTTTCAGATTCAATCATCTGCTCCAGTCTTCTTCTTTCAGCATCTTCCCTATCTCTTTTCAACTGTTCTAACTGAATCTCAAACTGATTCTTTTGCAATTCAAGTTCTGCCTTACGCACTTGTTCTGCTTTATCTTCTCTCTCTTTGCAGACGCAATTCCTCTTGCCTTGCAAGTTCCGCTTTCTCTTCTTTCTCTCTCTGCAAGCGCAATTCTTCTTGCCTTGCAAGTTCCGCTTTCTCTTCTTTCTCTCTCTGCAAGCGCAATTCTTCTTGCCTTGCAAGTTCCGCTTTCTCTTCTTTCTCTCTCTGCAGACGTTCTGCTTTCTCTTCTTTCTCTCTCTGCAAGCGCAATTCGTCTTGTCTTACACGTTCTGCTTCTTGTCTCAACTCTTTCTCTTCTTGTCTTCGTCTATCTTCTCTTTCTTTCTCTTCTTGTCTCAGTTCTTTCTCTTCTTGTCTCCGTTTCTCCTCTCTTTCTTTCTCTTCTTGTCTCCGTTTCTCCTCCCTATCTTCTTTCATCATCATCCACTGCATCAACATCTCCATAGACATAGGCGCAGGAGGTTTTTCAATAGCCTTTTCTACGGCACCGCCAACGGCACCTTCTTCTTCGACTTCTTCTTTAACCCACACTTCAGCGAGTTCATGTATCATGTCACCACGTGACATACCTTCTAATTGTTCTTCCTTAAAACCGGCTTTCAACAAACGCTGTTTTAGCCTTTCCGTAGACATCTTCTTAATATCTGCTTGTCTTTCAGCACTTAGTTTCTCCATCTTACTTGTTTACTTTGGTGATTTCTCTTTTCAAAGAAGTCACGGTTTTTCTTGTTGTGTGAATCGATGAACAAACGGGATTTCTTTTATATTTGTTCGTGGAAAACAACGAAATTTTTATACCGTTTCTCGTGTTCCACCGTCGTTGATATCGTAAACTCGTCACACAGCACACAACGCGTAAATTCTTCTAACACCGTTCTAAATTCTTCAATCACCTTCGTAGATTCTTCTATCGTCTTCGAAGAGGTGATAACGTGAATTTTAATCCACTGTGAGTTTATATCCACCGTGAGTATTTATTCCACCGTGAGTATTTATTCCACCGTGAGTATTTACATTGGCTTCTTAACCCTATACTACAAGCGTCGACTCGACAGTTGGACCAGTGTGGGAATTGTAGAAAAAAGACTGAGCAATAATTGTGCGTGAAGGACTTGATCACTGTCCTCAAGCAGTGACCGCCTCAGCGGTAGCTCTAACCCGTGCTTTCCACGTTACAAGAGCTCTAACCATTCAGCTTAACATATATGCACGTATGCAAGGTCCGCATCCTTACCTCTAAGGCTCAACTTCTCTTTTTGTAGACAAACTACTTAGGTGCCGCTCGAAGAGTACATTTTTGCTCATGACGTGTGCTTCTCAATCTAACTAGCCCAGTTAGCTACATCGGTAAGAGCGTAGGCTGCGTCTCATGCGCCTCTGTGTTAGAGAGCATGCGGACCACGGTTCGCTTCCCGAAGATGGCTTATTTCAGAGATTTAAAATCTCGGGCTAGCACGGTCCAAACACGGGGATCTTAAATGGCGTGGCACCCATTCAAACGGGCAGCGGTGGTGAAGGATCTCACCCGATCAATTCATTGAAAAATGAGCAGGGTCGAGGCCATATATACGGTCGCTATAGAAAATCACGTAGCCTACATTTACATTCTGGAGTGCTTGCGGTCCTAGGCCTACAGTGATAATAGTCGAAAGTGTGAATAAAATATCTCAAAAAGAGGAACTAGGTAAAAGAATAACTGCAATATTGAACAACTGTGGTAATCATAGACGGAAACACTTGTGCTCTGATCTGGACTGACTCCGGAATCGACGAAAAAAATTTGTTGTTGCTGTTCTTACATTTACGTGCCTAGGGAACATTCGTCTACAGATGATCATTAGAATCTGACAACAGCAAAACAGCGTTCTTATGAACAATAATTACAAAAGCTATAAACAACAAGATTAAAATGTAAACCCACATGAAGCATGCAGCAACGGTAGTCAGATCCACAAAAAGACTTCAACCCACGATAATGTACAAAAAAGACCCAAAGAGTCCCAGATACCGAACAATTCAAAACGGCCCATGCATATGTGGACCAAAACCAAAAACCATCTCTCTGCACGAGGACAGCGAACGTTCGGTTTTAACTATCTCAAAAACCTCACAAGAGGTTGTCTTATCTCGACCTAGGTGACCACAACACATGTCCCTCATCAATGCCACGAGAGATAACATGCAACAATAAGCATCATCTTCTTCTTCGTCTTTGTCTGTCTTCCTTCAGATATTTAAGGACGATGAGGTTTGAACAAGATCTGTCCACTTCTATGATTTTCTATCTGTCTCCAACCATGGTGACTTTAGTCCGCCATGTTCACTCCTCGCGTCACGAGGCCCGTCACATTGTCTATGTCTTCGTCTGTAATAAGCTTACAATGAGCTTACTATATGACCGATCGTATCATGATTTCAGATTTATATATATTTATCGGATTTCAATATTGGTGTCGTCTCACACTGATTTGACCTTGACTATACGACCTTACTTTGAGCTACCATAGACTGACGCACTGCGTTTCTTGATAGCGGCGCCATAGAAGAACCTTAGATGAGATGAGATATAAATAGGTATGTGTTGTCTCAATTTCTTACTCATCAGATGTCGCATGGCGATTCACAGAATATGCTAGTGCTTTCTGACGATGTGTTCTTCTCATTCTCAATGAATGACAACGTTATTAGTGCCGACTAAAGGAGCCAACACAATTCTCTCTTTCCTTGAGTCGACACAGACGACATCATCCAGCGCATCTACAAAGGCGACTATCTCCAGCACCCTTATTAAGGTGACATCATCCAGCACCTTTATTAAGGAGACATCATCCAGCGCCTCCTCATAGGCGACATCATCCAGCGCCTCTTCACAGGCGACATCGTCCAGCACTTTTACAGAGGCGACATCATCCAGCGCCACTTCACAGGCGACATCCTCCAGCACCTTTACACAGGCGACATCATCCAGCGCCTCTTCACAGGCGAAATCCTCCAGCACCTTTACACAGTCGACATCATCCAGCGCCTCTTCACAGGCGACATCCTCCAGCACCTTTACACAGGCGACATCATCCAGCGCCTCTTCACAGACAATATCATCCAGCGCCTCTCCACAGCCGAAACCCTCCTTCACCTTTATAAAGGCGACATCATCGAGCACCTTTAGACAGGCGGCATCATCCATCGCATCTCCATAGGTGACTATCTCCAGCACCCTTATTAAGGCGACATCATCCAGCGCCTCTTCATAGGCGACTTCATCCAGCGCCTCTTCACAGGCGGCATCATCCAGCGCCTCTTCACAGGCGACTTCATCCAGCGCCTCTTCACTGGCGGCATCATCCAGCGCCTCTTCACAGGCGGCATCATCCAGCGCCTCTTCACAGGCGGCATCATCCAGCGCCTCTTCACTGGCGGCATCATCCAGCGCCTCTTCACAGGCGACATCATCCAGCGCCTCTTCACAGGCGGCATCATCCAGCGCCTCTTCACTGGCGGCATCATCCAGCGCCTCTTCACAGGCGACATCATGCAGCGCCTCTTCACAGGCAATATCATCCAGCTTCTCCTCACAGCCGAAACCCTCCATCACCTTTATAAAGGCGACATCATCGAGCACTTTTCGACGGGCGACATCATCCAGCGCTTCTCCACAGCCGAAACCCTATATCACCTTTATAAAGGCGACATCATCGTGCACCTTTAGACAGGCGACATCATCCAGGGCCTCTCCACAGGCGACATCATCCATCGCATTTCCATAGGCGACTATCTCCAGCACCCTTATTAAGCCGACATGATCCAGCGCCTCTTCATAGGCGACTTCATCCAGCGCCTCTTCACAGGCGACATCATCCAGCGCCTCTTCACAGGCGACATCATTCAGCGCCTCTTCACAGGCAATATCATCCAGCTTCTCTCCACAGCCGAAACCCTCCATCACCTTTATAAAGGCGACATTATCGAGCACCTTTCGACGGGCGACATCATCCAGCGCTTCTCCACAGCCGAAACCCTCCATCACCTTTATAAAGGCGACATCATCGAGCACCTTTAGACAGGCGACATCATCCAGCGCCTCTCCACAGGCGACATCATCCATCGCATCTCCATAGGCGACTATCTCCAGCACCCTTATTAAGCCGACATCATCCAGCGCCTCTTCATAGGCGACATCATCCAGCGCCTCTTCACAGGCGACATCATCCAGCGCCTCTTCACAGGCGACATCATCCAACGCCTCTTCATAGGCGACATCATCCAGTGCCTCTTCACAGGCGATATAATCCAGTGCCTCTTCACAGGCGACATCATCCAGCACCTCTTCACAGGCGATATAATCCAGTGCCTCTTCACAGGCGACATCATCCAGCGCCTCTTCACAGGCGATATAATCCAGTGCCTCTTCACAGGCGACATCATCCAGCGCCTCTTCACTGGCGGCATCATCCAGCGCCTCTTCACAGGCGACATCATCCAGCGCCTCTTCACTGGCGGCATGATCCAGCGCCTCTTCACAGGCGATATCATCCAGCGCCTCTTCACAGGCGATATAATTCAGTGCCTCTTCACAGGCGACATCATCCAGCACCTCTTAACAGGAGATATAATCCAGTGCCTCTTCACAGGCGACATCATCCAGCGCCTCTTCACTGGCGGCATCATCCAGCGCCTCTTCACAGGCGATGTCATCCAGCGCCTCTTCACAGGCGTCATCATCCAGCGCCTCTTCACAAGCAATATCATCTAGCTCCTCTCCACAGCCGAAACCCTCCATCACCTTTATAAAGGCGACATCATTGAGCACCTTTAGACAGGCGACATCATCCAGCGCTTCTCCACAGCCGAAACCCTCCATCACCTTTATAAAGGCGACATCATCGTGCACCTTTAGACAGGCGACATCATCCAGCGCCTCTCCACAGGCGACATCATCCATCGCATCTCCATAGGCGACTATCTCCTGCACCCTTATTAAGCCGACATGATCCAGCGCCTCTTCATAGGCGACTTCATCCAGCGCCTCTTCACAGGCGACATCATCCAGCGCCTCTTCACAGGCGACATCATCCAGCGCCTCTTCACAGGCGACATCATCCAGCGCCTCTTCACAGGCGGCATCATCCAGCGCCTCTTCACTGGCGGCGTCATCCAGAGCCTCTTCACAGGCGACATCATTCAGCGCCTCTCCACAGGCGACATCATCCATCGCATCTCCATAGGCGACTATCTCCAGCACCCTTATTAAGCCGACATCATCCAGCGCCTCTTCATAGGCGACTTCATCCAGCGCCTCTTCACAGGCGAAACCCTCCATCACCTTTATAAAGGCGACATCATCGAGCACCTTTAGACGGGCGACATCATCCAGCGCCTTTCCGCAGGCGAAACCCTCCTTCACCTTTATAAAGGCGACATCATCGAGCAGCCTTAGAGGGGCAACATCATCCAGCGCCTCTTCACAGGCCGCATCATCCAGCGCCTCTTCACAGGCGATATAATATAGCGCCTCTTCACAGGCGGCATCATCCAGCGCCTCTTCACAGGCGACACCCTCCAGCACCTTTATAAGGGCGAAGTCATCCAGCGCCTCTCCACAATCGACATAATAATAATAATAATAATAATAATAATAATAATAATAATAATAATAATAATAATAATAATAATAATAATAATAATAATAATAATAATAATAAATAATAATAATTGGGTCTGGCAATCTGCGAACCGCTCAAACGCGCATGCGGCGCCAACGTCTCGTCCAGAGGCGCGCATGGGCTGTCGTGCTCACTGGGGTTCGGCCGACAAGCTAGGCACAGCAACATCAAGGACCTCATCCACCGCAGCCTCAACAGAGCCGGTGTCACGAAATAGAGTATCCCCCATACATGCGTATCCCCCTTAGCGAAATGGAGTATTCGGTTTAGTTTGCATTTTTGGTGGTTTCTAAGTGTATTCAGTCGTACTGTTTGGATTTATTGCACACATAAAATCTTTAGTTTCTACGTCGACCTGAAATCAATTTACTTTGTTTTTGGTGATTTTGACTGGAATTTCGTCGAGGCTATCGTGATGCGTATGACGAGGGGGGATAGCATGGTTCATCCCACCGGATACTCTAAACCGGTTTATTCCATCCGGGGGGATACGCTTTAGGGGGGATAGAATATCTCGGGACACCGGCACCCCGGCAGTCAAGGAGCCGTCCGGCTTATCCAGGTCCGATGGTAAGAGACCGGATGGCCAGACCCTAATACCGTGGAGCGGCGGGCTGTCCTTATTGTGGGACGCGACGGTGGTGGACACGGTGGCCGCGTCTTACATCACAGAAACGGCGCCCACGGCAGGAGGGGCGGCGGAGGTGGCTGCTGCGAGAAAGCACATCAAATACTCTGAACTACAAAAGAGATACATCTTCATACCTGTAGCGGTGGAAACCTTCGGTCCCCTTAACAGAGAGGGCCTCGCCTTTCTATCTGAAATTGGTCGCCGGCTGTCGAAAACCACCGATGACTCCCGCGAAACAAACTTCCTATTCAAGACCCTATCGGTGATGGTGCAGCGTTTCAACGCAGTGGCTTTCCAAGGCGCCATGTCAAAGCTGCCCGGAGCCAAAGAACAACAAAGCCGTCGATATCCATCGCCTTCTTAACGGAGGCAGCGGCGTGGAACTCGATTTTCTGAGGGAACAGAACCTTGACATGAATTCTCGGATAATAATAATAATAATAATAATAATAATAATTATTATTATTATTATTATAATTAAAAAAAATAATTAGAACAACAACAACCACAATAATAGTAATAATAATAATAATAATAATAATAGTAATAATAATAATCACAATAATAATTATAATAATAATAACAGTAATAATAATAATAATAATGATGATAATAATAATAAAATAATAATAATAATAATAATAATAATAATAATAATAATAATAATAATAATAATAATAATAATAATAATAATAATAAGACCAGTTGCAAGACCAGTTTCTTATTCCAACAACATCTGCGAACCCCACAGGGTCACTGCTAGAGGCACACATGGCCTATCATCTACGCTTGGCTTCGGACGATTGGCCCGCCATGCCGCCCTCAATGACCTGATCTGCCGCAAACTAACAAAAGCTGGTTTCCCGGCAGTCAAAGAACCATAAGGCCTTTTCCGCACGGATGGCAAAAAACCGGACGGTATTACCCTCGTCCCATGGAGGGCGGGTCGGAGTCTGGTGTGGGACGCCACGGTTGTTGACACGCTCGCGGCATCTTACTTGCCCGCTACAGCCATTCAAACCGGAGCGGCTGCCGAACTGTCTGACAGCAGCAAGAACACAAAATACAACGCGCTCCTTCATACTCATGTCTTCGTTCCGCTGGCCATGGAAACGCTAGGCCCTATCAACAACAGAGGCCTGGCTCTCATCGCATACATTGGCCGCCACCTTACACAGATCACAGGCGAAGCCCGAGAGACCAGTTTCTTGTTCCAACAACTGTCGGTGACTGTCCAACGATACAATGCTGTGGCTTTTAGCGGTTCTTTTGTCAAATCTCTGCCCGTGATCGAAGAGATATAGCCGCTCCAGATCCATCACACTTGTAATATCTAAGACCCTGAGGGATCTAAGTACATAATAAGAATAATAATAATAATAATAATAATAATAATAATAATAATAATAATAATAATAATAATGATAATTATAATAATAATAATAATAATAATAATAGTAGTAGTAGTAGTAGTAGTAGTAGTAGTAGTAGTAGTAGTAGTAGTAGTAGTAGTAGTAGTAGTAGTAGTAGTAGTAGTAGTAACAATAATAATAATTATAATAATAATAATAATAATAATAATAATAGTAATAATAATAATAATAATCTTCTTTATTAATTCAAACTGACTAGTTCGCAGTGAGATTACATTGAAACATGACAGTACAATCAATATCTTAATTAAACATACGTTTTGGCAGCCATGTAAGGCGGTCACGGGTATCGAAGCGCGATCTAATGCTCTCCTGGACATGAGTGTTACCATTCATCCATCCCTCCTCCCCACAGGCGATCATCCAGCGGTCGGCATTTCGACCTCATTGACATCAGTAGGGTCAGGGTCGTATGACAAGAAACCGTGGTTAACAGAAGCTTCAGGTAATACCTGTTCCTGGAGAAGATGAGTTTCCGGTGGCAGCGCTGGACTTCTGTCTTCGCAGTCATCTTCCATCGGTCGAACAGGACAAGAAGAACGGACCGTATCGAGCGTCGACAAATCCACACAAAAAATTCACGAAATGGGACGTAACCTACGAAACATAATCTATCGGGTATCAAGCACAAACGCAAAGAAAATTCTAAAAGCCATTGCAACAAAAAATTTGCGATCGTCAGATTCACATACAGTGAACCATCCTTAACAGAAGATAGAGAGAGACAATGACGATTACGTCATCAACACTCAAGCGGGCGGAAACGAAATGACGTCAATATAATAGCATCGCTCGTAAACGTTGATCTCTTTTAATAAAATAATAATATACGTTGTAATTGTAATCAAGAACTTATATAGCGCCACTGAGGGCAGAGTCGCTCCCGACCCAGATCAGTGTCTTCACTGACGAAAGAGAAAATTTATGCTTAGACGTGATAATACTAGTATTAGTAATAGCAATAAAATTTTCGGTTTGGGAGTCTATAATAGTAGCATTAATATATTATAGTAAATATTTTAGGCCCATTGCGAACGTCTCATTTATTTCTAAAATCATTGAGAAATTAGCCTTCAACTCGCAGCTACAGTAGCCTACTTGAGACAAGCCTATATAATGTTAAAAGATAAATGCTGAACGTAGACCGCTCCAAGACCTGCCTTCACTCAGGGCCAAATTAATGGCTTCTCCATATCGGTTTCTCGTTCCTCAGATTCATTTTTGCTTCCCCGAGGTGTTGAGCGCGCCTCTGAATAGTCAGTCATTCCCGAGGCGCTTAATAAATTTCTAGATACTATAGGAGTGGTTGACTTTCTGACCATCTGACAGTTACATGTTCTGGTCCGGTAGGGCCCTAAATGCAAATGTACAGTTGTACACGGGCCCTAAATTGAGAGTTAGTAAATGTACAGTTGTACACGTTTTTTTAGCGACCCGTATGTCCTCGACCCTGCGCATTTCCCCAAGAATCGATCGGGTGAGATCCATTGCTACTGCTGCCCATTTTAATGGGTGCCTCGCCCTTTAAGGTCCTCGTGTACGGACCGTGCTAGCCCGAGATTTAAATATCTGAAATAAGCTACCGTCGGTCAGGCAGTTGCGGCGATCTTGCCTGAGAGGTGGGGGGGGGGGGACAAAGTCGGCCACGACCTCGTCGACGACCGTTTTTGGAAAATCTTGTCCTCCCCAAAAAACTTTTTTCTGACCTTTTTTTAGTCCTTGACCTCTTTTACAACTTTTTCTTACACTCTCCTCTTTTTCCCCCACTTCTTCACTTTTTTCCCCACTTTCATTTTTCACCACTTCATCTCCGCAAAATATCGATTTCATCTCCAAAAAAAGTTGATGACCTTTTTTAGTCATTCGCCACCTTATTCAACTTTTTCCCGTCTCCCAACCATAACCTCATAACCCTTTTATTTTGACTTTTTTTTTACGAATTCCTTCTTCTTTCTCGTAATTTTGGGGGGACACTTCTGCTAAAAATTTTATTTTTACCTCGTCTTGTCAGAAACGCTGCGAAAACCCTCACGCGCAATTACATTTCTCCGCCTTTTTTGGGTGTTTCTTCAAAATGTGGGGGGAACAAATGTATGGAGTGTCCCCCACTCTTAAAGGTGGGGAGACATGTCCCCCCCGTCCCCTAGATCGCCGCCCATGCGGTCAGGGCATGTCTTAAGGACAATTTATCACTGCACGTTTCACTTTTGTTCAATGATAAAAATCATAAATAATTATGAATTACAATTCATTTCCTGCAAAAACAGCCTTTCACCACTGCACATTTTTGTGTATCACTGCACGTTTAAACAAGCCCTGCCGGCGTCGGTATGCGAAACAATGACCGCGTGCATAGAGGTGCATGGGACATGCGGTCTAACCAAAGCAGCTAGTGGATAGAGATGACTGCATGCATCGTGCGTGAACAGCTTGCCGGAGGTCTTCGTTTCTACGGAGTATTGAAAGGATAATTATGTCGACCTCCGAGTAACAATAGCAGACCTTACAATAGTAAGACATGCAATGTTATGTTACTATAATTATGTATGTATATACACGGTGAGTCATTAAAAAACGTGTCCCTACATAACTTAAAATAATTCATGCATATTACCATCAATTTTAATGAAACTTCATAATAATGAAGGTTGATAGTCCAGCTAAGTGCTGCATAAATTATTTTTTTTTATAAAAAGCTGAACCCGTCTAAACTATAATTATATCACGACAACCCTCGGAAAAATGGTGTTTACCGAGGAAGATAAACATTTCATAACCCCAAAATAATCAAAATGACGGTGCGAAACGTTTTTTAAGGGAATTTTCAGATAAAGAGTTGATTCATGGTAGATGAAATGTTCTCCTTTCAAAGATCGATAAAACTGGATTTTTTAAATCGTCGACCAGGTAGAGGCCGCCCGCTAACGGCCAGAACGGTTGACAATGAGACTTTTGAGTTACTGCAAACTGAAACACCTGATTTCATTCCGCATACTTTGTGGCCACCTAACATACCTGATTTAAATCCGGTAGAGTATAAAAGATGGAGTGTGGTGCAAGAAAAGGTGTACAGATATCGAATACATGATGTCAACGAGTTGCGTCATCAAGTTTTGGAGGAATTGGACGAATTGGATCAGCGCATCATTGAAGGCAGTCAAGCAGCGGTGTATGCGTCTTTGCGCATGCGTGGATGCCCAAGGATGTCATTTGAACTTAAACTTTAAGTTTCTTAATGCTCTCCAATAACTCCTCTACCTTTACTTAAAATTTCTTTGACATAAACTTATATCTGAGGAAGTTATAGCAAAATATGTAGGAACACGTTTTTTATGACTCACCGTGTATATATATATGTAATAGGATAAATATATTATTATTGGATATATATTTTATTGCACGTATATTAATATTAATAGTACATGATGTGAATTAATAAGGTAGGATATATATATATATATATATATATATATATATATATATATATATATTCATATTATTATATGAATAAAGGATAAAGTTTTTGTTATAGTACATTATGAGTTAGGCTATTATATGATATGCTTGTCAACCCAATCCTTCCGTTGATAATCCTTCTGATCAAATCCTTGTTCTCTTCGTACTTAACGCCTATTTAACGTTCACCTTTTGAACACTAATTCTACGTATAAGTATAACCTGAATTAATCAGCAACACAGTTTAATATCTTTTAGTTTAATAAGAAACAAACAGACAGAACTCAATTCGATTACAACTCAACTAGTCAGCCACACTACTACAGCGAACACACTCGAATTCAAACTTCTCTAGTCAGCATAATTCTTCGCGCCTCTTGACACACCTGTCTTCTGTGCGCATAAGCGAACTCTAATAATATACATATAGCGCGCCGCTACCGATATCGGCCGGCCGCGCGTGTCACTAAGACTAAACGTTATACATCTATCATATATACATATACACGTGAAACTAAAGTAAGCGCACTAAATATATACGCTAAATATCTCGCACTGCAAAACTGTACACAAAACTCAGTTCACATTACCTCCTTCCTTTTTCTGGAATTGAGCAAATTAAATTTCAAAATTTGCGAAATTACCAAAATACATGAAACATATATATATCTAACTAATTAATGAACAGTCTTACGATTACTTATAACCTTGACAAACAATCAGCAATAACATTCAATCTGCCCTTCTTGTACTTCACCTCAACATCAAAAGTTTGTAAGGCTAACGCCCAACGCACAAGTTTAGCAGACTTAGACATTGACTCAGTCAAATATGTAAGAGGATTGTGATCAGTAAAAATGAAAATTTTTGATCCAATTATAATTTCTTTTAACTTGTTTAGAGCCCAAACAATAGCATAGGCTTCCTTTTCCACAGTAGCCCATCTCTTCTGGGTATCAGTTAACTTCTGACTGATAAATGACACAGGGCGTTCTATTCCCTTGTCGTCCATCTGTGTTAAAACAGCACCGACTGCAAAGTCACTACTATCGCAGTACAAATTGAATGGTTTTCCCACTTCAAAAACATATAACACTACTTTGGATCGCACAGCCTCTTTAAGTAAATCAAATGCTTGCTGATGTTCAACAGTCCAATCAATCTTATCAGAAACACGTTTACTAGTTAAATCAGATAAAGGTTTCGCAATCTGTGCAAAGTCCTTAATAAACTGTCTGTAATAATTAAAAAATCCAAGCAGTTGCTTAACTTGCTTCTTAGTTTCTGGGATCTTCAAATTAGTCAAACTTTCAATTCTGTCTGGATTCATCTTTATCTTACCAGACCCAACCACATGACCGATAAACCTTACCTCACTCTTACCAAATATGCATTTTTTCAAATTCAAAGTAACGTTATGCAATCTCATTTGCATCAAAAATGCATCTAGATGCTGCAAGTGAACTTTCCAACTGTCAGAATGCACAGCAATGTCATCAACATACGGTTCTGCAAAGTCGCTAATAGGCTGTAAAACTAAATTTATCGCCTTAACAAAAGTTCGGCCTGAATTTATCATTCCAAAAGGAACACGAGTAAATTCATACAGTCCATTATGTGTTACAAAAGCTGTCTTCCATTGATCAGATTGTTTTACAGGACAAGTCCAATAAGCACTTCGACAATCCAAAATAGAAATCACATTAGACTTTCCAACTTTGTTCAAAACGTCTCTGACAATCGGCATCGGATATTTACAATCCACTGTGAATGAGTTAATGTATCTGTAGTCACAGGCAAGTCTTAAAGATCCGTCTTTCTTTTTAACAATAACCAAAGGGCTTGCCATTCTGCTCGATGATGGTTTGATAATGTTTGTTTTTAACATTTCTTTGATCTGACGTTCCACTTCTGATCGATAAATCAAAGGAATTCGATATGCTGCAAATTCCTTTGTGTCTTGCTCTCTTGTTATACTGATTTGTGTATTGCAACTGCTTTTCTTGAGAGTAAGATTCTGCAAACAATAATGCTTTCTCCGTATTTTCTTTGAGTTCTTTCAAATGATTTTCGTGAAAAGGAATTATCTTGTGCCATTTCCTCGGGTTGTCTATTAGGTCCATTGTCATTCTCTTGAAGGCGACCTCTTCCCTTGAGACAGGAGTGATAGGCACTCTATCCATCACCAGACTCCTTGCCTTTAATTGACACTTCTCACAAGACTTACAAAATTTCACAATGTCTCTTCTCATCTTTGGCCATACAAAAGACAACTTTATTCGTTCTCTTGTTTTCTCTTCTCCTAGATGTCCTCCAAATACCGATTCATGCGCCAATTCCATCACTTTAATTCGTCTCTCTTTTGGTAACACTAGTTGATATATCGTCTGGTCTAATATCTGATATTTCTTATGCAATAAACCGTTGATCACACAGAATTCAGATTCTTTCTCTTGTGCTAACTTCCACCACGGCTTCAACGATTCATCCTTTCTCTGTTGCTCTTCGAACTTCTTCGAATCGGCAATCTGCACCTTTTGTTCTTCGTCCATCTCTTCATCTCTATACAAGTCTCCTATCCCCACATCACATTCATTGTCTTCTTCAGTTTCATTTAATGTGCCATTCTCGCATGCAGCCATCTCTTGCTCATTCATCTCTGCTATTATACCATCTCGCGATAGGCTTCGTTGCTCATTACTTTCGTTTTCCTCATCACTTGAACTTTCAGTTTCACTCTTCTCATCAACATCTACCATTTCCTGTTTCCGACTCTGTGCTCTCGTCATTACATTTGCTCGTACACTCACATCTCCTTGTATCGTTTTAACTTTCATCTGTGGTACGGCTTTTAATTCGGCAATTATCTCTGGATGCAACAAGAATCTTTCTGTACTGCCCATCTTTGCAATACTAGCACACATCAAGGTGACATAAGGTGTAAGTGAACACTGGATTTTACGCGGAAATCCCTCTTCTTTCACGTCACTATCACACAGTCTAACATCCACTTTCACTAACTTCGCAGGAATGGCATCTCCTGCCACACATTGCAAATTCACTTTTCCAATTTGTTCCACCTTCATGCCTTCCAGTAATTCTTCACTAATCACCGGAATTTCTGCTCCCGAGTCGCTCAGTGCTTTGACTTTCACTGGCTCTTTACCGTCTACTGCACGAATTTCAACCTCGACATATTGCAAGAACGATTTCTTCAATATTCGACTGTCATCTTTTCCTATGACTTCTCTCTGAATTTCAGCATCCAATAGAATTTCTTTTTGAATACCACATTTCATTACTGACTTTACTTCAGTCTCTTGGTTTTCTTGACTCGCGGTTTGATTATCTGTATCACTAACCACTTGAATCAAATTCACCCTTGTGTGTTCTTGATTTCTGCTAGAACTAGTTGCTGCCACTGGAACTGGACAAAATTTAACCAAATGTTTGTCTGAACCACAGTTGTGACAACGCTTCACAACCATGCCTCGTTGTTCATTTCCTTCATTTCTCTTATACTGCGTAAACGATGTGTTGCCTTCCCTCTTGGCAAACGGCGCTGACGATTTGTTAAATCCCTGACGACCAAACGTCACTTCTCTGGTCTCATTGGGTACAGGGACACTAGCCTTGACTTCTTTACCAATAAACTGATTCCCTGTTCCTGGATTACTTTTCCATTTTCCACTCTGGCTTTGGTTTACGGAACGTTGAGAAGGATAACTGTTTATATTTGGGATCGCAAACCCAATTCGATTGTTTACATGAATGTCTGCTAAGTCTGCCACTGCACTAGCTTGGAGACAGTCAGTTCCTTCCTTCGACAATACAAACTGTAGTGGACCTGGCGGTAAACATTCTTTTAGCTTATCCGCTACCAGCAAATCAAAGAGCGTATCATACTCTCTGTTCACGTTTCGACTTCTCACGTAATAGTTTAGCAAGTTCTTCAGTCTTGCCGTAAACATCGTATAAGTCTCTTCTGTTGTCTTCTTAGCATCCACAAATCTGGCTCTGTATTCTCTCGAGGTCAATTTAAATTCTTTTAATAAGTGCTGCTTGACTCTATCATAATTGTCTAGATCATCGAATGACAATCTATTCAGAACGGTTCGAGCTTTCGGCGTCATCAATGGTAGTAATAATTTCACCCAAAACGGCTTTTCCACAGCAAAACTACGAAACGCGTTCTCGACTGTTTCAAAATATAATGGCACCTCCATCATATCAGTTGGCATTTGAGGCAATACATGCTTCATTGCATCACCTATTTTCTTAATTTTTGACACCAAAGTTTCACTTTCTTGCTGCTTCCTTCTTTCTGCTTCCCGTTCTTCTCTCATTTGTGTTTCTTTCAATGTCAATTTTGATTTCTCCAGTTTCAGACGTTCCTGTCTTTCTGCCTCTGCCTTTTCCAAACTTTCTTTCTGAAATTTGAGTTCTTCCTGTCTGATCTGTTCTGCACGTTCCAACTCTAACGTTCGTGCTTTTTCTTTTTCTTCTTCACGCATTCTCTTTGCTTCAATCTGTTGCTGACGAACCTCTTCATCACTTTTTCTAGCTTTTTCAGATTCAATCATCTGCTCCAGTCTTCTTCTTTCAGCATCTTCCCTATCTCTTTTCAACTGTTCTAACTGAATCTCAAACTGATTCTTTTGCAATTCAAGTTCTGCCTTACGCACTTGTTCTGCTTTATCTTCTCTCTCTTTGCAGACGCAATTCCTCTTGCCTTGCAAGTTCCGCTTTCTCTTCTTTCTCTCTCTGCAAGCGCAATTCTTCTTGCCTTGCAAGTTCCGCTTTCTCTTCTTTCTCTCTCTGCAAGCGCAATTCTTCTTGCCTTGCAAGTTCCGCTTTCTCTTCTTTCTCTCTCTGCAGACGTTCTGCTTTCTCTTCTTTCTCTCTCTGCAAGCGCAATTCGTCTTGTCTTACACGTTCTGCTTCTTGTCTCAACTCTTTCTCTTCTTGTCTTCGTCTATCTTCTCTTTCTTTCTCTTCTTGTCTCAGTTCTTTCTCTTCTTGTCTCCGTTTCTCCTCTCTTTCTTTCTCTTCTTGTCTCCGTTTCTCCTCCCTATCTTCTTTCATCATCATCCACTGCATCAACATCTCCATAGACATAGGCGCAGGAGGTTTTTCAATAGCCTTTTCTACGGCACCGCCAACGGCACCTTCTTCTTCGACTTCTTCTTTAACCCACACTTCAGCGAGTTCATGTATCATGTCACCACGTGACATACCTTCTAATTGTTCTTCCTTAAAACCGGCTTTCAACAAACGCTGTTTTAGCCTTTCCGTAGACATCTTCTTAATATCTGCTTGTCTTTCAGCACTTAGTTTCTCCATCTTACTTGTTTACTTTGGTGATTTCTCTTTTCAAAGAAGTCACGGTTTTTCTTGTTGTGTGAATCGATGAACAAACGGGATTTCTTTTATATTTGTTCGTGGAAAACAACGAAATTTTTATACCGTTTCTCGTGTTCCACCGTCGTTGATATCGTAAACTCGTCACACAGCACACAACGCGTAAATTCTTCTAACACCGTTCTAAATTCTTCAATCACCTTCGTAGATTCTTCTATCGTCTTCGAAGAGGTGATAACGTGAATTTTAATCCACTGTGAGTTTATATCCACCGTGAGTATTTATTCCACCGTGAGTATTTATTCCACCGTGACTCTGCCACCAATAATGTCAACCCAATCCTTCCGTTGATAATCCTTCTGATCAAATCCTTGTTCTCTTCGTACTTAACGCCTATTTAACGTTCACCTTTTGAACACTAATTCTACGTATAAGTATAACCTGAATTAATCAGCAACACAGTTTAATATCTTTTAGTTTAATAAGAAACAAACAGACAGAACTCAATTCGATTACAACTCAACTAGTCAGCCACACTACTACAGCGAACACACTCGAATTCAAACTTCTCTAGTCAGCATAATTCTTCGCGCCTCTTGACACACCTGTCTTCTGTGCGCATAAGCGAACTCTAATAATATACATATAGCGCGCCGCTGCCGATATCGGCCGGCCGCGCGTGTCACTAAGACTAAACGTTATACATCTATCATATATACATATACACGTGAAACTAAAGTAAGCGCACTAAATATATACGCTAAATATCTCGCACTGCAAAACTGTACACAAAACTCAGTTCACAATGCTATAATAGGCTTATGCAGTTTTATCATATGGCATGCCGCATATTTGATCAAACAGAGGAAAGAATTTGTATAGGATATCTCTGCATTAATTTTAAATGGAATATACTAATGGACTATTTGAATATTATATTTGATGTATTGCATTGTATTGTATCGTATTTAAACATTTATAAAGATAAAATAACAACAAACACTCCATAAGATCTCTCCGATCTTCTTCACAATCACATGCCCTCGAGGAAAATGCGGTCATGTGGAACCCGGACCCTTGTCCTTCTTCGGCGTTGCACTACAACCGCATCAAAATCTTTCATCTCATCCGCCCCTCGAATCTGGAACAACTTACCATCCAACATCAGGATCTCTACGACTCTCACGACCTCGAAGAAAAATTTAAAGACTGAACTTTTCACACAGGCCTATCTGGACTGAGCTCCCTGCTCTAAGTGCTTCTGAATCGTTGCATCGATTTATCTTCGACTGTCTACGAATAACAGCACTTAAATTTCTGTTATTATTATTATAATATATTTTTCTTCGGTTGATTTTATGTCAAGCAAAGCACAACGTATGCAAATAGAAGAGAAAGAGAGGAAGACCATGATTGTGTTGAATGGATTTTTAACGAAGATTTATTTGAATGGACTTTTACAGGAGAGGGATCTGATTCATGATCGAAACCAAAGGATGTCAATCATTCGTACAAATCACCGACAATCAATGGCTGGCGGAAGGAAATGTCGGTCTAATCGATGACAGAGACATATGAGGACTATGATGATGATGATGATGATTATGATGATGACGATGATGTTGCAGCTGCTGATGACGATGACGATAACGATGATGATGATGATGATGATGATGATGATGATGATGATGATGATGATGATGATGATGATGATGATGATGATGGCGATGATGCTGATGATTGTGATGATTATGATTATAATGACGACGACGACGACGACGACGATGATGATGATGATGATGATGATGATGATGATGATGATGATGATGATGATGATGATGATGATGATGATGATGATGATGAAGACCACAGTGTGGATATATATAGGCCTAATGCACAGTATTAATTGTGATTAGCTGTTACAAGTATCCATGTAATTCAGATTTGGTTTTAATTTATGGTGATTTGTTTTGTTGTTAATATTTAATACTTAGAGGTGTAAGATTGGTTACTAATTCCTAGGCCTTGGGGTGCGAACTGTGTGTGTGTGTGTGTGTGTGTGCGTGCGTGCGTGTGTGTGTGTGTGTGTGGTGTAATATATGTATATAAGAAGAGTAGTCCCTTAAGCTAGCCCGATCGATCGTGGCAGCCACGGGTATGAAGTGTTAGCGACTTCATTTTCTTAGCCTTAATTGGCATAGGAGGGCGGGTGGCCAGTCCTCCCACTCGCCGTCTCATCTTCTTACAACAGTGTATGGTCAGTGTACTCATTATAGCTGAGTTGGCTAGGGGCGCAGGTGGAGTAGAAATCTGGAAAATTTCTGTCTCAGCGGGGATTTGGCCCCCCCCACCTCTCAGTTGACAGCGCTAGCACTAGACTATCCCACGTATACATATACATTGCATATTCATGCATATACATTATATATATGCCTATTTATACATATGCATGTGCATTAATATAGGGACTGCTACCATCAGCTGCATGCGCCAGCTTCGCGATGTTGCTCGTTCGCTAACGCCCAGTGCCACCGTTACATTGGTCCATTTCTTCATTACAGCCCGCCTTGATTACTGCTCATCGCTTTATTTTGGTCTTCCATCTAGCCGCATATAGTGTGTCTAGAGCGAGTTCTGCGCTCTGCAGCCCGTCTCATAGGACGTATCCCCATATATGGCCAAGATTCTAGATATGCTGGAGGTCCTTCACTGGCTTCCTATCCGCGTACGCATGGAAAAATAGGATCGCTGCTTTAGTATGGCGATGTTGTCAGGGTCCTGCCCTGCCTACCTTCGAGAGCTTTGCTGCACCGTTACAGGTGCCTAAGGCCGAAGTTCTCTCCGCTCTGCGGGAAAAGGAGTTCTTTTAGTCCCCTTCGCTCGTTCCACGACTATGCAAAGTCGAGCTTTTTCAGTGGTGGGCCCGGTGGTCTGGAATAGACTTCCATTAGAGCCCTTGGGTCCCTCTGGCCTGTTTCTTGCTAACCTAAAAACTGTACTTGTAAGCGTGCTGGTGTCTGGAGCGCCTCTGAGTGGTTTCCTTGAAGGGGCGCTATATAAATCCTCGAATGAATGAATGAATAAACGAATGAATGAATATATTCAAAGATATACATTCATGCAAACACGCACATGTCTGCTCGCCCACACATTCAGACCCGTGTAATTCCATCCACGCACGCGCTCTTGCAGCAGCAGCCGCGGTGGGTGGTCGGTGGTCAGCGGAAGAACGAAGAACGTGTGCATCAACCCAGAACCATGGCAACCACACCCGCTGCAACTCCAGCCGCAGCAGCCCTTATGTAGAGCCTTCAGCGTGATAATAGCCTAATGCATTTCGAAAGCCTATACAGATTGCATAGTCAACAGTGGAAAGACTGTCTTTCCACCGCAGAACAAATACATTCAGACACTGTATAGTCCTACGTCTACTGCAGCTAGTCGTACCGACGCGTTATCAATATTTACTTAATATACCTGGTGTACGGGTGTTATAGACCCAACGTCGGTTGCGTGTTGCATTTGACAACCCGTGTGTGTGGCTTGTACGTGTAGGTCTGGTATTGGCGTGTGGAGACATTTACTAGAGGACATGTCCAGCGGATCGGACAGATACGTGGATTTCTACGGGGAAACGTGTCGTTTGGGGATCCGGCTACGAACATGATGTAAATATGACCTTGATGAAATTCGCACTGCTAGTAATCGTAATCGTAATAGTAATCTCCAAACTTCTAAAGCGCCACTCGAAGGCCAAGCGCAGGGCACCAGCCTATTCACGAGCGCTACCACAGATCAGAGGGTTTTCCAGAGAGTAGTCCAGAGGAAGTTCGAGCCCGGTTACCGGAGAGTAGGCATGCAGAGCAGCTGTTAAGGCGGGTGTCGTTTAGGGCGATAAATATTGGAAGGCAGAGGATCAGATGAGTTTGGGTAGGAGTTCTTGAAAAGATGAGACTTCGGGTTTAAGTGGAAAACCAGAGAGTGATAGATAGAGGTCTATTAAAGAAGCATGAGGAGGAGGAGGAAGGTCGGGTTGGAATGATGATGGAGGAGCCAAGAACCTGCGGAACTCAGAGGGGAGATCGTTCCAGAGGCGTGATGCTGTGTTGTACATGGCTCTGTCAGAGAAGGAGAGATGTGGATCAAAAGTAATACCAAGATTGTGGATATAGGTGCGGTCAGAGGTGAAGGTGAGAGACGACGAGTTAGTCGAAAGGTTTATGGAAGGATCAGGGATTTTCTTGATTTGATCAGGAAGGCCTAGGATGACGAATTCAGTTTTAGAAGGGTTAAGGCAGAGGAGATTGGATGACATCCACTGTGAAATAAGGTTAACCACGTTAATTAATTGTGTGGTGGAGGTGGATAAAGAGCTTGGGGATGAATGTGAAGAGTTGGGTGTCATCTGCGTAGAGATGGTGGTCAACAGAAGATGATTCAATGAGATGGGTTTAGATACAGGATGAAGATGAGTGAACCGAGGACAGAGCCTTGAGGGACGCCACAGGAGAGAGGGAGAGCCTAGAGGTTGCGAGCAGTGGTTGGAGGGTCTGACACAGAAGGACCTGGAAGTCAAGTAGGACTGGAACTAGAGTAGAGCAGTGCCAGAGACGCCAAACTAAGCAGATAGTCCTTGAAGAAGAAGACTGTGATCAATGGTGTCAAATGCGGCGGAGATGTCGAGAAGACAGAGGCAAGAGCTAGACTTACTGATGGCTGACGGCAGAGACCAGTTTATTGTAAAGAGATGCAAGTAAAGTTTCTGTGGAGTGATGTGAAGTGAAGCCAGATTGGTGGGGGTAGAGGAGTGAATTAGAAGAGAGGTAGTCGTTTAGCCGGGCAAGGACAATTCGTTCAGTTATCTCAGACATAAAGGACAGATTGGACAGGTTTTCCTTGTCAAGGTTTGCTTTTCTGAGAAGGGGAATGACTAATGAGTGCT
>OY744607.1:44966283-44996283 GCA_963556255.1 Allolobophora icterica
CTACTACTACTACTACTACTACTACTACTACTACTACTACTACTACTACTACTACTACTACTACTACTACTACTACCATTACTACTACTACTATTAGGCTACTTCTTCTTCCTCCTCTGCTAGCCTGCTACCACTACTACTCAGATGCTAGTTAACGCACACTTAATGAATATTAGAGCTATTCGAATATTAGCTTCAATAGTAGCTAGTGTTGCCAGCCACGAGACTATAATATTATGCTAAATACTTTAGCGAGTGCGAACAGGATCCACACACATGTAACAAAACAAAACAACTGCCAGAGAAGAAGACACGTCATCCCTAATTGGACGACAGTCGTAAAACATTCACTGATCGGAACTATAGAGGCCAGCGTTGTTGAAGTTTCAGAAGGCACGCGTAGCTAAGACGAAGGCATTGCATCACTGATTGTGGTTGTTTACAGGTATGCACGAAAAAAATTGTGCACGAAATTGCATTAGCACACTCCACTGGACGATCACGCAACGTCTGCCTGCCTGACACCTTTGAATCTTGACCTGGAACCGATTTTGACCCTACCTGCCTACTGAATTTGTTTTGACCGAGCGCCTGTGAATAAGCTGGTTCCCGCGACTTGGCATTTTTTGGGCACTGTAGAAATCTCGAGATTATGATTCATCTGACCACCCCTAGTGTAGTTCAGCCAAACCACGGAATTAAGTTAAGTAGGCCTACACACGCACCCACATATCTTGTTTGAATTATTTAGCGCAATCAAGAGTCCGTCGATGGCAGTAAATCGCTGGAAACTCGAACGCGCACACGACGCATCACAAGGCGAACGTTCAACCACTCAGCAATTGACTCACGCGTAGCAATTGTTTTGGATGAAATCAATGGTTTCATTTGGAGTCTGATGTGCTGCATAGTTGTGCATTACCTAACATTGTATTGCATAACATTGTATTTGTATTGCATGTGAATTGTATTGTATGGTATTTGTGCATTGCATAATACTGTATCTTATTGCCATCATTGTATTGTATTGCATTGCATTGCATTTCAGAACAATTTCGGCATTTCGATGGAGAATCACATCTTCGGTCGTTTTCAGTTGCGACCATCCGCAGCCGCCTCCCACGAAGCTGCCGTTCTCTGCCTCCCTCCTCCCTACACCAGCTTCCCCGAAATGGGATCACTGACCCGTGACGAGACAGCCGTATCGGTTCCGCTCCGTTGTCCTTACGAAGCGTGGCCGGAAACAGATGCCAGAGACCCAGGGCTCCACCTGCCTCCGTATTCTCTGCACCCCACGATGCCCTCCTTCGGGGGCATCCCTGGAGCGTTGCCATTTGTCGCTTGGGAGACGGACCCTAAGAACGATCGTCCTCCAAGCTATGAGGAATCCTTCCGGGATACGACCGTAATCCACATGTAACACAGTGCTATGTAAACGTAATCGTAAGAGCACATTTATAGAGCGCCTCGTTCGCCACGAAATGTCCTCGTTGACGGCACAGTATAAGCTTTCGATAGCAATGTCAGTCACAGCCGACTTGCGATCTCAGTCATGCGAAACGGTGGGCTTGCATTGGGACGGGATTATAAGCGTTGTCGGTGAAAACGTTCTTGGAGGGAGAGAAGACGTCGTTAAACACAGCACACGAATATTAATATTTGGAAAACCCCTCTGATTTGACGCAGCGCTCGTGAATAGTCTTGTGCACTGCCAGTGGCGGCGATCTTGTCTGAGAGGTGGGGGGGGGGGAAGTCGGCCATAGTCTGGTCGATGACCTTTTTTTAAAGGAATTCTTAATTTTTTTAGGAATTCATCTCCGCAAAAACTTCATGACTTTTCGACTTTTCTACGAATTCATCTCCGGAAAAGTTGATCACCTTTTTTTTAGTCATTCACCTCTTTTTACAACTTTTTTTCGGGTCTCCCACCGATAATGTGTGATTTACCTTTTTTAGGAATTCGTCTGAAAACTGTATTACCTTTTTCTACAAATTCTTCCCCAACAAATTTCATTACTTTTTCATGAATTTCTTCTTGCTATCTGAGAATTTTCGTGGGGGCACACTTCTGCTCAAAAATAGAATTTTTACCTCTTCTCGTCAAAAATGCAGTGAAACCCTCATGCGCAATTACATTTCTTGGCCTTTTTCGTGTGTTTTAAAACTTGGGGGGGGGGTGACAAATGTATGGCGTGTCCCCCCACTCTTAAAGGTGGGGGACTTGTCCCCCTCGACCCCCCCATGATCGCCGCCCATGTGTACTGCGCTTGGCCTTCGAGTGGCGCTTTAGAAGTTTGGAGATTACGATAACGGCAATTTTATTGTCTATAATGTTATCTACTCGTTTTCGTTTTAGAATAATTTAAGTCTATCCATTTTCCCTATAAGGAAAATCGGAACACGACGTGTGTAAGTCAAAATCAACGACGTCTTAAATGTTTATATTATGCAACGGAGGGAGCTTTCTTCAGCTAACCGGCTTGCAAATGCTATGCTCGGAGTATGGAACCCCTCGTACCCCCAAGAATTTCGCCTATGAAAACAATCGTTTGGATTGGACAAAGTAAAAACTACTACCTGAGCCACATTGGTAAAAAATTCGCAATTTGAACAGGGGCGTCTACTCCATAGAAACCTTGAAACAAGTGCTCCATCGAAAATGGGGGGATCTGTCAGTGTATGTGCCATGATGGCACTGCCATCATTATTGGGTTTGGGGGGGGGGGGTGAAAAACGGCAAGAAAAAGAGGAGGGAGGGAGGGGGAAGTTGCTCCAATGACTTCGGGGGGAGACAGACGCCCCTGAATATGAATGATACATTACTGCGTTTTTGCTGTTGTGGGTCTCACGATCTGGAACGACCCCGTGCTCAGGGCCAAACTAATGACTGGCTTTTTCCTCATCGGTCTGGCGTTCCCTAAAGACATTTATGTTTCACCGGGGCTTCTGTGCTGAGAGCGCCTCTGACTAGTTATGCTGCGAGAAGCGCTTTATAAATTTCTAGATACGACCCCCCTGAGTATCTATAGGCGTGGCCCAGATCTGTGGCGCCTGCGGGCCAGTCTGTCTGTCGGGTGACCTTTGTGCAGTGGCGGCGCCAGCTATACAATATCAGCAGTTCGCGTCAGAGTTATAGAAGTTATTCAGCAGGTCAAAGAAGCATTTCGCTTTTAGAACAGTTAGCCTACTTACAACATAGAGTTCTATTGACATACTAGATAAAACGTAAGAAAGTCGTTTAGATCTAATAATTGCACTATACATATATATATAGTGACGTTATGGGACAGATGCTGATGCTTTAAATGTAAAAAAGATATTAAAAATTCCAAAGAATTTACACATCATCAGGTAGTAAGGCAGGTCATAAGGCAGGCCAATAGTAAAATAGGCAGGTCATAAGGCAGGTCAAGAGTAAATAGGCAGGTCAAATGACCTACCGCGATCCATGGTAGCGCCGCCACTGCCTTTGTGGCTGAAAGTCTGTCTGTCTGACTCTTTGTGACTCAGTTCGTCTGGCTCTTGCTTTACCTGCGTATCTAGGCCTAAGTACTTTTGTGGTACAAACTTAGTCCTCACTCTGTCTACATACGTCTTCCTCGATTCTCTCATATCACCACCTTTATGGCAGAAGAACTCCACTGGCTCCCGCTTTCTGCCCGCATCCAATTTATGGTCCTCATCCTTGTCTCTAAGGCTCAACTTGGTTTCACTCCGAAATATTTATGTGACTTAATTCATCGCCCTCACTCTGCTGCTTCTCTTCGTCCTCCTTGTTCCCCAAACGGGACCTCTTCGTTTCCCGTGTCAGGACTTCACTGGCTCAATCTAGGTCTTTTGCTTCCATTGGCCCTGCTCTTTGAAATGAGCTTCCTCCGTTCGTTCGTTCTTCTATTCTCTCAGGTAACGTCTCTTCCTCTTTTACCTTTCTTAAAACTTGCTTTTTCTCTCGGGATCTCTCGCACTGGGAGCGCTTCTGATTGGCCAATGGCCATCCCGCTAGAAGAGCTTTATAAATATCCGAATACAATACAATACACGAAGCAAGGCGGAGACTGCGATCTCTGGGAAGGCACAATAATAAAGTAGGCCTATTCAGGGGCGTCTACACCATAGAAACCTTGGAACAAATGCTCCATCCAAGAAATAGGGGGGAAAGATTTGTCAGTGTGTTTGCCACCATTTTAAGGGGGGAAGGAACGGGAAGGGGGGGAAGAAGAGGGGGAAAAGGGACGTTGCTCCAATGACTTAGGGGGGATAGACGCCCCTGGGCCTATTGATTGGCATTGTTAAAAAGTGGGTAGTACGGTACTCCCAGTCCAAAACGTTGGGGTGCGGATACCCCTCGTACCCCAACAAATTGCGCCTATGAATGAGGGTCTAGGCCATGTTGTGAAAATAACCTTTTAGATCATGGTCTAAGCTTACTGATTTCTTCTTTAGTAGCAGGCTCAAACACGTTAAAAGATGCAGTAGGTGGCAACTGGCGAAGTTGTGTCACTGTGGTTGCCTAAGGGGAAGAGTCGTAATTTTTGTGTGGCGCTGAGAAATTTTGGAACTTTACATTACATTGCATATTATTACAAGATAAAAGTTTTAATTGGTTACTTACTTACTTAATGCAAATGTAGCTTCCTTATATTTTTCGAAAGTCGTCGTCATTGTGACGAAAACAATAACTATTATTGCTGCAATATCCGAAATTCACAAATAAGTTCATTTACCAAATTACTATTTTGTAGTAATTTTAAATCAAAAGTAAATTATATGAAGTTTTAAACGTTGACGCATAATTGCAGTGATCAAATTATTTAAGAACTGAAAGAAAGATGGACCTGCATCTTGTTACAGTCCAAGTAAAGCCCTCTGCATAAAATGTCAAGGATGTGATCGACGGATCGAAAACGCATAGCATCTTAAGATCGGAGCGGAAAGCGCCCAAGGAAAAATTGTCTATTGCTTCAAGGTTAGTTATTAATGTATCTAATCTAATGACTCATAATTATATAGCTCTGTTATAATGCGCAAGGCATCAATCGGTTGTCGCTTCAGTGAATCAGTGGCCAACCCGTCAAAGTCAAAATCCATTAGAAATCCGATGTAAGAGAAACCAGAGTTAAGCTAAAGTAATATTAATTATTTAGGGGATTATAGCAGGGCCGTCGGAAAAGATGCTGAGATTGGCCAGAAATGTGATAATTAGCGAAAACGTAAATTGATTGCTTTTTAGTTTTTTTTATAGCTTAAGCGAATTAAATGAGCGAAAGATTTGAACCCGAATCGTTTCGTCAGGCGCGAAACTGGTCAGATTTTACAAAAACCAATGGCATGGGTCTTAACTAGGATAAGAATTTTTCTTTTAAACAATGACCAATTTATGATCGAATGAATGATCAGTTGAACATTAGCATTCAGTTATAGTTCGCGCAAGCAGCCTTAGTTTCTTGGCGTTTGTTAGATAAAGATAATTATTATGGGACTACTAAGCTTTGTTTGTGTGATTACAAGCCTTGCACCACTTATTCTTAGCCTTGAACTTCAACTCCCATAATTATAATCCCTTATCGAACGCGGGGATGTGCCGCAGCCAATCATATTACAGTCTCAACTCGACAGGGCGATGTGATTGCGACATTTCTGGGAGACTGTCCGAGAAAGGCATTAGGGTCATCCATAAAGGACGTCCGCAATGAGGGGGAAGGGAGGCAATGTTTCCATTCCCACCCAACTGGCCGTTTTTACATCCGTAACAAATGTCCAAATTTAAACGTCCAAAATTTTCAGGCTAGGCGTAAGTAAAATCCAATGATGAGTTGCATCAGGGTTAGAATTGTCGGGGGAAGGGTTTGGGTTGGGAGTTCAACCTCCTAGTCTTTCTTATAACTACCCCAGTTAAGACTTCATTGCACACCCCAGGGGGGTCATTTCCAACCAACCCCAGTTGTTGTAGTGTGATTATATTGTGCATATATTTTAGCATTTTCTTTCACAATTCACTTTGTGGCCGGCCGGGTTACTAATAAAGTAATGCTTTGGTTTATTGACATTATTGTGAGATTTGTGTCCATGTGAATTGCATACTAATAAATTTGGTGATGGCATCACTTTACGGAGTTTAAGCTTTCTTATTGCATTTTTGAATTATCTCAGCTTGCAAACACCGATAAAATATTCAACTCCACATGGATCAAACTCATCAAAGTCTGACCCCAGTCTTTTTTCTACAATTGTCACACTGCGTTGTATCGGCGAAATAAAAAACTAAAGTTACATTGATTTAGTGACTGTCCATTATTACACTTTTCTGTTTGTTGATGCATTAGTAGGCTACTGTTGTTTTTTGTCGTATTTATAAATGCAACTTTTGTTCGAACCTGAAAATTCTATTTTAAATGTTGATAATAAAGTGTGTGATTTTGTATTCTGTTATGTCATACGTCTTCGTATATGCCCGGTGTGATCGCCGTTAGAAATAACTACGTCCAAAATTCTAGGTCAGAACGTAAGCACGTCATCTTTTGGGCTCTAACACGAAACCCTGACGGGTCGCATATTAACAATCTCTATACGAATTCGGATATGAATATTCATGTACAATGACGTGCGGCTGTTGATTGGCTGCTGGTTATTATGCATTGTGCGCTGGGCTTAATGTTAGTCAAGGTATCATCTATAAGCTAAATCCAAGATGGTGGACAGTGGATACTTTACCGACTTGGCTTTTGAAAGTGAATGTACTGCAAATAATGATAATAAAATTGAAATAAGAGCGAAACTAAAATGCGCAGAAGATGTTGACATATGGCTGCGTTCTTACGAGGAATTGTCAGCAACACACTGGATCGTGAGAAAAACTTATCCGCGGTTGCAGAGACTCCAATTCCGTAAAGACTATGTTTGTCATCATGCTGGATTCAATAAGGTAAGATATAATAATAATAATAATCTTTTCTTTATTAATTCAAACCGACAAACGCAGTAAGATTACATTGAGACATGGCAATACAATTATCAATATCTTAACTAAAATGACGCCTTCATCAGAAGAACCACTAGAGTCCATTTTTGACATTTTTCAGTTAACTGTGTCCTGTGATACTTAATGCTATATAGAGCATGTATTTACAAGTGTGTTTTTCAGAAAACTCGCGTCAGTCCAAAGTTACCAATGGTATCCTTTGCATTATTCTTTGGTCAATATTTTGGCTTCAAGTTTTTGCTATATTTCAATCGCTCATCCAACTACTAGTTTGAGCTATATTTTCATCGGCCATCCAACTTCTAGTTTCAGTTATATTTTAATCAGTTATCGCAATTGCCAATAACTACCCACTGTAACAGGTGTACAATTAATTAAAATATCTAAACTGCAGTATCACAAAATTTATATGCCTGTTCCGTTTAACTTCTATGCGCATCAAGGGTTTAATAGGGGATAATAAAGCTCTAAAAGGGGTAGGAAATGAGGTGGACGCTATGAAATGATTAACAGCCACCAGAATTTTAAATAACCTAATCCCTTCAATACTTTTCGTTGTACTGCTTATCGTGCCAGACTGCAGCCAGAGCGATGCGTGTTACCACATCAAATTCGGCATATTAGTATGCCTGTATCCTTGTGTTTCAGGAGACATCTAGAGGAGGTTGCAACAAAAGGGGCTGGTCGAAGAATTGTCAATGTCCAGCAAAGCTGTCGATCATCATTCAATCGTGGACCAGCAAAGACATGTATGCTAAGGTATTATACTAGGAAGGCGTTGTCATATCTGTTAAACAATACCATTCGTGTATAAGTAGGCTGTCTACTTATAAGTAGCATATAAAACCTGTGCTTAAATCTTTGCACAGGCTTCCTGTTCAGCTAAGGATCTGTATCAAACTGGGTCATGTTTATAAAACATTGCATGTTAAACAACCAAAATACTCACCACCAGTCCTTATTCAATCTGATTGTCTTTCGCTGCTGTTCTTACATGGGACTAAAACTGTTCTCACTGGACCTAAATTTGGAAACTCTCGCTGCTCAGTCACTCCAGTCCATATCGTTATAAACTTTAAAAAACAAATTTTGAAATTGGTTATAAACAGTTAGTTTGACGAATAGGCTGTATCTCTGTCATGTTAACCTTCTTAAAGGTTGCTAATTGTTGTTATTATTGTTACTATAAAATGGCTGTATGCTTCAGCAGTTGATTGCAATAACTTGTTGTCCAGTAATTAGCTAAATACTTTGTTTCGCACATTTGGTTAATGGTGATCATTATTATGATGTTGTAGCGAGAATTGTTGGGCAAGATAACAATAACTGGTCAACATAATCACTCCAGAAGCAATGCCGAAGCTCTGTCCCTGCTGCCTGCACCTGACAGCCTTAGATCGGTTTTTGAAGGTAAGCATGGTGCTGTGCATTAAAAAGTAAATTAAAAACTAAACAATGCTGAGCTGATACAAGGCATTGGTTCCACAACAAATGGTTCACGGACAAATGGTACACCGACAAATGGTTCACGATCTTCCAGCTTCTAGTTTGAGCTATACAGTGATAATTGTTGTTTCATTCTTTATATTGCACTTGCACTAATTCATGCATGTGAAGAAAAAGTACCTTGAGATTTCGTTGAGATTTCGATTCCACTGCTGACCCTATAGCCAATTCAGGGTTAATAGGGGAATAGCTAACACTTAATACCCATGGCCGCCCCTCATGCTAACATAAGGGACTGTCCTTCTTAAGTAATAACATGCTGATATGGATGCAAATCATTTTTTCAGGGTACTTCTTCGACGGCCAGGGCATAAGTGATGGAATGCGGTTTCACGTAGAGAAGATGGAGCTAGCCGACTGTACAGAGGCTGACCTGGCTGATTCTACAAAGAATCCCAAATATCGCACAGTCCAGCACTGGTATACACAGTGGCGTTCTAAACACCAAGGACCTCGAACAGGGGAAGGTGTAATCGACGTAAGTATATTATACATTGTGATCTACTAGTTGGCGCCTGTAGGTGCAAGTTAGGGAAAGATATAGTTTGGAAATCGCAAATACAGCCGTATTGAGTGGAAAATGCAAGTACAGAGTTCCCACTCTTATAGAAAACATGGAAGTCATGGAAAATCAGGCTCTTTCATTATTGGTCAGAGAAAAAGTTACTGAGAACAACATTTCTTTGGTTTTCAGTTGTAATGTAACACTGACATGGTAGGTTAGAACAGTAATAATAATAATGTACACTTAAATATGTTTGATCACATGTTAGAGATGTCTGCCAACAAGTCAAAGATGTATTTGTCTGTCTTATGCAACTGACTTCTGGGGAATTGCAACAGTGAAATTTATGTAAGTTTGTGAAGTTGTGTGTCCTACATGAAATGTTATGCCATATGTTTTGGAACTCTTTACTCTGACTTCTTGCAAAAGTACAGCTTCACTTCTTCCTGTATTGCTTTTAGTATGAGTGCATCAACATGTTCTAGTGTTGCACTGGTGTTTGTATTTGCAGACTCTGAACGATAAACTACCCACCTACACCAGCATGGGCTGCCAAGTAGTTACAAGCAGAAACCCTTTAGTTGTTGTGATCATTAATCCAGTGATGCATCGAGCTCAGGAGTTGAGCGATGCTTCAGGCATCTGCTTTGTCGACTCTACTGCCTCCTGTGATGCCAATAACCACACAATAACTTTTCTGCTGACACCATGTGCTGCTGGCGCCGTTCCGCTCGCTGTGGTAATAACATGTGGACAGTCGCAAGCTGACTATGAAGCTGGATTCAGGCTGCTGAAAGACACATGTGGCAATATGTTTGGTGGTTCCAGCTATCCTGCAGTTTTCATGACTGATGACAGTAATGCTGAACGAAGCGCTCTGGCTGCCACATGGCCTGAAAGCATGCTGCGACTCTGTCTGTTCCATGTGCCACAGGCGAACTGGAGATGGCTGTGGGATTCAAAGAATGCCATCACAAAGGAAGACAGGCCCCCACTGATGGATGAATTCAGGCAGATTATGATGGCCACGTCAAAAGAAGGTGCTTTGGAGGCATTCAACTTGGCCGTTAGATCTCATCTGTCAGTTAAGTACCCACGATGGCAAGAAAGGGTCAAGAAATACTTTGAATGGCGTGAAGCGTGGTGCATAGCGTGGAGGTCTGCAGAACATCGTGGACACCACACAAACAACTACAGTGAAGTCGCAGTTCGCCTGTTCAAGGACATTGTCCTCTCGCGCCTCAAGGCATACAACGTGGTGTCACTTGTGGACTTTGTGTGTACCGCCATGGATCAGTACTATTCCCATCGCTTGATGCAATTTGCTCATTCTCGAGTTGCAACGCCACACATTTGGTTGCGAAAGCTAAAGTTAAAAGCTGCGTATGTTGATGCTGGAGCCATTAAGCAGACTACAGACTCCATGTACCTGATACCGAGTGAAAGTGATTCTTCCATCTTGTACACTGTGGATATCAACATCGGCATCTGTTCGTGCCAGGATGGAATGTGCGGACATTTCTGTAAACATCAAGCCGCCATCTTAATACACGTGCCAGATGTGTTCCTACCAAACGCCCCACCAGTGGACACGGCTGCAAGACACAGAATGGCTGTAGTTGCATTGGGTGACAAAGCCCAGGAATCGTCATTCTACGAACCATTCACTGCAGATGACCAACCAACGCATTCAGCTCCGACTTCCTCAGCTAACTGTTCTCCATCTGTACCGCAAATGCATGAGTCAGTGGACCACCAACAGTCCAATGATCCAACATCAGCTGATACACCGCCTCCTGTTGTGGGTGACAGCACCAATGTAATTATGTCTGCGCTGGATGTCATGAAGCAGTTGCATGATCAGTTTGGGTCCTCGACATCTGGTTCGACTCGTTTTCTCACGAGGCTTGGCAATGTCCGAACTGGCAGTGAATGGGAAACCTTCCTGCACTCGTTTGGGAGTGCGGTTCCTCTTAGACATCATCATCGCGCTGCCATCCGTGTTCAACCAACATCCCTAGCCCGCCGCCGGTCTGGGATCACCCGTGGTAGCAAGCGTCTTGCCAGTGGACGCCCACCATCAAGTGACCCCCTGCGACTTAAGGCCAAGCGCCCTCGAAGTCTGAGCTACAACGTAGAACGGAATCAGACGAATGCCAAATCGCATGGTGATGGCCATTAGTGCTTTAACTGTAGTTTGTGAACACTTGTGCATTAACTCCAAGTATGCTCAGTTTATTGGATAGAGGTGAAATATGCATCATTTTCATATCTATGTTGATTCATGTTCTTCTGGTAGCTAATCCCTCTGTTGATTGCCCTTCTGTGTTTAGACGAGTCACATTTAAGAATAATCACAAGTTATGATATCACTTAAAAACGTTGACCTTATTGCAGACTTGCCTGAGCACTGCTTGCTGACTGATGAACTTTCTGTTCTTAATAATAAGAAAGTTTTACATCATTTTGGTTAATGTAGCAAGTTCATCAGATTACTTTACTGTGATGCAGTGCTATATAAATTTACAATTAGAATGGAACAGTTTTCCTCAATGCTATATACCTTGGAATTGATTTCTGGTGATATGTGGCAATTTCCTAATGTCTGTAAAGTCACTCCAGAAGTAACTGGACAATGGACACCCATCTTAAGACTAAGGCCATGTGGTGTATAATGCATATTCAAGTTCTGAGGTGTTTAGAAATGCACTGTAAATATCTATAGACACCCACAGATATATATAAATACTTGCATGCACATTATTAATGCATTTGTATGCCCCTACTGGATTAATTAACAAATGCATGCTGTTGTGATTTTGAATCTTAATGTCCAGATTATGATGATACCAGTTTACAAGTCGCTTGTCCACTTGTAGGGATATGTTATGTACAGTTTTGTTTCTTAAAAATAGATTTTTAAGCATTTATCATTTAGCTTTGACTGTACTCGTTTTTGTCTGTATTATTACACACATTTAATGTTTGCTGTTAGAGACTGTTTGATACTATAGACAGCTTATTTAATTTCTTGGCTTTATGCATGTTTTTGTTTGAAGGTAAAAGCAACATCATTCAAGGTTTCATCGTTAGCAGTTAGAAAATAAAACTTCAACTGAAATGTTTCATTATTTCAATGCCTAAATACAAAGTCGCTGTTAGGTAATTATTAGACTCCATTTCCTTCCCACTCCAGCAGCTCGATATTGAGATATGTGCACGATGTCCAAGAGTCATTTGGTATATAGAGTTAATCTAGTGGCCAGACGAGGAAATGGCTTCTGAGAAAAGCATGGAACATGTAGGAACACAACTCGGTAATCCTGGAAACAGCGGTCCCAAATTATAAAATCGGTATGTATTCACATATGTATGTATGTATGTATGTATGTACGTGTGTATATATGTATGTATGTACACATATGTATGTATGTATGTATGTACGTGTGTATATATGTATGTATGTGTATGTATGTATGTATGAACGTGTGTATATATGTATGTATGTACATACATCTATGTATGTATGTATGTACGTGTGTATATATGTATGTATGTACATGTATGTATGTATGAACGTGTGTATATATGTATGTATGTACATACATCTATGTATGTATGTATGAACGTGTGTATGTACGTGTGTATGCATGTATGTGTTTATGTATATATGTATGTGTGTATGTATGTATTAAATTAATATAAAGACAAGAAATGGTTGGTGTGTATGTATGTGTGTATGCATGTATGTGTTATGTATATATATATATATATATATATATATATATATGTGCATACATACATACATATATACATACATACATACTTGCATACATACAAAAGTACATTATTACATACATACATACATACATTAATACATGTATGTACAATACATAAATACATGTATGTACATATATGCATACATATATACATACGTACATATGTGAATACATACATACATACATACAAATGTACATACATACATACAAAGATACATGTACGTACGTACATATATACACACATACATATATACATAAACACATACATGCATACACACGTACATACACACCTCCATACATACATACATACATGTATGTACATACATACATATATACACACGTACATTTCTTGTCTTTATATTAATTTCGTATGTGAACCCATTTTACTACATACCGATTTATTTAATTTCATAATTTGGGACCGCCGTTTCCAGGATTACCCACAACTCTTGTTATATGAAAACATTTCTTAGTTAAACTCAAAATTAAATGTTGGACGATTGATGAAAATAATACTGAAACTAACTAGCAGCTGGATCATCTATGTAAATATTACATAATAAAGCACAAACTAGAAGTTGAAACTGCGATTAAAATATATCGTTTTAGCGCCGTGGATGATCGATGAAAATCTGTCATAGTAAAACAAACTAGAAGTTGGAAGATTGATGAAAATATAGCTCAAACTAGAAGATGGACAATCGATGAAAATATAACTGAAACTATAAGTTGGATGAACGATGATTATTTATTGTATTAATATTTATTCTATTATAACGTTTCAATTAAAATAATTTCGGACGCTAAAACCCAGGATTGCCCGTTAATGAATGTTAAATAAACGCATGCGCTACATAACTAAATTTTTTGACATCTCCCTACTCGTTCGTATTTACGTAGAATCATAGACGTATAGGGAGCGAAATCGTCGTCACTTATGAATATTTATTAACCTATATCGGCAGCCAATCAACAGCGGAACGTCATCGCTCATGAATATTCATATCCGAATTCGTATAGAGATTGTTAATATGCTGACGGGTCACGGGAGGGATCACTAAATACGGACAGGGGAAGGAGGTTATGACCAGTACAGACGTTCGCATCTAAATTTCTAAATTTGATAGTTTTTTAAGTTTTTTCCTCCTTGTTTCAACCTTCCTCGAGAGACGACAAGGTCAGCGAGGTAATTGCCTAAAACCGTTTTAAAAGGAAGGTAGTTAAACAGTTTCTTACTATATCTCTGTTCTTTAGTTTTTATAGCTCTTTAGTTAAGATGTGTTCTTTGGCTAAGATATGGTCTTTAGTTAAGATGTGATCTTTAGCTAAGATAGTTCCATAGTTTAGATGTGTTCTTTAGCAGTGTTCTAAGTTAAGATAGTTACTTAGTCAAGATGCTTTCTTTAGCTAAGATATATTCTTTAGTTTAGATGAGGTCTTTAGTTAAGATAGTTCTTTAGCTTAGGTGTGTTCTTATGTTAAGACAGTTCTTAAGTTAAGATGTGTCCCTTAATTAAGATACTTCTTTAATTAAGATGTGTTTTGTAATTAAGGTGGTTCTTTAGTTCAGATGTGTTCTTTAGTTTAGATCTGTTTCTTAGTTTATTGTATTGTATTTATGCATTTATAAAGCGCCTCTCGCAGTTTAGATGTGTTCTTTCGTTAAGATATGTTTTTGTTAAGATAGTTCTTTAGCTAAGATGTTTTTTGTTAAGATAGTTCTTTAGTTAAGATGTGTTCCTTGGTTGAGATATGTTCTTTAGTTAAGAGGTGTTCTTTATTTAAGATGTGTTCTTTAGTTTAGATAGTTATTTAGTTAAGATGTGTTCTTTAGCTAAGATAGTTCTTTAGTTCAGACGTTTTGTTTAGCTAAGAAAGTTCGTTAGTTAAGATCTGTTCCTTAGTTAATATAGTTCTTCAGATTAGGTGAGTTCTTAGTTAAGACAGTTCTTTAGTTAGGATAGTTCTTTAGTTATAGTTTGTCCTTTAGTTAAGATATTTGTTTAGTTCACGTGAGTTTTTTTTTTAGTTGAGATGTGTTCTTTAGCTTATATAGATCTTTAGTTTAGATGTGTTCTTAGTTAAGATAGTCCTTAAGATTAGATATGTTCTTAGTTAAGACAGTTCTTTAGTTAGGATAGTTCTTTAGTTAAGATGTGTTCCTTAGTTAATATAGTTCGTCAGATTAGATGAGTTCTTAGTTAAGACAGTTCTTTAGTTAAGATAGTTCTTTAGTTAGGATAGTTCTTTAGCTAAAATTTGTCCTTTAGTTAAGATAGTTATTGAGTTCAGTGGAGTTCTTTAGTTAAGATGTGTTCTTTAGCTTATATATTTCTTTAGTTTAGATGTGTTCTTTAGTTACAATAGTCCTTTAGATTAGATATGTTCTTAGTTAAGATAGTTAAAACTGTTCTTTAGTTCAGGTGAGTTCTTTAGTTAAGACGTGTTCCTTAGTTAAGATTGTTCTTTAGTTTTGATGTGTTCTTTAGCTTATATAGTTCTTTAGTTAAGATGTTTTCTTTAGTTAATATAGTTCTTCAGATTATATGAGTTCTTAGTTAAAATAGTTCTTTAGTTAAGATAGTTCTTTACTTAGGATAGTTCGTTTGTTAAGTTGTTTTTTTAGTTAAAGTAGTTCTTAAGTTCAGATGAGTTTTTTTAGTGATGATGTGTTATTTAGTCAAGACAGTTATTTAGTTTAGATCTGTTCTTAAATGTGTTCTTTAGTTAGGATATGTTTACGTTAAGATAGTTTCTTATTTAAAACGTGTTGCTTGGTTGAGATGTTCTTTAGTTAAGATGTGTCCTTTGGTTGAGGTATGTTCTTTAGTTAAGAAGTGTTCCTTGGTTAAGATATGTTATTTAATTTAGATAGTTAGTTAGTTAAGATGTGTTCTTTAGTTAAGATAATTCTTTAGTTCAGATGTTTTCTTCAGTTTAAGATAGTTCTTTAGTTAAGATGTGTTCCTAGTTAATATAGTTCTTCAGATTAGATTAGTTCTTGGTCAAGACAGTTCTTTAGTTAAGATAGTTCTTTACTTAGCATAGTTCGTTTGATAAATTGTGTTCTTTATTTAATGTAGTTCTTTAGTTCAGGTGAGTTCTTTAGTTCAGATGTGTTATTTAGTTAAGGTAGTTCTTTAGTTTAGACCTGTTCTTTAGTTTAGATATGTTCTTTAGCTAAGATAATTCTTTAGTTTATGTGTTCTTTAGTTAAGAAAGTTATCGAGTTTAAATGTGTTCTTTAGTTAATATATGGGAGTTCTTTAGTTGTGTTCTTTAGTTAAGATAATTCTTTAGTTTAGATGTGTTCTTCAGTTAAGGTATTTCTTTAGTTAAGATAGTTTTTTTTTAGTTTAGATCTGTTCTTTAGTTTAGATGTGTTCTTTTGTTAAGATAGTTCTTTAGTTTCGATTTGTTCTTTTGTTAAGATATGTTCTTTAGTTAAGATAATTCTTTAGTTCATATGTGTTCTTTAGTTAAAATAGTTCTTTAGTTTAAGTGTTCTTTAGTTAAGATACGGTAGTTCTTTAGTTATGTTCTTTGCTTAAGATAATTCTTTTGGTTTAGATGTGTTCTTTAGTTAAGCTAGTTCTTTAGATAAGATAGTTCTTTATTTAAGAAAGTTCTTTACTTAGGATAGTTCGTTTGTTAAATTGTGATCTTTAGTTTAGTTCTTTAGTTCAGGTGAGTTCTTTAATTAAGATGTGTTATTTAGTTAGGATAGTGCTTTAGTTTAGATCTGTTCTCAAGTTTGGATGTATTCCTTAGTTCAGGTATGTGTTTGTTAAGATAGTTCTGTAGTTAAGATATGTTCTTTGGTTGAAATATGTTCTTTAGCTAAGATGTGTTCTTTGGTTAAGATATGTTCTTTAGTTAAGATGTGTTCTTTAGTTAAGATAATTCTTTAGTTAAGATGTTTTCTTTAATTAAGATTATGTTCTTTAGTTAAGATGTGTTCCTTAGTTAAGATAGTTCTTTAGTTAAGATGAGTTCCTTAGTTAATATAGTTCTTCAGATTAGACGAGTTCTTAGTCAAAATAGTTCTTCAGTTAAGATAGTTCTTTACTTAAGATAGCTCGTTTGTTTTAATTGTGTTCTTTAGTTAAGGTAGTTCTTTAGTTCAGCTGAGTTCTTTAGTTCAGATGTGTTATTTAGTTAAGATAGTTCTTTAGTTTAGATCTGTTCTTTAGTTTAGATGTGTTCTTAGTTAAGATAGTTCTTTAGTTTCGATTTATTCTTTAGTTAAGACATGTTCTTTAGTTAAGATAATTGTTTAGTTTAGATGTGTTCTTTAGTTCAGAAAGTTTAAAGATATCCGGAAGATCTTCAACTGCCTCATGTTGACCGTGTGTTGTTAGGATTCCTAAGGGGCCATCCACATAGGCCTATTACGTACGCAATGAGGGGGAATTGGGGTCGGATTTAGGCGATTTTGCGTACTGGTGCGGACGGGGGGGGGGGGAGGGGGAAAAATGTGTACGTACGCAAAATAAATTTCTAATTATGACGTCCACATTAGCCCATTTATAACTCTGTATTGTCCTATAGTCGTCTGATGGCATTTTATTACATTATATAAAAGCCATGTGCAGTTATTCTGTGCTGTGAACGAGACACCTATAATTTGTCTATATTGGCCCTCAACCATCCTTCAACCTGGCCTAAAGTGTCTGGAGCTGTCGAGACACTTTTCTGCAGCTGGTCTTCGGGGGGGGGGGGTGTGCGTCAAGCGTACGTACGCAGGGGGGGTGGAAGAAAGTACGCTTGCAAATAGGGGGGAGGGGGTCCAATTTTCCCGGATTTTGCGTACGTAATATATGGATGGCCCCTAAATGAGGATGAATGAAAAAATGAATAGCTGCTTAAAATATGGTTGTGTGCTGATGTGGTGCTCGTGCTGCTGACAATTTAAAATAGCGCCCCATCAAGTTACCTACTCAGAAGCGCTCCCAGCCCAACCACGGCAATATAAACTGGACTTAAGTAACTTAAAAAACACAAATGAACCATTCTTAGGCAAAAGACGAATCTGCAATGGCAGATGATTCCAGATGGAGGGGCAGACCACAGAGAAAGCACGACGCTGCCTAGTTGCGGTGGTAGCACGAGGAACCAAGAGCTCACCCGCAGAAGAAGAGCGAAGGGCTCGGCGGCCAGTCACACGAGAGACAGGACAGCAGAGCTCACGTAAGTAAACCGGGGCACAGTCAAGAAGGCAGCGTCAGATCAACGCAGCTATTCTATAGTTGATGCATTGCGACATGGGGAGCCAGTGTAATGTGTCACGCATATAGGCTGAGACACAGGCACGTTTAGGAAAGTGACCAATGAGACGTGCAGCAAATCAAAGGACCCGATGAAGATGAGCAGTCAGAGAAAGTGGCAGGCCCACCAGGATCGAGCAGCAATGGTCAAGTCGACTGGTGACAAGGCATGGATAAGAGTATCTGCAGCATCATGAGATAAAGAGTGAGAAATAACGCGCAGCTGATAATAGCAATTATATGGCTCATCATGCACCGGGTTGGCCTTAGAGGCACCGAGAGACACCAAGTAGAACATGGAGGTGATGCCCCTTGCTCTTATAGCTAAATCCGCCACTGGACAATAAGATTGCCGTCAGCATAATGAGGCTACGGTATAAAAATAAAAACAATGTAAACATAAAGTAACCAGACATTCATCAGCATACCTCAATTAGTCCAATAGTATTTAGTTGCAGAGTTGCCCTGCAACTTCGATAAGTCTGCAAGCCCACTGTTCGACAAGGACCGAATATAGTAGTCGATAAAAGCGAGACTTCGATATAAGCAGGTTCGATAAAGCAGAGCTACGTTTGTATATGTTTGCATTGATTGTGGTCGGGCAATTTACTGTTGTTCAGCACAACCACAAGTTCGAAATACCGAAGTTTTGCTGTACCATGCATGAAATAGTTCTCCACAAACATTACACATAAAGCAATTTCCAAGTGTATATCACTACAGACCTGAAATGTAGAGTTCAGAAGTCACTTATACAAAGTATACAGTCCGACACACATTCAAGCATTAACACATGGGCAGTACTGTCATCGATACTTGAACCAGTTATACACATTTTAGAGGACTGTCAAAAAAATCTTTGCAGTCACAAGCACGTATCATGTAAAGGTCAATAATAATTATTGAAAACGGCACAAATGAATCTTCACTAGGAGATTTTTGCCGAAACAAGAGCAATTCCGTCACACTCACCCCGACAGCTAGTATGAGGTGTTAGCAACTTCATTTTCTTAGCCTTGGGATGTAAGGATAGATGGTCAGTTTCCTCAAAATCAGACTTACTCTTTTTGTACTCAAGTTTCCTACAGCACACTGGCAGAACACACACCTTGCAAGAATTTTCCCTCTTCTGGTATAGATTTGAACCCAACCTTTGACAACCAATCAAGTATGCTAACCATTAGGCTCTTTCTTCATAACTCACCAAAACTAGGAATTTACAGTAAAGCATAGATTGATAAAATATAGACAAACTGATTAGAAAATGCTGGCGTAAATAAGAATTGTACCAGACTTCCAACTTTAGTAGGCAAGTGCCAGATAAGTAGAATACTTTCCCAGTTAAATGACCTTAGAGTCTTTAACCCTTTAATGATGAGAGGATTAGTTCATCCATACATTTTAGTCCATGCTCGTTGTTAAAGTGTCAAGTCCATTTTCAACTAATCAACACATTTGTGAAATGCTGATTAACCAGTTAAAAATAAACTTTAAAAAATCCAGTTCCTATGGCCCTATTCCCATGTCCTTTTGGAGAGTGACCCAGTTGAGTTGGACTTGACCAGCTGGACGAGTCACTGAACTGAGTCTGGTTTTTACAAATGGGTCTGCTGGAGCACACTCTATTCTGATACCATGACTTTACGTAACGGTTCTTCGAGGAAATCAACAAGTGCCTGAGCCTGAAAATCAACAAAAAAACTTTAAAACACAGGGCATAGCTATCTGATAAACAATATACTATAAATCTACAAATGCTTGTGTGCAATTTATTTAGCGAATTTTTTAAGTGCTTAAAATTGCAAACTTTTCTGGCAATCAACATATTCCGGTACACCACACATCATTTAGCAAAAACATATTCACAGTTTAATAGTGTCTTTGTTTCTAGTTAATGCGCGAGCAAAAACATGAGTTTCTACAATCTACATACAGTACTCTATGGACTGCACAATGATTGCGCCAAATGTGTTCTGTACCATAACACTGATGCAGTACTTTTATTTTTTAGAGCACTTAATAGTATGCTACTAGTATACTGCAAAAACCATTTGCATAGGCTTTAATTTAGGTAATTATTACAAGTTCTCAACTTCTCCAAACTACAAACTTTTCTGGCACAAAAGTACTTTTATTTAAATTAGCAAAATTTGATAGCTGCCAAAATTGTGGATTTACAATTTTACAATTACAAGGACTTCTTTAGTATGATATCTTTATGCAAAGGACACCCTGCAATGGTCACTTCCGCAGCCAGCAAAGATGCAAGATAAAATGAAAGAAATTAATTAAATTTAAATATTTAGTTCCATGATGAAACCAACAAACAAAATACATTGGTTAAACTTCAACTGAAAACTGCTGTTTCCTCTCTATATGGTATAACTCTTGGTAAGTTGGGCCTTTTGTGGTAGATATACCCAGTGTACCTGTTGACTGTTGGTAATTTGGACCTATTGTGGGAAGTGTGCCCAGTACAACTGTTTGTAATTTGGATTTTTGTGGTGAATATACCTGGTAAAACTGCAGATGCTGATAAACTCGTTTTTCTGCTTAAAGCTAATCAAATTCTGTCAAAAATTAAAGACACTCATTTTTTCCATCTCACTGTTAGCCAGCCATGTACAGAATGCTTCTTAGAGGTGTTTAAGTGAACTACTTTAAAAACGTTCTGTAGCTAAATATTACATTTACAGTTACACAAACCTTTGCCCTCAGCATTCCAACGCAGACCTGTTGACGAGAGTAAGTACACAGAAGGAAGTTTGCGACTCGAGCAATGACAACGTTACCGGACTGTTCAACAAAGTATTAAACAAAAATATCATTATTATTATTATTATGAAAATTTGTAACACATTCAAAGTCCTATAGAAATTGAATGCCCTATCATACAACAATAATATTATTCTTAACGATAATAATAATAATGTTATAGTAATAATTTATTTCTTTTGTGGTACATTGATTCCTCAAGAATAAAAATTAAGTTTACGGTTTAAATGTAAAAAACAAAACAAAAACAGTAAAAGCAGCAGTCTTTCATATGCTCTGTATCTTAGAGAATATATAAGTATATTTAAGCAATAATTTGTAAAATTTCAACATTAACTCGTGGAACTGCGGATTTGTATCATTCATGTAAGGAAGTGCTTAAGTAAATTTTAAGCAATATTTTTATAAAGTGAAATAACAATAACTAGTGGGACGAATGCACAGTGTATTTCGTGATAACAGGTTACACTGCTCTGTGTCGGAACAGTGTGAGAATTGTAGAGAAAAGACTGGGGTGTGGGGGATTAGACTTTGGTGAGTTTGATCCATGTGAAATTGAATATTTTATCCGTATTTTGCAAACTGAGAAAATTCACAAATGCAATAGAAAGCTTAAACTCCTTAAAGTGATGACATCACCAAATTTATTAGTATACAATTCACATGGTCACAAATCTCACAATAAACCAGCAGTATTTATTAGTAACCCACAAAGTGAATTGTGAAAGAAAATGCTAAACTATATGCTAAACTATATGCAAAAAATGCTAAACTATATGCAAAATATAATCACACAAGCACAACTGAGGGGGTTGGAAACGAACCCCCTGCAGTGTGCAATGAAGACTTAACTGGGGGTCCTAAGAAAGACTAGGGGTTGAACCCTGCAACCCTCCCGATAATTCTCACCCTGGTTTGGGAAATCTCAAGAAATGGCCTCTTGCCAGTTACCTACTTGCATACAATATGCAAGAGAATATAGAGTGCTACACCACCGGAAGGACTATTGATGCCTTACATGAATGATACAAAGCAGAGTAAGTAATCAGTAAGTGGTTTGTTCCCATGAAAAAGTGCAGCGCTATGAGAGGTTAACTGCAAAACGTTGCAACTGAGGAGGCATACACTAGTGAAACAACTGTGATCAGCTGGCTCAATTTCTGTAGAGACAACAGCACAAACTGGATCCAAAGAAATCCAATCCAAGCTGGAGCTTTATTGTTACTGGATAATTACTTAGTTATTTACTCGATACTCTCTGGTAGGTGCAATGCTCTAATTCCTCTTACAATCTGTGGGTGGTGATTATGTTTACAAGTTTACTGCCGGCGAGCTGCTGTTTCTTTAGGAATATCCTGTGTTTGCTTAAAATGGCATTCTCACCTCGCACTCCAGAACAACCATCTGAAGGTGGTCGTTGTCAAAGGCAGTTCGAGCATTTCGATCAAATGCACTCCAGATGTTGTTTGCAATTGCAGCCGTCACTCGAGCATCTTTGTTGTCATACCCGGTGTAAGCAAGCAAGCCACCTTCACTGTTTAAGAGCCTGAATTTACAAATAAGGAAACCGAAAATTGTCTTTTGTTCAGCATAAACCAATTACCACCAATCACTGATGTCACATATAGAAAATTCTCAATCCAGCCCTTCATGTCAATAACATTAAGGACCGTTGGTACAATGACACGCATAATCTGTCTGTCTCGAATTTATATGCTGTCCAATAATCACACTAAGCCTGATTATAAAACAAAAATTTAAAAAAAATTGGACCTAGACAGTTTATTTAAAACAGCTACCTTCAAAATTGAACTTACTGGCACGGCGTGTTCAGAGAAATTTTGTACAGTTACTTAAAACTTTATCCCCGACGGGTGAGAATCTCGGGTACGGGCGCGTAGCGAATCACCGAAATGGTATTACCCCCCGAATCGCCGAAACTATTTTGTGAAATAAACCCGTATCACCGAAAATGCTGTTCGTAACGAATCCAGAATCGCCGAAACTATTTTGTGAAGAAAACCCGTATTGCCGGCTGTTTTAACATGTATTAAAGTAGTATATAAATGCATTATTTTTTCAATTCAATTCAATTTTATTCGGTAACCAACTTTCAAACAAGTAAACATTAAGGACAGGCTTGTAAAGGGTGAATACATCTGGTTACACACGGCGATTGGGGTCCAAACTAGTTTTCGGCAAATCGCACGCTTGGTAGAAAACTGCTTTCGGTGATTCGGCGGATTTTGCAGTTTAAGGGCTTTCGGTGATTCAGGATTCGGGTAGACCCCTCGGGTACAACTTAGGGACATTGCCAAAAAGTCAGCGAGACCAACAGAAAAATAACTCACATCGTACTTAGTACATTATCAGTGTTTGCCTGCGCTAAGACCTGTGTTAGTACTTTTGGTTTAAATATTATACTCATTTTAATGCTTTAATGAACCTTCTATTTATCTATTTCCGACTGGTATTATATTTACATTTACGACTGAAGGAGCCTACACCACGTGATAATGACCAACAACAAATAACCCTGGCTTCGCACATTTTAGTCATATTCGAATTTTAATGTCGTAATAAAATTTCCTAGGTAATCAACACAACTAAGAATTAACTTTAAATTTTTTTAAAACGTTGAAGTGCATTGGCACTTTTGAAATATTTATTATCAGCTGGGTCAGATGCGTTAATATGCGTATTTCTTACCAATCAAATATTTGCATATTAATTACTCTGATTCTAGACTTGTCTTTTTGCTAAGTTCATGACAATTTGGTGGAAGTAATAAGCATAATATTATATATTTATCAAATCAATTATCAAATCAATATTTCGTTAATACTAATACAAGCTGTCAGAACGCAACTTGAATACACTAAATGGATGCAGCACGAGTTATAGACGATGGTTATAAAAGGATTAGATGAGTTATATAAAGCTAGTCAGTGGCGACGCCGCCTGTATCTTAGGTGCGGCTATTGCCGTACCACTTTTTAAGGTGACACAGCAACAACATACTTTTGCCGTACCACTTTTTGTCTGTTAAAAGCTTCGACCCATTGATATGCCGCACTACTTTTCAAATCGTGGCGTCGCCACTGAAGCTATAGTTGATATAAGTATAATTCGAGATATCGAAATAATATGCTGTATCGTTTGTTTTGTGTTGTGGTACTATATTTGGTGAATAAAAGATTGATATATCTTTTATATAAACTCTAGGCATAAAGTTACAGTCGATTGATTTATTGATTGAAGAACTAAATGCAGTTCAAACGTTTTCAGCTTTTTTTAAACAATACCCTTGAATTTAATTGCATTTGTTGTCTCCTTGATTCGGCGGAGTTATGCAGTCTATCCCCAAATAATTATCAAATTTCATGAACATGTTTAAAATATTACATACTTACATTTATGTCAAAGAAGACGAAGAAGAACTGCGTTGCTGTGGAGTGACGCGTAAACAAAAATGGCGAATAACGGTGACAGCAATGATCGGACGCCCTTGATTTCCGAGGAAGGAGCAGTTCGCAGACGATCTCACAGGCCTAATTCGGATGAGCGTTGGGATCCAGAAACCGAATCTGACTGGGATCCGAGTCTCCCGTACGGCGGCAAGGTTTACTTAGCCCGAAGAAAGAAACCAGATTCTTGGTGGGTCGTTGCTCTGGAGGTTCGTATCGATGTTGAGCAAACATTAAATGACTTAGTTTGAATATAACATGTCTTATTTCTCAAACACCATAAGTGATTGAGTCTTTTGTTTTGTTCGTTCATATTCTTGTTTTGTGCTGCCAATGTTTGGTGAATTAAAGACTGATATAAATGCTGATTTATAGCATAAAAATCGAACAGCAAGCAGCATTCAAGCGTTGAAATTTTCTGCGATGGTGTTCGTGTGGCCCAGTTTAGTTAGTTACGTTCCTTGCGCCTCTCTGCGTGCGGTTGCTGGTTGCATACCGATGATGGATTATTTCAGAGATTTGAAGCTCGAGCTAGCACGGGTACCTTAAAGGGTGCGGTATCCATTCAAACGAGCAGAGGTGGTGAGGGATCTTACCCGATCTATTCATTGAAAAATGAGAGAACTCAGCGAATTCGAGGCCATACGGTCGCTATATATAAACGTGTGTATTTACTTTTTACCATCCTGTCACAGATGCTAAAGAGGCTTGCATGACAGTTATGCAGTATGTTTAACATTATTGCAGTAGCTGTGTGGTAAATAGTGATGCTTACTGATTCTTCTTACAGGTGACTGCTATCTTGGCTGCTGTCGGTCTGGCTTACTACTCCTATTTCTACTTTGAAAACCTACACTACCATGTGACACGTGGCTATGCTCATCTCGGATACTCAGTAGCTCAGCATCTCGTCGGCGAGAAACTGCTTTATGGTAAGCACAACCCTAAAAGCAATTAATGTCTGGTAAAATGAGACATGTAACATGATTATTGAGTTCACTGTCTGATTACCCTGAAGATGAAGTCCTGTGCTTAATAACTCCTGGGCTCTAGGCCACACTAAGTGTCCCTCTTTATTGTGTATTTTGTAATTTGTGTATTGTGTAATTTATTTTAAATAGAATAAATTGGAAGTATATACTATGAAAAGGTGCTGTTTTGAAGCCAGCCTAATTAAAAAATAACTACTACTGTCAAACTGTTCTAAACACTTGTCCAAATTCAATTTTGATGAATACATACAGGTCTCAGTGGTAAAACTGAGTGGTTTTCTACGTCATCTGAATGCTACAAATTTAAAACTGAACTGTGCCATGAATCTTCTAATACTGACCTGTAGAACTATATAGCTGTGGAACCAAACTGCAACTGAACTCTTAATATACAAAATGATTAATATTAAACTCTTACTATGCTAAAGCATGCAAACTAATAATTTTAATTAGCAGCTCAGTGTTTATACAGCGCCTTCAGCACAAATGCTATACAAATTCACTCATACAGATTCTGAAATCCAGTTGCTCTGTTTAGTTACTTTAGTAGAACTGTAGTATGGATTTAAGAAAACATTTGGTCTTTTAGGTCTTGGAGTCGACAAAGACCAACACAAAGCAATGGAGTGGTTCAAGTAAATTTCAAATTTATGTGCTTAGCTAATAAAATTTGCATTCTAAAACTGCAGTGCCATGCCTGGAATGGTCTTCCTCCGGTCCTTCATGTCCTCCTGGCCAGAAATAGAACATGGACCAATGCTTTCAATGCTTGAAAACTGTTCTGTTTTGTCTGGGTTGGGTTGAAAGTACTTCTGACCCAGTGGATATTTTGAAGGTGTGCTACATAAATTCTCTGAATGAATAAATGAACGAATGAATGAATGGAAACAATGACTGCATTTACACGGGACCATCCTCCCTATAACGCTATATTTGGGGCCCATATGAAGTTTCAAGTTAAAACTGGGTTGTTTTCAAAAGCAGAATGAAATTCTTGATCCATGCCTCTGACTGCATTGTATCAAAATTTGCATTGCAACAATCCATGTACTTACGAGGTTCTTATACACAGTTGTTACAATTACCGGTAGTGTTACATATGCATTTATGTATACTCATGTTGAGTGTTCAAAAGAAAGGTCAGTGGTTCAAATCTCGATCATTGCCAGGGCTGAAATATCTCTGGAGAATGCAGCTCCACTTGTGTCCTGTAACAAACTCGGCTATGGTGACTACACTGAGCATGCAGTACTAGCAGATAGAACGTGCAGCAAGGGAGAGGGCAGGCCACCCACGCAAACATGTCAAGACTAAGCAAAATGACGTTAATTCATGCTCATGGCTGCCTCTGCTTCAGGGACTGCTCTTCTTCTTCTTCTTCTCGTTTACATGTGTATGAATTTAAAATACTTCAGCAGTTTGCATTTTTAATGACATTACGTTGAAGTCACATATGCTTTTCTTCTTGTATAACTGAGCCGTAATCTTTCTTTTGGTTAGGAAAGCCGCAGACCAGGGACATCCTCACGCATCTTACAACCTGGCCATTGGACACATGAAAGGAATCAGAAAAGATCTCCTTGACAAAGGGTAAAAAATCTGAATAATGTAAACCTTTAAAAAACAATAAATAAGCAAACCAAAGAAAAGTGTTTGTTCTAGTTAGAGACATAATTGATGTTTTATTAATCGATTATTGTAAGAATGAGAATTAGAATTGTGTAATAATGTAATATAATAGTTATGTGATAATAATAGTAATCATATAATAATAATAATTTTCCACACTTGACTTCCACAAATAGGTGCCGTTCCAGATGTTTTAAAAATAACAATAATAAAAATAATAATAATAACAGATATTTCCAGAAACAGTTCCTAGCATAATTTTTTTATTCCTAAGGGATTGCACTTATCTCGAGTTAAAACATATAGAAATAGTAATAGCAATACTAATAATAATAGTAATAGTATAATGCTCAGATGCATGAAATAGCATTTTTTCATGATTCCATATATTGTCATTTTGACTGGTTGTTGTTTGACTTACTAGAGAGCCTCACAAGCTGATTGCTCATGCTGCTGCAAGTGGAATTCCGGAAGCCAGAGATGCCCTGAACGAACTCTGCTCCAGAGGTCACTGTGATTAGCCTGCGCCATCTCTTGTCCATCTCAGGAACATTCTACATATCTAGTCACAGCCGAGAATATGATCCTGCTTAGAGCCGAGACATTGAAACGATAACTGCTTTCACTATGCTGCACACTTTCTGGGCAATACTTCTTAGTGTTCACTGCATATATGTTATTGATGAACTGTCACGACATTTATTTACTGGCTACTGTCTTTTGGACATCTCTAGAAATCGTTAGGTCGGGAGCATCTCTGAAGAGGCGCTACATAAATCTGTGATTACATTACATTACATATCACTCACCGTATGCTCTGAGTTTTCTTCGTCGATTTGCAAGTTTTCCGTCCGCTTATATCATCGCTCACCCACAATTATTATGTATCTGGGCAGTGCTTTTTTCTGGAAAGAAATGTTCCGAAACAGAACAATAGGTTCTGGAACGGAACAGTAGGTTCCGGAACGGAATAATTATGGGCAGGCTAAAATCTTGAGAGAAACGGGATTGAGGGTTGGGAGGGGTCTCAATAAACACGGAAAACAGTTCAAAACACAAATTAAATTAAAATAACTAAATTATTGTTTTTATTATTTAAATAAATAAATTATTTTTTAGTACCTGAAAAAAGGTGCCGGAACGCCGTTCTGGCGCGTTCCAGCTAAAAAAAGCACTGTATCTGGGTATTGACATAACACCTTGCACAAACGTTTCAAAGGCTGTGTTAAGTACAGTTTCAAAATGAGAAGTTACAGTTTTGTTGGTTTTATATGTGTTAGGTTTTGTAGGGTGTTACATGAATTAAAGAAATTTTTCCAGCACATTTATTGCAGTTGGTTTATACTGTTGTTTCATACTCTTTGTTCTCTAGTCGTTTACGTTTCATGTCAACAGACGAAAACTATCTCTAGTTTTGATTGTAGGTTAATGCGCTGCTGATATCTGTCACTGATCTTTGATAAGCTGTTGTTGTTTTAATTAGACTACTGTTGTTGCTGCTGATTGATTTTAAACAGTTTAATTGAAATTGCATAAATTAAATGTTTCGTGCAAGTTAAATTCAACTGTTTTGACAAAATTGTGCAACACCATTCCAATTCCATAAAAAGGGAAATAGATTGCAACAACTGAAGAGGCATTTTCTTTCACATTATTACACTTTGCTTAGCCATATTTTCCTTCCCTGCAAACATACCGATAAACAATTTATGGGGCCATTTGGGCACTAGAACAGTCCTATGTGGGACTATCGGTCCCATATGGGCAATGGTTGTTTGGTTGGTTCGATCCATACTAAGCATAGGTATCAATCTCTGTGTGGGGCAGAGGTATAAATGCCCCCTCCATATTTATTTAGGCAACACACAACACTCATAGTTAATACGAGAATTTTCACAATTTTTTAACAATATTTAATTGTAAAAAACTGCACTGATGACTGGAAAAGATTATAAAAATATCTGACAAAGTCATGAAATGGCCTGAAGGGCTCATTGTGAAGAAGAAGAAGACGAAGAAGAACAAGAAGAAGAAGAGGAGGAAGAAGAGGAAGACGAAGAAGACGAAGAAGGAGAGGAAGAGGAAAAGGAGGATGAGGAGGAGAAGCACAGTCCCGTAAGCTAGCCCTCAGGCAGCCATAGCTATGAAATGTTGGCGACTTCATTTTCTTAGCCTCGGCATATGAGGGCGGGAGGCCATTCTTCTCCTTCACTGTCTCGTCTTCCCACCGATAGTGGCTCAGTGTAGGGGTCACTGTACTCATTATATAGCTCAGTTAGATATGGAGTGCAGGTGGAGCAGAAATCTCAAACCAAATTTCTGCCCTGGGGGGCATTGAACCCCCGACCTCTCGGTTGACAGTCTAGCACGCTAACCACTACATTATCGAGCACCCCAGGACTTCACTTAAAAGTGACGCCAGCTTGAAGAATAATTCATCACGAAGAATACTTTGATGTTGAAGACAATAATATTCGTTTCGATCAGTGAAATTTGAACTACGACACCACAGGCAGAGCTGCGATTTCGATTCGACAGTTTCGACGAGGAACGCTATATAAATGGCTGCGATTTCCAGGATCCGGTTCGACTGAGTTCGTGAGTTTACGTCGAATTCGGAATAGGTCGCAGAATGCCTTCCGGAACCTCACGTTGTAGCGCAGGTAGAGCGGAAAATTGAAAGACACGGAGCAAGTTTCTAGGAACAACTTTGCCATGTTGACGTAGCTATCATTGAACTGACTTGTCGCTTCACCCGTTACGCTCTGTTGAACATTAATAGCAGGTGATAAAATGTTGTTTAATCCAATAAGCTGAAAATTATAAATATATGGCTTGACTACCTAAAGACAATTATTTGATCCTTTGTTTTCGAAACTAATTACACACAGGTGATCATTTTCCAGGTCACAATACATCCATTCACGACTTTAACGATGATGGTGATAAGGAAGAGGAGTAGGAGGAGATGGTGGAATTGGATGGGTAGGAAAGAGGAGGACGAGGAGGAGTTGAAGGAGGAGGAGGAGGAGGAGGAGGAGGAACGTTGAGTTGTACCGTTGTGGTGTCACATTTGCTTTCTATATTTCACCAACTCCTCA
>OY744607.1:45008783-45068783 GCA_963556255.1 Allolobophora icterica
CACACACACACACACACACACACACACACACACACACACACACACACACACACACACACACACACACACACACACACACACACACACACACACACACACACACACACACACACACACACACACACACACACACACACACACACACACACACACACACACACACACACACACACACACACACACACACACACACACACACACACACACACACACACACACACACACACACACACACACACACACACACACACACACACACACACACACACACACACACACACACACACACACACACACACACACACACACACACACACACACACACACACACACACACACACACACACACACACACACACACACACACACACACACACACACACACACACACACACACACACACACACACACACACACACACACACACACACACACACACACACACACACACACACACACACACACACACACACACACACACACACCTTCAGCGTTTTGTGAGTTTTCTCGAAGGTGCCATAGAAATATTATAGATTCACACAGACACACAGACACAGAAAACAGAAACCTTAAAAGGCAAAAGCCCTAGAAAAAAAACGGATCGATCACCATCGAGTGGTGAACCTTTGATAATCGAGGATTAGAAGCAAAACCGTTGAAGATTGCAAACTAGACTGGAAACGGTTTATGCTGAAGCGATCCTCAGGGCGTCAGTGAATCAAAGACCTTGGCATGACGCAGATCACTTACCTGCACTCACTTTCGTACACCTGAATACAGGTAGGAGAGAGTTTTGGTGGCAGTTTCATCCTGTTGTTTTCTTTGTATTGATCAGGATCAGCCATTGAGAGCATCTTCCTGTCGGACAATGGAGCCATTGTCACTGAACGTAGTCATGTCTACTTGTCTACTTAAGCAGACACTAATCGTAATTTCGAAATTATACAGTGTAAAGCCTTACTCTAAAGATAAGCACAGGGCATCAGCTTATTCACAAGCGCTGCATCGTGTCAGTTGGGTTGTTCAGAGATGTCCAGTCGAGGTCCTAGACTCCAAGTCCGGTTTGAAACCCACCATAGCACCTCCTTGCCGTCCTCTCTCTCTGGCAACCTGACTTGGATCTCCACTGGACTACTCTGGACTAGCCTTCAGACACGATGCAGCGCTCGTAAATAAACTGTGCCCTGCGCTTAGCTACAGAGTAGCGCTTTATAAATTTCGAGTTTCCGATTGCCAGAAGACCAGAGAGGAAAGGAGGTAGAGGAGCTGGTAAGGAGGTAGGGGAGCTGGTGAGGAAGTGGAGGAGCTGGTAAAGAGGTAGAGGAGCTGGTAAGAAGGTAGAGGAGCTGGTAAGGAAGTAGAGGAGCTGGTAAGGAAGTAGAGGAGCTGGTAAGGAGGTAGAGGAGCTGGTAAGGAAGTAGAGGAGCTGGTAAGGAGGTAGAGGAGCTGGTAAGGAGGTAGAGGAGCTGGTAAGGAAGTAGAGGAGCTGGTTAGGAGGTAGAGGAGCTGGTGAGGAAGTAGAGGAGCTGGTGAGGAAGTAGAGGAGCTGGTAAAGAGGCAGAGGAGCTGAAAAGGAGGTAGAGGAGCTGGTAAAGAGGTAGAGGAGCTGAAAAGGAGGTAGAGGAGCTGGTAAAGAGGTAGAGGAGCTGAAAGGAGGAGGAGCTGGTAAAGAGGTAGAGGAGCTGAATGGAGGAAGAGGAGCTGGTGAGGAGGTTGATGAACTGGTGAGGAGGTAGAGGAGCTGCCAAAGAGGTAGAGGAGCTGGTAAAGAGGTAGAGGAGCTGGTAAAGAGGCAGAGGAGCTGGTAAGGAAGTAGAGGAGCTGATAAGAAGGTAGAGGAGCTGGTAAGGAGGCATAGGAGCTGGTAAGGAGGTAGAGGAGCTGGTAAGACGATTCCGTCTGGAACGAGAAAGACCGGAAGGTGGATGACAAGATGGATGTAGGAAAAAGATATAGGTTACATGGCGGTTGTGTCATTGTGACTATCGAGGATTTGAAGTTCAATGGGAATTCCTCTATTGTGGAATCTGAAGCATGCCTGAAACATCGATTTTTTTTAATCTGGGTTGTGCAATGTGTATTGTGTAACGATTTTTAATGCGGTATTAACTTGAAGCGATTATGTAATTGGTGTTTTGCGTATTACTATGACGGCGCCAAAATGCGACCGTACGTTACTTACCGGAATAACGTACACATACCGTACGTACTTTATCGAAAAGATTTGATTTGATTATTGTGATGAATGTGTTGGACAAGACCGCAGTAGCCTTCAGCCAGACATCTAATGTGATTTCTTACCGAATTAAGTCAAAATTTAAACACAGCGTTTGTCGAAGCGAAACCAGTATTTGCAAGAACGTGGCAACAGCGGAGTCTCACGGGGTATAGTGTTCGAACCCTTAGGTAAGACCGCCAAGTCCCTATAGCGCACTCTCCACACCCGCCCAGTGGTTAAATTCAGATTTTGGATTTAGCGATTCAGAAGTTAAAACCCCATCGATCGAATTTGATTGACAAGATGCTCACATCAGTAGCCATGTGTACTTGTATTCGTACTTGAAGCCTAGGTACTTGTGCTCGTATTTGTACTTTAGACCTAAGTACTTTTACTTGCACTTACAACCTAAGTACTTGAAGCATCTCTGGTATGTATGTGTATGTATGTATAAATTGTAGACATCTAATTGTCTACAATAGAGGAGCTGGTAAGGAGGAGCTGGTAAGGAGGTAGAGGAGCTGGTAAGGAAGTAGGGAGCCATACCACACAATACCATATATTGTGTATGTGCGTATGTATATATGTGTGTATATATTGTGTATGTGAGTGTGTATGTATGTATGCATATATTGTGTATGTTCATATGTATGTATGCATGTATATATTGTGTATGTGCATGTGTATGTATGTATATATATATTGTGTATGTGTGTATGTATGCATGTATATATTGTGTATGTATGTATGTAAGTATGTATGTATGTATGTATGTATGTATGTATGTATGTATGTATGTATGTATGTATTTATGTATGTATGTATGTATGTATGTATGTATGTATGTATGTATGTATGTATGTATGTATACATACATCACCACTTGCAAATATGACCATCGAGTGCCATTACTGTTAATAACTTTTCCTTCATTACTTGCATTTAGACTATCTAGTGTCCTTCGTTGCTCACAATTGCGTTGCGTTGTTATTGATTGTCACTAATGTATCCTTGTGAGTTGTTAGCGGCTGCAATAAAAATTATTGAATTGAATTGAATTGAATTGAATTGTATGTATGTATGTATGTATGTATGTATGTATGTATGTATGTATGTATGTATGTATGTATGTATGTATGTATGTAATATGTATGTATGTATGTATGTATGCTTGCATACGGCACACACTACCGACATCTGTCCAAAAACACGTTTGCCTGTTACTTGCATGATCCGCATAAATCAGAAGTTGGTGTGGTAAGTTACGTCATCTGTTGCTCTATATGGGCTAAATTGACCTGAAATTCAAATAAACGATAAAACTGCCTGGCTCTAAAAGGTCGGCACATGCAGTTACCTTGATATGATAACCAAAAATGACCTTTAAATGGCATGCAACAATGTAGAACAAGCCACAACTGTGTCTGATTTTAGTCGACATAATTTCGTCGTCTGCAGACGATTCCTGTTTATATGACTTCTGTGACTGATAGCCATCAGCCAGCAACACATCAAAGCATCTGTCCGTATACGTAAATGCGCAATAATACTTTCCAAGTGCGAATTAAGACATATGTATTTCTTTTGAACGTCTTATGTGCACGTAACTTGGTCTGTTTGATTATGCATGTAGGCTATACACCCTCTGCTTTCCTAATGGGCGTATTAATTCCCTATGATTTTGTTTTGTGCCTGCGGAATTGTAGTACTTATTATATTAGCCGACATATATTCGTATACACGCATTTGTAGTTTCCAATAATTATATGTAGCCTACAGGTCTAATAAAGCTGTTAACGAGTATACGTCCTGTAGAGCTTAGTATTATATTTATAGCCAATACATATTATTACGCAACACTGTGACAGGAAAAACCGAACCACCAATAAAAATGTTATATGAATTGGATATTACGATACTTTTCCTATAAAACGACTTTTAACTGACGGGTTTTAACATGGCAGGTATAGGAAGTTTTCGTTGTTTGTCCCGTGGATAGCTCCATCGTGGACGATTATACGCTAAAATACACACTTAACCGGGATACACTAAAATACACACTTAACCGGGATTTATTAACATAATTGCTGAAATCGAAGCACGATTCATGAAAAAAAGGTTTCTCATGAATCTAGCGTTCATTTCAAATGACCAAGTGCGTGTTTCCGAGATTAAAATAATTTAGCAACCTAAACTTCTCTTAAGGAATTTAGCAACCTAAACTACGGGATAACCTAGAATTATAATGGAAATTACTACATTTAGGCCTATTCAATTACTACGTTTCGCCTTATTCAAGTTAAATCCCTTTAATTTTAAATTAGTTTAATTATTATCTACGTTCAAAATGTCGTCCCAATCGTCTTCAACACATAGACCTACCTCAAGGTGCGCACGCCATTTCAGACAACGAGCTGCTTTGGTTTCCCAGTCGGTTTACCATGCAGGGGCGTCTATCCCCCCTAAGTCATTGGAGCAACTTCCCCTTGCCCTCTTTTCCCCCTCCCTCTTCCTCCTCCCTAAAATGGTGGCACACATACTGACAGATCCCCCTATTTCTTGGATGGAGCATTTGCTCCACGGTTTATATAGTGTAGACGCCCCTGCGGGTTAGTATGCAATCTTGTCGTTAAAGTGTTCAATATTTAGTTGACTTCACACAAAGTTCACAGTCAAAACAGTTTCATCTGGGACTAATATTGCTGAAAGGGATATGAAGCGGCAACGCTTCAGCCAATCAGAGCTCGTCTTTTACGATGCATCGCAGGCGATGTTTGTGGCTGTCATCCGGGTACTTAGCAGGGGACGATTTGAAGTAAATACACCACATGGCATCGGTCTAGACTTTTTTTTAGCGATTTACAATTAAGGACATAATTATGCGTTTTCTTATTAATAAAAGTCGTTTTTATTTAGTTATAAAGTCAGCAATAAGCGACTAATGTGACTAATTTGACTAGCCGTCGTAGCCGATCCGTACAAGGGTCCCGGAAGTAAAACTCAGCCACACACATAATCTAAACCAAAGACACTATATTCATCGGCTTCATATCCCTTGCAATATTAGTCCCAGGTTTCATTGAAAGCTTATATGTTGCGAAAGTTGATTTTCGATAACTAAAAGATTCGTATCATTCGTTTATTTTCGTTCGCAGTGTATTCTAAGCGTAATTGTGACGACCATTGCAGCTCGTTCCTGCGTCGCGTGCGTGACCGCGTCAGATCAACACTCTCGCAGATCAAAGGCAGATAAAACACCAATCCTCGCCGTAGGATAAGCTCTAATCTTTGATGTGTAATTTGAAGCAAAACACATCAAAATTAAATATAGTACGCTAGCTATGTTTGTAACTGTGTCTCTTCGAATAAGCTAACACTTCATACCCATCCATGGCTGCCTCAAGGCTAGCTTAAGGCACTGCTCTTCTTCTTCTACGTGCATGTAACTTAGCCTGTAATTATGCATGTATGCTTTCCTAATGGGCGCGTTAATTCCCTATGATTTTGTTTTGTGCGTGGCAATTGTAGCAGGCTTATTGTATTATTAGCCGATATATATATATATATATATATATATATATATATATATATATATATGTATATATATATATCAATGTACGTGTCGTCACTCCATGTATATATATATATATATATGTATATATACACTGGCGTAAACTTGCCCAAAATATTTGGGGGCATATGGTTATTCATTGTACACTTTTTGCATTGGATGTACATCTCAATTATTGGGGGGACACGTGTCCCGGCTGCCCCCCAGAGTCTACGCCTTTGTATATATATACATATATATACACATATATATATCAACGTACTGTACACGTGTGATCGTAATTGTAATTGTAATCTCCAAACTTGTAAAGCGCCACTCGAAGGCCAAGCGCAGGGAACCAGCCTATTCACGAGCGCTGCGTCAAATCAGAGGGGTTTTCCAAAGAGTAATCCAGAGGTAGTCCAAGTCCGGTTTCCATGGGGGCTTAGGGCATGTCATCATTCTCATGGATTGTTAATAATACACATGGCCCTACTACTCTAAGTTCAATTATTATTATTATTATTAAGCTTACTTTTCAAAGGCCGTTAACGTCTTTAAAGTTTTTTTATATATTTCAGTTTATGTTCATATAACTTTCGTCATAAGTGTATTTCGCTTCTCTCCTCGTTGATTCCGTGTTTGGCAGGTTGTTGAGATGCTGTTGACTAACAGGGCCAAGTTCAGACATATTTGAATAATTATGCGCCGCGTATAGGGCCTACATTGGAGTACGCAGAGGTCGAGCACGGCCTCCGTCAATTGCATCAATAGTACTCCGATAGGCTATTTGCGGCAATACTCTGCCAATAGACCGTGATTGTCTTGGATGGTTATAGCTTGAAGTTGACAAAGGGTCAGCCTTTAACCACCTGGGCCATCCAAACGCCATTTCGACCATTAAACCAAGTGGCTAGAAGAATTGGCTCTGATCAGTGCGTCCTTACCCTATTTAGCTGCGACCGTAATTAAACAGCATTTAAAATAAGAGGTTCCTAGCTAGTAGGCTATATTTATGCTTCAAAGCATGGCTGCCTAGACTACGCGTCTTAGTTGAGTTTGTAGGCCTATTCATTTGTAAACAGCAACACTATAGTAGGCCCTATTATGGGACTTGATAGGCATAGCTGTTACCATGTATTTCTTGTAATCTGTAAATCCATTTCTATATCTAGGAATGCCGGACAGTTACCCCCTGGAAATATTCCCCCCGGACATATTCCCCCGGACAGTTACCCCCGGACATTCCCCCAAATCTAGGTAGGTCATTTTCACCCCCGGACAAATTCCCCCCTCTGTGGATTTATGTATGTATGTATATATGTTCGTATGTATGTCTGTATGTATGTATGTATGTATGTATGTATGTATGTATATGTGTATATATGCATGTATGTATGCATGTATGTATGCATGTATGTAAGTATGTATGTATTTATGTATGTATGCATGTATGTATGCATGTATGTAAGTATGTATGTATGTATGTATGTATGTATGTATGTATGTATGTTAGTATGTATGCATGTATGTAAGTATGTATGTATTTATGTATGTATGCATGTATGTATGTATGTATGCATGTATGTATGTATGTATATGTGTATATATGCATGTATGTATGCATGTATGTATGCATGTATGTAAGTATGTATGTATTTATGTATGTATGCATGTATGTATGCATGTATGTAAGTATGTATGTATGTATGTATGTATGTATGTATGTATGTTAGTATGTATGCATGTATGTAAGTATGTATGTATGTATGTATGTATGTATGTATGCATTTATGTATGCATGTATGTATGCATGTATGTATGCATGTATGTAAGTATGTATGTATGTATGTATGTATGTATGTATGTTAGTATGTATGCATGTATGTAAGTATGTATGTATGTATGTATGTATGTATGCATGTATGTATGCATGTATGTAAGTATGTATGTATGCATGTATGTATGTATGTATGTATGTATTTATGTATGTATGCATGTATGTATGTATGTATGTATGTATGTATGCATGTATGTATGCATGTATGTAAGTATGTATGTATGTATGTATGTATGTATGTATGTATGTTAGTATGTATGCATGTATGTAAGTATGTATGTATGTATGTATGTATGTATGTATGTATGCATTTATGTATGCATGTATGTATGCATGTATGTATGCATGTATGTAAGTATGTATGTATGTATGTATGTATGTATGTTAGTATGTATGCATGTATGTAAGTATGTATGTATGTATGTATGTATGTATGCATGTATGTATGCATGTATGTAAGTATGTATGTATGCATGTATGTATGTATGTATGTATGTATTTATGTATGTATGTATGTATGTATGTATGCATGTATGTATGCATGTATGTAAGTATGTATGTATGCATGTATGTATGTATGTATGTATGTATTTATGTATGTATGCATGTATGTATGTATGTATGTATGTATGTATGCATGTATGTATGCATGTATGTAAGTATGTATGTACGTATGTATGTATGCATGTTTTGATATTAAAACAGAGAGCTTTTCTTTAGAAATCGTTAGGTCGGGAGCATCTCTGAAGAGGCGCTACATAAATCTGTGATTACATTACATTACATATCACTCACCGTATGCTCTGAGTTTTCTTCGTCGATTTGCAAGTTTTCCGTCCGCTTATATTATAGTCGCTCACCCACAGTTAGTATATGCATCTGGGCATTGACATAACACCTTGCACAAGCGTTTCAAAGGCTTTATTAAGTACAGCTTTGTTGGTTTTATATGTCAATCAATCAATCAATATTCATTTATTGCAATAATTCCCGTTGACGCAAACGCAACGGGATTACACAGACTTTAAAAACATTGACAGCAAGTGCGGTTAAATCAGATCTCCATTATAGGTTTACAAAATGATCACTATTAAACTCTTACTATGCTAAAGCGTGCAAACTTATAATTTTAATTAGAAGCTCAATTACTCAGTTAGAAGCTCAATGTGTTAGGTTTTGTAGGGCGGTGCATGAATTAAAGAAATTTTTCCAGTACATTTTGCTGCAGTTGGTTTATACTGTTCTTTCATTCTCTTTGTTCTCTAGTCGTTTACATTTCATGTCAACAGACGAAAACTATCTGTAGTTTTGTTTTGATTGTAGGTTAATGCACTGCTGATATCTGTCAATGATCTTTGATAATCTATTGTTGTTTTAATTAGACTACTGTTGTTGCTGCTGATGGATTTATTGCATAAATTAAATGTTTCATGCGAGTTCAGTTCAACTATTGTGTTTAGGCTGTATGACTATTATCTGCTATCACTTTGCAGCAGAGAAGAAGCCCAGTCAAACCAATAATAATTAATAGGTGTTCCACTTGTTCCAGGTGTAATTATGTTTTCCGATGATTTGTTGCTTCCTGGGGGTAAGGGACAATAATAGACCAAACAATTACTAATGGTTCTAGGTCAAGTTTATCTCCAACAGTTTAATGTGTATTATTACAATTATTCTTATTCTTCTTATTATTATTTTTTTGGCCGAGGTAAACATGATCCTTCGGGAGTCAAAAAAATTTGTCATGAGACAAAAGAAAACTAGTTATTCTGGAATGGTTACATCTCTTCCGGGTCTGGTTCGACTAAAGTGCCATGAAAAGCCATCGATTTAAAATGTTGGATGGTGATTATTTTTATTATTAAGCTTATTAATTTTATTAAATTTTCTTTTGCGTTATTACACTTTGCTTAGCCATATTTCCTTCTTTGCGAACATACATATAAACAAGTGATGGGACCATTTGGGCACTAGAGCAGTCCTATGTGGGACTATCGGTCCCATATGGGCAATGGTTGATTAATTGGTTCAATCCATACTAAGCATAGGTATCAATCACAGTTTTATAACAATATTTAACTCTAAGAAACAGCACTGATGATTGAACAAGATTTTAAAAATATCTGACAAAGTCATGAAATGGCATGAAGGACTCATTGTGAAGAAGAAGACGAAGAAGAAGAAGAAGACGAAGAAGAGGAAGACGAAGAAGACGAAGACGAAGAAGAAAAAGAAAAAGAAGAGGAAGAGGAGGACGAGGAAGGAGAGGAAGAGGAAAAGGAAAAGGAGGATGAGGAGAAGAAGCACAGTCCCGTAAGCTAGCCCTCAGGCAGCCATAGCTATGAAGTGTTAGCGATTTCATTTTCTTAGCCTCGGCATATGAGAGAGGGAGGCCATTCTTCTCCCTCACTGTCTCATGTCTTCCCACCGACAGTGGCTCAGTGTAGGGGGTCAGTGTACTCATTATAACTCAGTTGGCTATAGGGGTGCAGATGGAGCAGAAATCTCGAACCCAATTTCTGCCCTGGCGGGCATTGAACCCCGACCACTCGGCTGACAGTCTAGCACGCTAACCACTACATTATCGAGCACCCCAGGACTTCACTTAAAAGTGACGTCAGCTTGAAGAATAATTCATCACGAAGAATACTTGATGTTGAAGATAATAATTATTCGCTTCGATCAGTGAACTTTGAACTACGACACCACAGGCAGAACTGCGATTTCGATTCGACAGTTTGTACGAGTAACGCTATATACTTGGCTGCGGTTTCCAGAAGCGGGTTCGACTGAGTTCTTCAGTTTACGTCGAATTCGGAATAGTTCGCAGAATGCCTTCCGGAAGCGGAGGTTGTAGCGCAGGTAGAGCGGAAAATTGAAAGACACGGAGCAAGTTTCTAGGAACAGCTTTGCCATGTTGACGTAGCTATCATTGAACTGACTTGTCGCTTCTCCCGTTACGCTCTGTTGAACATTAATAGCAGGTAACAAAATGTTGTTTAATCCAATAAGCTGAAAAATATAAATAAATGGCATGACTACTTAAACACAATAATTTTATTTGACTTTTTTCTAAACTAATTACAGACAGGTCATAATTTCCAGGTCACAAAGCATCCATTCACGTCTTTTACGATGACGATGATGATAAGGAAGAGGAGTAGGAGGAGATGGTGGAAGAGGAGGGGTAGGGAGGAGGAGGAGGAGGAGGAGGAGAAGGAGGAGGAGGGGGAATGTTGAGTTGTACCCTTTTGGTGTCACAGTTGCCTTCTATATTTCACCACCTCCTCAAGGTTTCTCTCTCTTCATCTTCTCATGATCGTCGTTACCACCACCATCACAACCACCACCACCACCACCACCACCACCACCACCACCACCACCACCACCACCACCACCACCACCACCACCACCACCACCACCACCACCACCACCACCACCACCACCACCACCACCACCACCACCACCACCACCACCACCACCACCACCACCACCACCACCACCACCACCACCACCACCACCACCACCACCACCACCACCATCATAATCTTCTTCTTCTTCCTCTTCTTTATTATTTAAAGCTTTGTATGAGAAAAGAGCCCAAGAGACGACGCAGACGATAAGCAACTGACCGCGAAAGTCTGCAGCGTGAAATACGGGAGCCAGGAGATGAGGAAGAGCAGCGCCAGCAGCAGAAGCATCTTCACAACATTCCAGTTCTTCCTCACCACCGACTCCGGCATGAAGCTGGTCCCATCCGTTGCGCTGCCACTGGCAATGACACCACGAGTACTCCCATCGTCCTTGGCAACATCCACAGACAACTGGATCACTGGCGCCACGTGGCCGTGTCGTCTGCTTCGTTGCCATAGAAACGCCACCAAGCGACCATAGTTGGCGTAGAAGGCGACCTGCGGAAGGGCATAGCACAACCACAGGATGACCTGCGAGTTAACGAGGACAAAGGGCGCCGCCATCTTGGATTCGCACACCCCTTCCGTTCCGTTTGCTGCGTCCATCTTGACCGCGTAGGCAACGGCCGTTGGCATGGCAACGGCCACGGCGAACAGCCAGACGACGGCCGTTACTATGGACGCCTGACGCCAACGTAGGACCCGGATGGAGCGCAGGACGACGCGACGATAACGCTCGATGGACATGGCAACCATTGTGTATATACTCGTTGTTATGCAGACAATTGGCATTGCGTTGACCATCTTACACAGCACTTCCGCTGCAAAAAACACATTTAATATTATACATACAAACAAACTGTTCAGATAATGGACTGGCTCTGAATCAAGGTACAGATGGACTAAATACAAAGAGGCTGGGTGCGAATGTAATACTGGATAAGGATTCGGATGTAAGCTCCTCATCTACCTCTGAGGATGACGGAAATAGCGTGATTAAGGGCGATGAAATTGATTTAATATGTTCACAGGAGCTTGAGCTTGAGGTCTTTTCACGAGAGCCTGAAAGTGAATCAACAACAAATAATGAGGATCTAGACCCTGATTAGAATCTATTTAAAACTAATTCCTGGTCCAATGACTATATTTCGTTAGATAGACTCCAGCTGCGTCTACTAGAAGATCCAAAGAATGACAAGAACTTAACAATTATTCATATTAACTGTAGAAGTGTCATGCATAAAATTCCGGAAATTTCAGACATAATAAACAAAAATCACCCAGATGTTATCGCAGTCACGGAAACATGGTTGGAGGAATATCTTTGAGATACATTCATATCCCTGAGTACAAATTTGTTGGCAAGGGTAGAAGGGGTGGAAGAGGTGGTGGAGTTGCGTCTTTTATAAAGCAATCATCTGAGTTATCAAATTTATGTTCCGCTCAAGGATGAACCCGACATAGCATCTTTTGAACATCTCTTTATTAGAATTAAACTAAAAGTAGTGCTTCGATAATTGGGGTTATATACATACCGCCTGGGCAAGGGTTGGAAGAATTTTTACAGGAATTTGATAAACTGATACTAAACATAGAAATAAAATCAAAAGAAATAATCCAAACCGGAGATTTTAATATAGACATATACACAGTGATATATATATATATATATATATATATATATATATATACCGGTTAAAAGGTTCATTAGACCCCATCTACAGGGGATATCCTTTTCTTTGCTACTCAACAGGTTAAGTCCGTTCCGTTTGGTCCTCTGAGTGCATGCGATACCTACCTTCGTAGAAGTTACTGGAGTGTGACACGTCGTGGAGCTGCTGAGGCAGAACGAATCCTCCGAAGACCATGTCCGAGATGGCCAGATTCAAGACAAAGACGTCCGTCGCAGAGATCGTTCCGGTTGACTTCATTTGGCGCCAGATGCAGATGAAGATGAGGAGGTTACCACCGAACGACAGGATCAGGCATGTGCTGAGGAGGGCGACGAAGAACTTGACGAATTCATCCATTACTCCGTCGCCAAAACAACAACACATCTTTCAGAAGCTGCCTAGTAGGCCTATCCAATTACTAAACATTTTCTGACCTTTATAAAGACTCTGCTTGCTGCTTGTTTATGGTTATAAATAGAAACATGCATGCTTGAGTATAGACTTATACATAGGCTACAGCCGTGGTTACACGTGTGAAGAGGTATATATATATAGAGGCCTACGCACGTTTATGGATCGCTGCGTTTTAAACTTTAGATACTTAATACTTATATATATATATATAATATAGAATTTTATATATACACACATATATAAATATATATGTAAATACTGCCGACTCAGTAGATTCATTCAAGTCTAAGCTCGAATCTTACCTGTTCGCAAAGGCTTATTTCTCCCGCTATTGTTGTAAGGCGCCATTGTAGCGGTATGGCCGTATTACGGCGCCATATAAATTGTTATTATTATTATTATTATTATTATTATTATTATTGCTGCTGCTGCTGCTGCTGCTGCTGCTGCTGCTGCTGCTGCTGCTGCTGCTGCTGCTGCTGCTGCTGCTACTACTACTACTACTACTACTACTACTACTACTACTACTACTACTACTACTACTACTACTATATATGATATATTATATATACATATATACATATATATACAGCAGTATAGACGTTTATCTACATTGTAAAGACAAGTTTATAGGCTCTACATGAAATGATAAGCAAATAAATATATGTTTTAGTATGTATTCGGAAGAAGATAAACATACCACTTGTACTCAAATCAGCGCCTGCTGCAACACTCGTCTGTCGGGTTTTCTCAGGCTGAACGCTTTTCTGGATGACGGATGCAACCGCAATATACATGCGGTGATGGTGATGGGTGATGCTGCTGCTGCTGCTGCTGCAGGTGAAAGCGACGAGTGCGAGCGACATCTATCGTTTTTCGTCGTATTCAAAAAAGCTTAAGAGACTTCTTAATTGATACGAAAGCGTCCGGACGTGACTGAGGAATTACTTACGGAAACCCCAGCATGAGCGTATTAGTGAATCCTCCTCCCGGTGGGTGCGCATGGGGCGTGGGGAGCCGGGCGAATTGCACCACGGCCTCGGGGTGGTGTAGTGTTAGTTAAGAGTAGTTAAGATTGCTCGGATCGTTGTATTAGTTGTACTCTTGTATATGTGTTGTTTTTTTCTTTTTTCTTTTCAGTTTTGTCTGTTTGATGTTATTCCTCTTGCGCTTACTCTCTTTCTTCTCCTTCTTTCTCTCCTTTACTGTTCCCAACGTAAAACTCAACTAATTACATAGACAATGGTTCCTAAATCGACCTTGGGGACGACCTCATACTTTCTCTTGTCTATTAAATCAAGTGGGTAATTCATACGTACAGGTGGCCCATTAGCGGGACCTTGGTCCCTTTGGGCTTTCCTTTTTGCCTTCATAGACTTAGTTAAGTGATACGATGTAAAAAAAATAATATGTTATTATTGTCTTGATTGCAATAAATGACATTGAATTGAATTGAATTGTGTATATGTGTATGTATTGTGTATGTATGTATGTATGTATGTATGTATGTATGTATGTATGTATGTATGTATGTATGTATGTATGTATGTATGTATGTATGTATGTATGTATGTATGTATGCTTGCATACGGCACACACTACCGACATCTGTCCAAAAAAACGTTTGGCTGTAACTGGCATGATGCGCATAAATCAGAAGTTGGTGCGGTAAGTTACGTCATCTGTTGCTCTATATGGGCTAAATTGACCTGAAATTCAAATAAAGGATAAAACTGCCTGGCTCTAAAAGGTCGGCACATGCAGTTACCTTGATATGATAACCAAAAATGACCTTTAAATGGCATGCAACAATGTAGAACAAGCCACAACTGTGTCTGATTTTAGTCGACATAATTTCGTCGTCTGCAGGCAATTCCCGTTTATATGACTTCTATGACTGATAGCCATCAGCCAGCAACACATCAAAGCATCTGTCCGTGTATACGTAAATGCGCAAAAAAAAGTGATCGGGATAAGCTATCTTCAATCATAAGGCGACTTATGAGAGGACATTACTTACCTGAAGACAATCCTTCCTATGCTCAACTCTGTCAATCAGCTGATATCCGTCTCTTCTTAGCCATAAGAAGCTTTGATGGTCATGTCCTTCATGGTCTATTGCCTCCAATTAAATCGACCGGTTACCTGTTGCGCCCCAGAGGCCATAATCTTACTCTACCTCGTTCTGATAATCTGATTAGAAAAAGCTTTATTATTAGGATGCTTTTTGATGTTGTTTAATTAGTAAAACTTCTCAAATTCTGCTACCCTTTTCAGATAATAGTAACTATTATAGATTTAAATTTTCTCTCTTGTTATGATGCTTTGATTTAGTGTTATTAGTAATTTTCTACTTTTAAAAATTTAAATGTATACTCTTTTTTTTAAATTTTTTTTTATTTATTTTTTTTCAAATATTATTATCTTCTTATTACTTCTATGTTTTATATTTTTCTATACTTGTTCACCAATGTGCGGTTCGCTTTTGGTTTATCAATAAAGAATATTAATAATAATAATAATAATAATAATAATAATAATACTTTCCAAGTGCGAATTAAGACATATGTATTTCTTTTGAACGTCTTATGTGCACGTAACTTGGTCTGTTTGATTATGCATGTAGGCTATACACCCTATGCTTTCCTAATGGGCGTATTAATTCCCTATGATTTTGTTTTGTGCCCATGGGCAATTGTAGGCCTAGTATTATTAGCCGATATATACGTATATAAGCCTACGCTTTTGTAGTTTCCAATTATTATGTATAGCCTACAGGTCTAGTAACACTGTTAACGAGTAGTCTGTAGTCAAATGCCCATCGTGTAGGGCAGTGATTCCCAATCTTTTTAGGCTACGGAACCCTTTTGACTTGACATTTTTTTGACTGGAACCCCTACCTAAACAAAACACATTGTGGTACAAACAGTGATCCAGATATGTAGAGTTTAATCGATAAATTGTTTTAAATAAATCTAATTTTCCACAGAACTCTTGTCTTCACCTCACAGTCTGATTTATAATGTAGCAACACTTCAAAGAACACTTATCCAATTGCTTCATAGAACCCTTGTCTTCCGCGGAACCCACTTTGGGAAACACTGGTGTAGGGCATAGTATAGTATTCATAGCCGATACATATTATTACGCAACACTGTTACAGGAAAAACCGAACCACTACAGTTATAATGGAAATTACTACATTTAGACCTATTAAATTACTAGCCTATGTTTAGGCCTATTCAAGTTAAATCCCTTTAATTTTAAAATAGTTTAATTATAATCTACGTTCAAAATGTCGTCCCAATCGTCTTCAACACATAGGCGCTAAGGCGTACCTCAAGGTGCGCACGCCATTTCAGACGACGAGCCGCATTGGTTTCCAAGTCGTTTTTTAGTAAACAATCTTGTCGTTAAGGTGTTCAAAATTTAGTTGACTTCACAGTAAAAACAGTTTCATTGAAAGTTTATATGTTGCGAAAGTTGATTCTTCGATAACTAAAAGATTAGTTTGTTTTCGTTCGCAGTGTATACTCTAAGCGTAATTGTGACGACCACTGCAGCTCGTTCCTGCGTCGCGTGCGTGACCGCGTCAGATCAACACTCTCGCAGATCAAAGGCAGATAAAACACCAATCCTCGCCGTAGGATTAGCTCTAATCTTTGATGTGTAATTTGAAGCAAAACACATCGAAATTAAATATAGTACGCTAGCTATGTTTGTAATTGTGCCTGTTCAAATTTATATAGGCCAAAGCTAACACTTCATACCCATGGCTGCCTCAGGGCAAGCTTAAGGGACTGCTCTTCTTCTTCTAAGTGCATGTAACTTAACCTATAATTATGCATGTTTGCTTTCCTATAATAGGCGCGTTAATTACCTATGATTTTGTCTATACTGAAAACTTATGGCATGATCTATTCTATAGAAGCAATGTTTCACTTGTCCCTTATATGCAATTGTGGAGCCTATTTCACTGATGCTTTGTTATGGACTATTCTGTGAGTGCATTGATGGGGACTGATCCTTAGAGCTCTACGCAAACTATACAATTCTTGTAATTCATTTCTTGTTGCGTTGGTGCAACTTACTCTGTTGTTATGTTTGGTAATCTGTTCATTGAAACCACTAGGTGGCACTGGTGGCATTGATGGTGTCATATGGGTAATAATGGGGTATGTGCCACAAATGCTTTACACCTATTCTATTTCTGTAATTTATTCCTTAGTTGCACTGGTGCAACTTACTCTACTGATGAGTTATATAGGGTATTCATTGGAACTATTGTGTAAACTATACATTAGTTGCATTGATAGTGGTAATTAAGTCATTATGTAACCTAATGCTATAGATTTGTTAAGCAATCTATTCTGTGGACGCATTTTGTGCACGATATGTCTGTGGAGTATAATCCAAAATGTGGCTGCAGTATGTGGTGATTTTTTCGGAGGCCCTGGTGTGATCTACTTCACAGTTGTATTGTGTATTAAAACCGGTCGATTTGCACAACACTATGCCTTTAGAGTACGTGGTCGAATGCGAATTAGGTGTTTGACAACTATATATCCAAGTGTGTGATTCTTTATCATGCTCGCAATCAATTAAGGATTGCAAGGTGGTTACTTATTTGACTGCCTTACAAAATGCTATAATTATCTAAATTATCCACAATAATCACAAATAATAGTTTGCAGGCTGTACCTGGTGTAATATGTATAGGTATGTGTATGTAAGGGTGTGCGGATGCATGATTGCACGTGTTGTCTGTAGTGTGGGTGTGTGTGCACATGTGTGGGTGTGTGTGAAAGATGTGTGCATAGATATTTGTCGGTATGCATGCAAGTATGTGTGTTTGTGTGTATATATAATTATGTTTGTGGGCGTGCATGTATGCATGCAGGAAGGAAGATATGTACGAGTGATTCCAGGAGTGTAAGTAAGTTGACGTACATGGGTGAAAGTAATAATAATAATTATATTTTTTATTATTTCAAATTGACAGACGCAGTAAGATTACATTGAAACACGAAAGTACAATCAAGACCTTAATTAAACACACGGTTTGGCAGCCATGAAAGGCGCCGCACTAGAGGGAGGTTACGGGAGTCGATCCGCGTACCTGATGCTCTCCTGGGGCCGTATTCATGAGACACGCGTAACTCTTACTCCCAGCTTAAATCTGGCTTACGCCGGAGTAGTGGGTTAAATCGGTATTCATGAGACAAGCGTACCGCCTTACTCTGGGTGTAACGCTACTCCGAATCGACCCTAGGAGTAAGGCCGCTATTCCCAGCGTAGCGGCTATAAACAAAGATGGCGGCGTCATAATTCGCCGCTTCGATGAGGTTTTAGATGTCAAAAAGTCTTTCAGAGGTGCCGTAATTAGCTCGTATTGTTCACCGACAACGAACTTTATATTGCTTTTCGTTCTGGCTGTCACAAACTGCTAAAATTTGATGAGATGTCTGACGATGATGCATTCGAAGTGCCGCGCATGGGTTCCTTACAGTACTGTCGGTAACGCGGGTTTATTTTCACGTATATTATTATTATTAATGTTGATTTCTCATTCTTAAGCAATTGACTAGCATAGACATTACAAACATTATACACATTATTTTATAGTAACCTAGCTGTAATGCAATCTTTCATAATAATGCAGAGAATATCAATTTACCCTCATTAATTTATCTTGTGTTATAATTTAGCTGTTATTATTTAACCATAAAATCATCCAGACTTACTCTAACCCACGCCTGTTTTGATTTTACGTTTATGTTAAATATGATTCGTTTTGATTAACGGCCGTCTGTTAATCTTTATTTGTTTACTTCAGCTGTCAGGAATGACGGCATAGGCCTATAAATACCTTGTAAGCATGCTAAAATAATCCATAACCACTCAAATCATGACGAGTGTACTTTCGCGCGGGGAAAACCCACCATTTACGCCCGGAATAACTAATCCCTTGGATACTCCGGTCTCATGAATACGAACCACGACTAAGTGCTATTCGGGGAATAGTTACTCTCGGCGTAGGCGCTACGCTCAGACTAGCTTAATCTTGTCTCATGAATATGGCCCCTGGCCATGAGTGTTACCACTACTCTATTCCCCCTCCCCATGTGTATAAGTGAATGTGGGAATATCGATACGAAAGTATGCATGCAAATGATTGTGCCTGAATAAGCTGTGGTTGTTCTTGCTCGAGCACATATATACTTGACACCCCGGACGTTTAATCCGCGGAATTTTTATATATGTAGGCCTACATATGATTAAACTCAGGTAATGTTATCTTGGCGGTAGTTAAGTATTAGCTAAGAAAAATTACACCATTGTATAACTAATGTTATGCTCGCAGGATTTAGTTAAGCATTGAGTTATCATGGCATTTTGAGTGATGGCTGATGAACTCTGTATTACTACCCAAGTGGCCCAGGTAGCTGGGTTTATAGACCCCTTTGGGTCTCCTGTATTGTATGTTTTGTGTTATCTGTGAAACGTTTGGTTACCGAAATATGAAAATATCTTAATTATCTTATCTATTGAACGGTATGACTAATCTTCATTAATGAATGCCAGAAAAGCAAGGGCAAAGCTCATAATTATCAGGAAGACTGCACTTCATTTACAATCACTGGTTATGACTCCTATATTCTGGGTAATTACCTGACACCAGCTAATAATAATAATAAACAAATAATAGGCCTATGCCAGATGAATGGATGAATGGCAGGCCTAATCCGCATCAAAAGAATCACAGAAAATCAAGCGCAACTCGTATCAGCTCACAGTGCCGCACACCACGTGATCCGCATCAAGAATCGCATAGAATCCACTGCGAGCTCGTATCAGGAAGTCAGTACAGTTTTAGTTATTCCCATGAATTGTTTATAACTCCTTGTATAGCTATTATGGTTTGCTACGTCTGACGTTAATAATTAATATTGAACGACCAATATCTAACACAATTATTTCAGGGGTAGGTCTAACCCTCAAAGAATCAGCGTGAAGCTAGTTAGCGCTAGCTGACATAAACAATATAGCATCAATTAGTGAATGGAAAAGGCACTATTGGTCGCCGAATCTTTTCAGAATCCATTGCTAACTATCACAAGTAAAATGTCTACTTCTAGTCAGAGCCATTTTCTTAATTATATAACAATAACGTGTAATCTCTCCGCTGCGTTTTAATGACATAAGCGCGCCCGACATCCCCGAAGTGTTATCACATGCTACATAATAGGCCTACTACTATAAAACATTTATTTCACAGTTTTATAATTTCATTTTATTTTTATTTCACGTCCAATTCAACTACTAAACATAAAAGTCATATAAGAAAATGCACATGTATATTAAATCCAGTTTAAAATTACGTAGAAAAGCACCAGAATCCCGCAATCAGGCTTTCCCCGAGATCTACACCGTATCTCAAAATAAACTGTGCAAAATTGTTTCTGTCAGAACTTCGTTAAATTTCCATCAATTTTAAAGAATTTTGGTAGGTAGATGGCAAAATGGCTGAAATTTTATGCTATACATAAATTTTCCACCTCACCTGACTCATGTCACCGCACTACCTTGTTAAACACAGATGTACCAATTTCTTATATAACGCTTAAATTTTAACAACTAACGTCTCGAAACTTGGCTGCACTGAAATCCATTTCATCGAGACAGGTGTCAATGTGAATGGGGCCCACTATCGCGACAACCTTCTTGCCCAGAAGCTACTGCCAGACATACGCCGGATATCCCAGGGCGAGTTTTTTGTCTTTCAACAGGATGGCGCCCCGGCGCATCGAGCACGCGACACTGTCTCTTTCCTTGAGCGAGAAACGCCCGACTTCATACCTCCAACACTGTGGCCGCCGAATTCACCGGATCTTAACCCAGTCGACTATAGCATATGGAGTGTGCTGCAGGAAAAGGTTTACCGCTCCAGGATAGCCAACGTCGACGAACTCAAAATGCGTCTGATCGACGATTGGGCGCGTTTTGACCAGTCGATCGTTGATGCTGCTATCAGTCAGTGGCGTTGCCATCTAAGCGCTTGTGTCCGTGTAAGCGGGGCACATTTCGAGCACCAATTCTAACACTTTTAAGCAGATCTGTCATAACAATTAAAAACCCTGCTAAGTAAACCATATTTTACTTTACTGCGTGCTAATTAAGTGGTCAGATAGTTTGTTGCATGTAATAAGATTTAAGCGTTATATAAGAAATTGGCACATCTGTGTTTAACAAGGTAGTGCGATGACGTGAGTCAGGTGAGGTGGAAAATTTATGTATAGCATAAAATTTCAGCCATTTTGCCATCTACCTACCAAAAATTATTAAAATTGGTGGAAATTTGACGAAGTTCTGACAGAAACAATTTTGCACAGTTTATTTTGAGACACGGTGTATATTGAAGACTCGCCGTTTCAAGAATTCCTACTCTAATCCATTGGTTCCTCTGCCCTCCAAGCTTTCTCGTCCTCAACGAAACCCACCGTAACAGCTGCTCTGTTTACTCTTTCGATTTTGGTAAGGGCCGAAGACTTTGTATCGTAGAAGGGTTGATTCTATTTCAATGGGGAGACTTTGTTCCGATATACAGAGTCTCCGGGGGAGACATTATTTCAGCCAGAGGGAGACTCTGTTTCGGGGGTAGACTTTATTTCGTGACACCGGCCACTAAGAATAAATAATTATGTGCAATTAAATCGCCGATCGCAGTTTGTAACAACAACGCATGCACGGCACTGTTTCACTCATAGACTATCTTCGGAGGATTTTGCGCAATTTAGAACTGTAATTGGTGAATATTGTCTGACAAGTAATCAGTGGCGGCGCCGCCTATGTTTGTTTTTAAGGTTTTACGGCAAAAACATAATTTTGCCGTACACTTTTACCCAGACCCTCTAATTTGCCGTACTACTTTTCAAATCGTGGCGCCGCCACTGCAAGTAATAGCAACATTAGGGGCCCGCGCATTTGTCTTTTATACGATATAACCTACCAGTGTGTTTGGTAAATAGGCCTACGACTACATAATGTATGTATGTATAGGCCTACAACATACAGCACACCAGCTGTATTTTGATATCGTCTCCTTCATAAGGTCAGAAGCACACACACGACAGAACATCGGCGGCACTCAGGACTTGTGAGCGAAGAACTTGCTCGATGTCCTTAACAGCAAATAGCCTATAGCTCTGAGTGGAGGCGCGAACCCGTACTCTCCGCGTTACAAGGCCGATCGTATCAGCCTTCGTGTGTCCCGTCTATGTGTGCATAGGCCCTATGTTCGTGTGCGTGTATTCGTGCATATATATGTTACAGGGAATGTGTATTTTGAGGGAATATGTATATTCCCTGAAAATTTCAGGGTATATGTATATTCCCTGATTCACTCAGGGAATGTATACATTCCCTGAAAAAACCAGGGTATATACATATTCCCTGAAATCTTCAAGTGATTTCTATACACATTCCCTGAAAGCTTTCAAAGACACAGCGACATAAAGTCAACAGTAGGCCTAGTGCTTAGCTAGGGTTATAATTGGTCGCTAATTGGAAGGTTCTATCACTGCATACCTCCTCTGATGCGCAAACGCCCATTGTTCAATAACTGTACGTAAATATAGGATCAAATCTTCAGAATAAACAACATCTCACTTCATAGAAGATGGGTTTTATTAGTAATCAGTGTTATCACTGTTGAAAAATGAAAATCCTAAGCTAGAACATTAAAATAACCAAAGAAAACCCTAGCCATCGGTTTCTACTCAAAACTGAAGTCTCACCTTTTCAATACTCCTACTCTGACTCATCTGATACTCCGCCTTCCAATTATACTCGCCGTAAACGACACCCGCCTTGACAGCTGCTCTGCCTCTCCTGATCTGGTACCCTGGAAATCGGACATGGACCTCTTTTGGACTACTCTCTGGAAACCCCCTTTGATTTGGTTGTCCTCCTGGAAATCGGACCATGAAACTCAAAAAATAATTTCCTAAGTTTTGAAAAGGGCAACAGGTTACTTCCAGAAAACTTCCAAAACAGTTCAGTCTGAGTCTGCAGTCTCCTTTAGTCTTTCGACTAGTAATATTTTAAATATAAATAAACTAGCATAGCATGCATATTGCGCCATTTATTTATTGACCTCGACCATCCAGACCGTTTAAAAAATTGATTAAAGCCCTAGGTTTTAGGTTTGGCGGTTTCCCTCGTAGAATGAAGTGACCAACGACTGTAGGCGGTTCAAGTAAGCATCTGTCGGCCAATGGGCGTTGATTTCATTTTGGTTTACACATCTTACAAGCATAGGCTGCTGAATTTAATTATATGCATAGCCTAGGCAACATCGTCCGCTTTGTGGAATGGAGGCGAGGCGCAGGGACGGTCGGTCGATCGGTGGTAGCCCCCACCCTAGGCCCTTCACCCTCCCTCTGGCCCTCTAGCGGTCGGACGGATGGATGGAGATGCATCGCTAGGGCAGACTAGACCCGACAGGGCATACCCCGTACAGGCCCTACCTCGATCAATTGACCACTTGTATATATATAACCGAGCTGTGGGTCGACTAATTTGTGTATACGAAAGCCAGGTAAGCTGGCTAGAGGTCATACCTGTACTTCTAGAATGTATACAAGTTGTTCCAATTATCCAAATTTACCCCCCCCATACACTCATATTACTATGGAGTTCATTGCTATGAAGATACTTACAGGGTTGAGAAACAAGTCTGTAGTTTCTATATGCGATTAGATTGCCATGAACAAATACGAACTTACTATTGTGGTAGATGGCGATCAAGAGGAAGCCATACGGGCATTTTTTGCTCACAACAACTGGAATTTTGAAAAAATTGGTAATTATGAAGACGATGCGTATATATATATATATATATATATATATATATATATATATATACTGAAATTGTATAAATTGTTTTGTGTGGTGAACCCTGTACAAGTAGGCCCTATTGTTCTTCAGGTAGCGCTATACGTGCGCAAATAAGATTGAACTAAGATTTATAAATATTAAATTAAATTGCATTTATTATCCTTGCAAATATTTAGCTCAAACCATGCTATAGAAATACATAGTAATAATAACATCAGCAATGTTAGTATAATGACAACTGATGTGAACAGCAGTAACAGCAGTAATGATAATAAATGGCCAATTAAAAATGTAATTATTAAAATTACCATGATTATTATTATTACGATATGTAATAAGACAATAAACATATGCATAACCCAGCTAAGCTGTCGTTCAAGTCAAGTCGAAAGAGCTAATTGTATGTTGATGACATTATAAATATATCTCCAACCAATCGAAACTGCCTTTGTTCCAATTGCAGAGTTGGAACCACCAAAGAGAAGAAAATCTTGTATGGATGCCGCTTCGAAGGAGGTCTTGGTCGCGTCCAATGGAAATAGTACAGAGTCAGAAATTGAGGCTCAAAACAGTCATGACATTCAAGTGTCAGCTGATCATTTGCAGCTGCAGGGTGAAAATCATCAATCGGAAGGCGCCTGTCCTCTTTGTTTTCTCTCTCCGTGCGTGGGTTCTGCATCTCCAGGTTGGCTTGGCGGAGGACAAGCAGCGCATGCAGCTAACAGTCCAATACGAAGAGTAATTTATGGAAAATATTGGAAGATCATTTGCAACTTGGGTGGGTGGACGAGCCCATTATATCTGGCCAAGAAACTAACGGAATCGAACGGTGTACTTCACATGCGGGAAATAATGCCAGATTGCGTAGTGCGAAAAGTGAGATCGTTGTATCCGAATCCAACAGGCACGCCTTACATGGGCCACAAGTGGGAGTAACATTGATACTTTGGATAATTCGCCGGACTTTGTTTAGACAGAGAGATTTTTATTGTACACTTACTTTCTGACATAAAGCAGAATTTTATCGATTGTGAGCTGCTTATGTACACCTGTCATAGCTATGATTCAATGTAACATAACATTCCCCCATTTTAAATTTATATAGCGCCTCTTCAAGATTCCTACTCAGAGGTGGATTTAAACCTGAATTGCCCTCAATTGCTCGGCGCCACACGAAAACCACGTTACGGAGACTAGGTTTTTCATAAGTGCTATGTCAAATCAATTTTGCAATGGCCACAGTCCCTTGTCCGTTCAATCTTCTTTTTTTCTTGCTTGGATTAGGACCTCGTTGAGGGGGGGTAAGCCACAGATTCATTTTTATACAGATTGGAGCATCTTGTTACAGATCGGATGCCCTTCGTGGCATCAACCACAGTTTTCCGCTGTGGACCTAGTCTTGGTGATGAACACATGCCCGCTAGGCAGAGGGTCATCAGGCTTATTTAAATTGAGTCATGTGCTCCCATGTCACAAGGCTGTTATTGGATATTTGCAGCTTTTAGTTGTCAAGCAAAATGCCACTCTTTTTCTACAGTGTGCCCTACTAGCCTTGCCGCTGTTGGTCCGCGACTGCTTATTCGTCAGATATAACCCTGCTTATTTCGCAGCTGACCTCTATTTCTAGAGGTCGTTCCACTATCCGCCACCTGTGGACGCGTGTGATAGCAGTCAGCTCTGCCACACATCAGCTCTGCCACACATCTCTCTGTCCTATGCCAGGCCAAAATCCGGGGAGGTCAAGCAGAGTAGACAGCAGAATGCTAAGGTGGTTATGTGTAATGACGGTTGATGGTTATGTAGCACTGATATGTTTGATTTTAGTGTATCATACAATATTGTCACAGCTCTTACGGTTATTCTACTGTGTAGGGTGCATTGCTTTCATTTGAAAAGCTCTCACTGTCTCCTAATTGGTCGTCATCGGATTCGTCCGAAGAGATTTCACTCTGGCAGGTCTCCTTATCTGCAGAAGTTTCTGTCACAGACTCCGATATTGCTTTAGATGCTGACCACACGGCAATGTACAAATTCCAAATGTTCTCAACAAATACGTAGGTCTTGCGCCGATACACTTTTTTCCCGATTTGGCGACGTGGGTTTTTCGAACGAACAGTCGTGCATATAGACGTGTATGGTCTGTCGACGTGTTCGTTCCAGTCCAAGACAGCCAGATTGCTCCGCAGCTCGTACATTAAATTCCCGTAGTGTATCCGTTTATCCAGATAGATCAGACAAACGTTATTAAAACTTTCCACATAAAATGTGTCGTGGCCTTTGACATAATCTTCAGCGTGCTTGTACACTACCAACGACCGAAGAAAGTCCTGGAGCATTGTAATTGCAGCCTCATTTGAAACAATTCGAACTTCAATCATATGCCCCGGCTCTTTGCAGTGGGAAGTTTCATGGCACTTGCTGTGGTTGTTCTGAAAATGAGGGATGCATGATTCTATGAGCTTACGCAGGGTTTGGGCATCTCCATTGCAATTGTCCATACACCAATAGACGTGGTTTCGAATGGCAGCACCCTTGTCAGAAAGCTCGGGATGCCATGTTTTTCCAATGTTTTTTTGTGCTCCTTGCCCAATTTTTTTCACCCCGGCTGTTATAGGACGGGTGCAGTGCCAGCGGTCATTGGAATTCCTGGCTTGCTTCCTCTCACGTAGGCGCTTGTTGATTGTCATGTTTCGATCATGCACATGATGGGCAACTTTAATGTTGCTGAGATCCAGGCTCTCGTACATCCTGTCGAATCCCACTGCCTCGTGACGCTGTGAACAGTTATCATCATTCCCGTTAATGTGTTGAATATCAACGACTTTGTGAGTTTTCAACCCGATAGCAACATGGTCGGTGTGATAACTATTTCGTCTACAATGATGTCGTGCGTCAGTCATTATAGAGATAGCTCCATCAGGCGACAGTGAAGACTCCTGCGCTCTAGCGCCAAATATAGATTGCTTTCGCAGGTTCTCAGAAATGGCACTAAATGTAACCATATTCCTCCTGCGGAAAAGGTCTGACAATAGTCCAAACCGACTGAAGTCGCTAAAGCGCTCGTACTGTATGGGTGTCATACCAGAGGCCAGGTAGCTCAACATCACTCGGTGGTTGACTTCAAATTCCTTCCGCTCGCTGTCTATTGTGGATGAGGAACTCCACTGAAAGGAGTGTTTTTTCGCACACTCCATATCCACCGACAGCACATGACCACTGTGTGTCCATGACTTCACTGAATACGGCGTCACACATGTGGATGAATGTTGTGAGATTGTGTCGATCAACTGGGCAATGCTGGAGCACTGCCCAACAAAATTCTCATGTGCAGTCTCCAAAGCTGTTGCTGGAGCTGCTGATATTGCTGCTGTGACAGATGCTGGATCAGTCAGTGAAGTTGATTCACTTACTTCTTCCGTGACTGAAGACATCGTGAGTGTCTGCTGCGGATGTTGAGTTGCAGAAGAGAGCTTATTGGTGTCAACATCCATTATGACTTTCACCAGAACTTCTCTCAAACTTTTTACTCCCAACGCCAAGCGAATGTCCTCACATTTTTGCTCAAATTTAAGTTTATCACTGTCGGTTGTAAAAGTTAATTCAAAATGTTTCCTTACAGAAACGTAAGGGTAGCTATAACTCTTGGTAGATCCATCAGACAACCGTTTTTTAAATGTTCGCATGTTGCCAACTGCAACACCTGAAGTCGGTGTCGTTGGTACAGCGTAGTCTCCATCCATCTTTGGAAATAGTTCGATATAATGATACTAATATATGTCCACTAACGAAATACAATGTTATACTACTATAAGGTCCACTACTGAAATAAGATAATAATATAATATACAGACACGAGATATAAGCTGTATCGACTATGCGATTTAAAATGGCTATGAAGTGAAGAAATTACGAAGCTCAACTCTGCTGCAGCGAAATTCAAACTAGAATGAGTACTGCAAACCAAGACTCAATTGTGAAAGGACATTTCCTAAGTTCATTTCCTAAGTTCATTAGCATAATTTGGCATGTGACCTAGTCTCTCTTCCTTAGGCTGTATATTAGCATCTGATACTGGTGCAAATTCTTAGAATATGAAATACAGCTTATTGTCTTTAGTGTTCCGGGTATAATAAGGCAACGGTGACAGCATCAACAGCTGGCATTTATATACAGGTTTACGACCCAAAGCTCGGTTATATATACAAGTGGTCAATTGATCGGGGTAGGCCAGAGGGAGGGTGAAGGGCCTAGGGTGGGGGCTACCACCGATCGACCGACCGTCCCTGCGCCTCGCCTCCATTCCACAAAGCGGACGATGTTGCCTAGGCTATGCATATAATTAAATTCAGCAGCCTATGCTTGTAAGATGTGTAAACCAAAATGAAATCAACGCCCATTGGCCGACAGATGCTTACTTGAACCGCCTACAGTCGTTGGTCACTTCATTCTACGAGGGAAACCGCCAAACCTAAAACCTAGGGCTTTAAATGAATTTTAAAACAGGGTTCAAATAAAACAAGAAAAGCCAAAGAAAAAACCAAGGTCCAGGAAAAACCTCCATTTCCCAAGCTCGGATAAAAACTCAAGATCAATTATAACCCTAGCTAACCACTAGGCCTACTGTTGACTTTATGTCGCTGTGTCTTTGACAGCTTTCAGGGAATGTGTATAGAAATCACTTGAAGATTTCAGGGAATATGTATATACCCTGGTTTTTTCAGGGAATGTATACATTCCCTGAGTGAATCAGGGAATATACATATACCCTGAAATTTTCAGGGAATATACATATTCCCTGAAAATACACATTCCCTGTAACATATATACATGTAATCTAGTCTAATGATCTAGTTATAATACAATATAACCTGATCTTATTACTGCTATAGCACCATTATATTAATGCACAAGCAGTGGCGGCGATCTTGTCTGAGAGGTGGGGGGGGGGACAAAGTCGGCCACGATCTCGTCGACGACCGTTTTTTTAAATCTTGTCCCCCCACAAATTTTTCTGCCACTTCATCTCCAAAAAATTTCGCTTTCATCTCCGAAAAAAGTTGATGACTTTTTTAGTCATTAGCCTCTTTATACTAATTTTTTCCCAGTGGTAAATTTTTTCCCTCCGTACACTTTTTCCCGGATCTCCATCTTCCAAAAATCAACAAAATTTTTAATCTCATCTTCCAAAAAAGTTAATGACCTTTTTTAGTCCTCCACCTACTTTCGTCACTTTTCCATGCCTTCTAAATAACTCACGACTTTTTTGGCCTTTTTTCCTTCTCTTACACAATTTCATAATTTCATAACTTTTTTCTTCTAATTTTTTTGGGGGGACACTTCTCCTCGAAACAACTTTTCTGGTCAAAAAGGCACTCAAAACTCATTTTCGCCCTCACACACAATTGCATTTCTTGACCTTTTTTGATGTATCTTAAAAATTTGGAGGGTCCGATGCATGGCGTGACCCCGCACTCTTAAAGGTGGGGGGGGTCTTGTCCCCCTCGACCCCCCCTAGATCGCCGCCCATGTACACAAGCGTCAATAGTCGCTTGAAGTTGGAGAAGCCCCATTGCGAAATCCAATATGCTCATGCCATGAAGTTTTAAAACCAACGTAATCATGCCTTTATCGACTACTACAAGGCCTATGTGTTCTTTTCAAGGTGTGTCATGCTTGAGGCGTAAGCGTTTTCTCATGCAAGCCTAGGCCTGCTTGTTCGTTTAATCTTTAGCTAGGATCGGTCGAGTCTTTAAGCCTAGCAAAGGATTTTAGGCCTACCAGCGACGTCGTACCATCGTTTATCTTCTGATCAAGACAGGTGGAGCCCTGAAATACAACAGATTAAATAGTAATCGGATATACATATAAGGAGACGAAAATACTGAATCTATAGGCTACTGGGCGGGCGCAAGAAGTCCTCATGCATATTCAACGTCACGAATGGTAAGACAGATTTATATGCAAATTCAGTTGACACAGGCTTTGACTGACATGTGGCCTGACCCGCCCACTCACAAGGACGTCGTGAGTTGTGACTTGTGGACCCAAGCGTCAGTCATACCGTCGTGAGTTAGTAATCATGGGAAAGTTTACTCCGGATTAATGATCCATTTATTTTACTTTCCACAAGGAATGTAAGTATCTATCCTTTATTTCTTAGCTGTGAAACTTTTCAAAATCTGCGACTAATGGCCCGACTAATGCTCCCTTTAGCGCAGAGAGGTAGGTTAGAGCCTACAGGCCTCGTGTATAGGCATACCTTAGAAGGTGAACAGCTTTATGCGTTGTTAGGTTAACAGGCCTAATATCTGCGCTCGCATGGCAAGAATTTTCATATTAGGCAATTATCAGCAGTGACCTCAGGCTTAAATAAGTAGGTCTGCTACCACAAGTAGCTACAGTTAGACCAGTTCGACTTGATATAAGAAAACCTGCGTTGTTTCAATGATGATATTTCAGACTACTGTCTACGTTGGAACGAAATAATCGAGGATTAAGCCCTAGGCAGTTTTAGGTAATTGTAGGCCTAAAGATCAGATACCTGAGGTAGTTGTAAATTGGTTGGGTTAGCTCTGTTATCGAGTACTTGGACCAATCAACTCGTCAACGACATTATCATCATCACCTGCCACTATTAGGCCCCATATCATTATAATTATCATATGATGACTATTGTTACTACTACTATGACTACAACTACCACTACTACTTCCACTACTACTACTGATACTTCACTACTACTGCTGCTGCTGCTACTACTACTACTACTACTACTACTACTACTACTACTACTACTACTACTACTACTACTACTACTACTACTACTACTACTACCACTACCACTACCACCACCACCACCACCACCACCACCACCACCACCACCACCACCACCACCACCACCACCACCACCACCACCAGTACTACTACTATTACTACCACTACCACCACCATTATTATCATTATTTTTAATTATTATTATTATTATCATCATCATCATTATCATCATCATAGGCGTTTAACTTTCATGGCTCGTATTACGGACTCCCTCAATCACGTGGAGACTTAAAATAACATTTTTAGGTCCTATTTTAAATCAGTGGATTGACTGCTGGTGGTTGTGCATGGCAGACATACCGTCATTATAATCATCATCATCGTCGTCATCGTCATCACCATCGTCAGCGTCATCATCATCATCATCATCAGCAGCAGCATCATCATCGTCATCGTCATCATCATCATCATCGTCATCACCATCATCATCATCATCCTAGTCTTAATTATCATCTCAGTCATCTTCATAATCATCATCTTCATCGTTTGTCGTCATCATTGTCATCACTGTCGTCGTCATTATCGTGGCCAACGACTAGACGAACGCCTGTTCCAATTTTTTTCTACAGCTATGTTTCAGAGAAGTCTACGTACAAAATAGGAGGAAAAACACCAGAGATAGAACAAAAGACACAGAGACAACGATCCACGGTCTTTTGTTTTGCCTCTGTGTCTTTTGTCTCTGTGTAAAAGACACTGAGACGAGACAAAAGACAGACAAAACAAAAGACACAGAGACGAGACAAAAGATAGAGACAAAACAAAAGACACAGACAAGACAAAAGACACCGAGACAAGACAACAGACACAGATACAATATAAAAGACACTGAGACGAGACAGAGGACAGAGACAAAACAAAAGACATGGAGACAAGACAAAAGACACTGAGACAAGACAAAAGTGCAGAGAAAGAAAAAAGAGACCAGACAAAAGACACTGAAACGAGACAAAAGATACAAAGACAAAACAGAAGACACAGAGACCAGACAAAAGACACTGAAACGAGACAAAAGACAGAGACAAAACAAAAGACACTGAGACGAGACAAAGATACTGAGACAAAACACCAGATACTTGTAAACCGCTTACCGTTGACCCAAGACCGTTCCTAATTTCTCTTACTTTCTCAGCATCATCGTTATCTTCATTGTCGTCGGTGACAACGTCATCATCATCTTCATTATCATTCTCCCATCATAGTCATCATCCTAATGATCATCCTAACGATCATATTCATGATCATAGCCATGATCATCAAGATCATCATTACCATTATCGTAGTCATCGTCGCCACCATCAGCGTCGTTGTCGTCGTTATCATCGACAACGACTAAGTGAACAAACTGCGCCAATTTTCTACAGTTACAGTTGAAAGAGAAGTTTCCAGAGATAACAGACAAGAAGGAAAAACACGAGAAGACACATAGGGATTCAAACCGCTAACCGTTGGCCAAACACCGCTCCATTTTTCCCGCTAGGCACCTTTCACCGTTGTCATGGCATCGCTGGCGGCACTTGCTCAAACGCTCTCGGGCGACACTTCGAGCACAGACGACGGCTTCTCGGATCGACTGAGTCATCGCTACACGACGACGATCCTCATCGTATTCGCCGTTGCTGTTAGCACGAAGCAGTACGTGGGAGAACCCATCAACTGCTGGGCCCCCGTTCACTTCACCGACAACCACGTCGAATACACCAACGACTTCTGCTGGGTGCGCAACACCTACTACCTACCCTACGAGGACGAGGTCCCGAAGGAGGGAGAGGACTGGAAGAGGGATACGATCGTCTATTACCAGTGGATGCCGTTGATTCTGTTGGCGCAGGCCTTCCTCTTCTATGCGCCTTGTCTCGTGTGGAGGGGAATGGGTGGAAGGTCAGGGCTGGATGTGACCAGTGTGACGCAGATGGCTAAGACGATTGCCACGTTCCAGATGAAGGAAGACATCAGAGGAAGACTCTACCAGCAGATGGTCTTACAGATCAACAGGTTTGTGTAGGATACAATACTTGTAATAGACTTGTTGATCTGTGATTTAGTATGGCCATCGCATCATCTGCTTGGTATATAGGAGGTCTTTCCTAACGGAACCCTGGTCCTTTTAGGGCCTCCTATTGACCCACCTTCTGTCTGGTATAGCCTTATCGTCTCCATCTATACACCTTATTACCTCAAACCTTTCACAATATATAGTGGCTGTATAATTATGCTGTCATGTGTTCTTTGTGGATCAATAAAAGTATCAATATCAATAAAACTGTAGTTTGATCGAAGAGATAGAGGATCGACTTTAATAGAGTAACTGGTAGATTGTAATCGTAGTTGTAATTATGGATTCATAAAGCGCTTCTTTGAGAGACTCATCAGAGGCATTCCCGACCTATAGACGGAGAACCAGGGTTTGTTTACAATACAATACAATACAATACAATACAATACATTACAGCTGTTATTTGGTATTTCCCTCCTGTGTACAACGCTTAGAGGTGCACATTGAAGCCGAGCAACAGGAAACAGTAAGAACCGTAGAGACAGGAAGAGGTAAGTTACCAGTCGAAAAACTAAAGACAATCTCTTGATGGAAGAGTTGTGAACACGAGGAGACAGAGAGTTCCAGATGGAGGGACCGGAATCTGTGAATGAACGCCAGCTAACACACTTTCCAGAAGATCTGATCGAAGGGATGATCGAATAGTGCAAGGTCCCTAGTAGACTCTCTACACAATTGCCTCCTCTGGGAGGATCAAACGTGCACAGCCACAGTTCAACCAACCAAGACGTCAACTGTTGCTTTGTTGGTTACTCGAATAGCTTCAGATAAACGGAACCACTACAGGTGACTGGCGTCTTTGTTACGGAAATCGTGAAGTAAAGTAGAAATAATCATATCAAGGTGGTTAATTGATTTTAGGATTTCCGTACCGAAGATACCAACCACCTGTATTGGTTATGGTTACCTGAAGCTATTCAAGTAACCAACAAAGAAATATTGGCTATCGATGAACGTTGCAAACTACCTGAATTTGTTTCAGGTATCTGGTGAACAGCAGAAACGAGTCGAAAACGTCTTTCACAATCAGCTTAAAGCACATCTTTTCTCGCACTTGCTGCCGACTGTGCGGACGGCAGAGAGGTAACTACCTCCTGTCTCTGTACCTCTTCGTCAAAATCCTCTACCTACTCAACGCCCTAGGTCAGCTCTTCGTCCTCAACGCACTCCTCGAGACCGACTACCACCTGTTCGGAATCCACGCCCTGCAGTCTCTATCGCTGGGTAAGGATTGGGGTCTCTCGCGGCTCTTTCCCCGCGTCACCATGTGCGACCTGAAGGTTCGACGCCTTGGCAACGTGCATCGATACACGGTCCAGTGCGTTCTACCTGTCAATCTGTTTAACGAAAAGATTTACCTGTTCCTCTGGTTCTGGATCATCGTTGTTATCGCCGTCACCTTCGTATCGCTTCTCAAGTGGTCACTTAGAGCGATTATCAAGATAGATCGGCATAGATATATCAAGAAACACTTGAAACTTTCCGGAGTTAAGGTACGTCTACGTTTGTTCGCCTTGCATTCTGTACACCGCCTACTCTTATTAGGATTCTGGGTAATTGGATAACTAAATCATGGAGTTGAGTAGGTGAAGAATTTTCAGCTGACTATCTGACCAATCTATTTTGTAGATGTGACGCCATTAGGAATGTTGCCTAATAAGTGATTAACTTTATTAAAGTAATTATCTTTAATAACTTATTAAGTGCGTTATCTTCATATTGATTTATGTACTTCTCATTAGTAGCTTATCTGTATTGTATTTTGTTATCTTTGTTTCATAACAGCTTCCGAGTATGAAATTCTACGTATCACCTTCTTTATCTTATCTATTTCATATTCTTGTTATCTTCAACTTATCTATTTTGTATCATTACTATTTTCATCTTATGTGCTTATAGTATTGTCATCTTAATTTCGTCTGCTTTCATTTTTGTTACCTTCATATCATCTGCTCTGTCTGAAATCTTCATTATCTTCAGCCGGAAGACGATGATATGAAGACAAAGATGGTGTCATTCGTGGAGAACTATCTGAATCAAGATGGCGTCTTCTTGATCCATCTCGTGGACCAATCGACGAATACCCTGACGGCGCTCGAACTGACTCACTCCCTCTGGACCAATCAACACGGAGCACCCGGCGAAAAACGCTTACCTGCTTAACCGTAGCCGACTTTATTGATGCCTGGCAAATACAGACACTGCAGTATCTGGCCACATTAATGCCTTCGGTCAACAGACCATGTGACTGTAATTGTAACTGCGATTTCTATAGCGACTCTGCAAGAGAAACTCTTCGGAGGAGCTCCCGACATGATCACACAAAACGACCCTCGAACAGAATGGTTTTAAAAGCTTCTACGAAAGCGAGGCAAAGATAGCAGACGGAACTCATGTCGTAAATTGATAGACGATCTATTCGACAAGGTGGTTCGTCTACTGCTAAGATAGATTTAATGCTGTACAGAGGAAGTTAGGTTTGCGAGACAACCAGGTCGGAGATCGAAGGGACCTGCGGCCAGAGATGGATGAAAATAAGAAACGTAATCGTAATTATTGTATACTCCAAATTTCTAAAGCGCCACTCTAAAGTTGAACGCAGGGCACCAGCTTATTCACGAGCGCTCTTTGTAGCGCTGAATTTGGTTTTCAAAGATGGCATGGAGCATAGCCTGTAAGGCATTACACACAAGCAGTAGGATGTTAAACTCAGATGCATTTCTGGAATGCGATATCCAGCATTCACAGTTGTGATTGGTGACTTGAGATTTGTGATAAGCTCGATGATTAAGACCTCTGGGTTTGAGCGAGTCCCCCTTCCCAGGAGGATATATATATATATATATATATATATATATATATATATATATACAGGGTGCGGCAAAATAAAGTAATCCCCTGCAGTGTTTGGTTGATATCTCAAGAACGAAGTTGGATTTTTATAAGAAAATTTACACGGCCATTGGTCATTCATATCTACGTACAATTGCCAAATTACATTATATTATCACAACAATTGACTAAGTTATGCTATTTGAACAGAGACAAGCCCACGCTTTATAACGTGCAAATTTTACGGTTGCGTTATTGGTTGTACTGTAGCATTTATTATGGGGGGTAAAGGTCGGCTCCACTTCATCGACGAGAAAGCGAAAGTTAACGCTCAGTATTACCTTCGTCGACTGCTTCCGCAGCTCATTGAGGACTGCAACCAGTTGATGCCAGTCTGGTTCATTTTCCAGCAGGACGGCGCTCCAGCGCACACGGCACGTGTCACGCAGGAGTGGCTGCACGCAAACTGTCCTGAGATCATTGAGAAGGACCAGTGGCCACCAAATTCCCCAGATCTCAACCCCCTTGACTATCACGTGTGGGGAGCCATGCTGGAAAGGTATCACAAACTCCAGCCGAAGCCAAAGACAATCGCCGAGTTGAAAGCCGCTTTGCAGTCAATATGGGACGATATGCCACAGGCGCCGATCAACAAGGCCATCAAGAACTTTACCAAACGGCTGAAGGCATGCGTGCAGGCCAATGGTGGACACTTTGAACACTTAATGTAAAATTGAAAGTGCAATTCGTAAAGCTTTGTTGTAAAAATATTTCAAGTTGTACCATTTATTTTTCTTGTTTCTTTACAAAGTAACTATTTTTAACCATGTAAAATCGTGGGGGGTGACGTGTTTGAAATAACATAACTTTGTCATATTTCAAGATTGTTAAATAACATTTGGAAGTTATATGTAGATGTGAACAGACAATATCATTACCAAGTTTTATATAAAAATTCTAAGCGGTTGCTACAGAATTTGCAACACACTGCAGGGGATTACTTTATTTTGCCGCACCCTGTATATATATATATATATATATATATATATATATATATATATATATATACCAATCAATCGAGTCCCCCTTCCCGGGAGGATATATATATATATATATATATATATATATATATATATACCAATCAATCGAGTCCCCCTTCCCAGGAGGATATATATATATATATATATATATATATATATATATATATATATATATATATATATATATATATATATATATATATATATACCAATCATAACCTGTTTAAGAGAGCGCTATTAAATACTCCTCTGTATACCTCCTTCTCTTTCGGGTCTTCTGGCAGCCTTTGTTCAGTACTTGGTACATCTGGACAACCCCTCTGACACGACGCAGCGCTCGTGAATAAGCAGTTGTCCTGAGTTTGGCTTTAAGTAGCGCCTTTAAATTTTTTTAGTTTACGATGCTTCGTTGATATATTGGATACGGCGACTATGTGAAGTGTGATAATGGAAGCAATGTTGTAGCGCCCTACCTGCAAGGAATATTTGTGTAAACTGCGGCCTATGCTCTCCATTCGTTGGCGTTACCGTGTTTAGCGGGTGATGTATCGCTCAATGTGCTGTTCCCATCATGTCTAACGCCGACATAAACCGGAACAAAAATGCGGCATCATGCACCAACCGAGAAGTACTAATGCAGTTCTTAAAAACTCTTAAGGGCGACCGGCGAGATGAGTCCTACGAGGCTTCACCGGTCTTGGTGGCGAATACTACTGCTAAGATGCCAACTGTCGACTCCAGTTGGAACTACGTTGGTTGCGTAATATGTGTTTGCGAGAGCCCACCGGTGGTGACCTATATCCAGCTGTTCCTGCATTGTCTACCTACAGATGACTATTGATATCGTTTACGTTTGCGAGGACCACCTCCCAGAGGTACACTGAAGGAGCTATATAAATTATCCGTATAATTCTAGTATTTTCGACAAACTTTTAGGGTTCTGTCAGCTGCGTCAATTCTGTGGCTGCAGGAGGGCGAAACTTGTATTTTCTGAAGCCTGCTTTCTGTACCGTCGTCCAGTTTTGTCTTTTTTCAGTTTTGTCTGTTTTTCAAGTTTTGTTTGTTTTTATTTTTTCTTCTTCTGTTTTTGTGAGTTTTCAGTGTCTTGATTAGATGGCAAGATGCGATTGAATTTCTTTATAGCAGGTATATGTCTGGATTCAGAGGCGGATCTAAGGGGGGAGGTAATCCGACCATAGCCCCCATTTGATATTTACACAGGACGTGCCCACTCCCCCCGTATCATGAAGTAGACATTACTATATATTATAGGCATCATCTTACAGTAGACTAGCACCAACAATGCAGGATCCGTACTGTGAGCGGAACGACGAGATTAACGAATTAACCAAAATTATTTTAAGGACTTATGTAGGCCTATGCCATATCAAATTACACAAATTGGCACATGACGCTCTTACTAAACGGGAAAAAATATTTTCCCCCCTCGTAAGCCTTCTGGACCCGTCGCTGTCTGGATTAGGGATCAATTTATGCCTGTAGGCCCCTATATATACTCCATTCTTATCTGTCGGATTTCTACCCATGGCTTTTCCAGTGGCTTATGATTTTCACCCTAAGCGACAATCGACTGATGTCTTGGACATTATGATGACGGCGCTATAGAAGTCATTGGATTAGATTAGCTTAGATTACGATTCTCGTTTAACCTCCTGACCCCATTCATTCAGAAAGTACCAGACCTAGACCCTTTTAATGACCAAACACACTCTTTGCAACTGTGTAATAATAATCTTCGTTTAATATTTTCAAACTGACAATAACGCAGTATGATTACAAATCAGTATGAACGGATGATCACAAGTTATTACAGGAGTCGAATTTAACTGTACACGGCAGCCATGCAAGGCGCCCATCACGTCCTACATCTCATTTTAACAACGCGCCATCTCGCGAATGAAGGGCTGAGTGGACCTAAATTTAGGGAGGTTGCGGGAAGCGATCCCGCTACCTCTTGCTCTTCACGCCAGTGATGTTACCACTACTATATGGACCCCTCCGTCGAATTTCTGGACGTTACACACAGAAATAGTCGCAATGATATTATTATTTAAGGATAATCTGCAAATTGAAACTGAAACCGCTTCTCCAGTAGAATTTAATGCATTTGTACAGGCATCATAGCGTAGTGGTTAGCGTGCTGGAGTGTCAGTCGGAAGGTCCCGCCATGTCAGATTTGCTTTGAGGAAACGCCGACTAGTTAGCTCAGCTATAATAAGTACACTGACCGTACAAACGACGAGAGAGGAATGGCAGGCCACCGGTCCTCGTATGCCGAAACTAAGAAACTAAAGTCGCTAAGACTTCATACCCTCTGCAGCTTTTCATCATCATCATCATCATCATCATCATCATCATCATCATCATCATCATCATCATCATCATCATCATCATCATCATCATCATCATCATCTCGTTCCTGATGCCAGTCGCTTGGCGGCGATAGGTACGAACAAAACGTTCTCCATTGTCCTCGGTCATTGTCCAGCTGTTAGGTGATGGCTTAGATGCTGCTTCTATAGTATACAGTTCATCTAAGAGTTTCTTTTATTTCTTTATTTTTATAGCGCCGGTATATGATGCAGTAGGCATCGATCGATACCGCGAAGTAGGCTATTCTTTCCATAAGGAGTCAAGTGGTCGCTGTTCATAAACACCGATTCTCCAGGAGATTATTTAGAGCAGTAAAAACGGGAATTAATGAGCATGGATTCTTTTTCTGTGGTCGAGTGTTTCTCCACAGGACACCTGCAACAAATCTTCTCTTTGTCCAGAAATGTTCCTGTATATACACAAACTGTTTTCGTTCCGTGTTATTCTGCAATTACAATTATTCCTAACTGTTTCATTTCGTTCCTTTACTGTCCTCATGGTGAGCCTTGCCGCGTTCCTTTAATGTTCACGTGACGAGCCTTAAGCGCCCCGACGCTCCTTATTCTTTTATTTAGATACTTCTTGATGTTTCCGTGAAATTGCTAGGACTTCTGCCAGCCTATAATTCGTGCTTTTCAGCATTTACAGTTTTGAACTGCTTCAAATTCGTTTTCATAAAGTTTCCGTGATGAGTTTCCAGCCTAATGCCTATTTGCTGCCTTATTCTAATTTACTCCACGTTTTCCTCTAATTGCAGTTCCAAACTGTTTTCTATCGTGTCCTTAATGTTTCCGTGATGTAGTTTCCTGCCTAATGTTCTTTCTTAATGGTTCTTGCAGCTTCCTAGAGTTTTTCTTGTTTCCTGATGTCATTAGGATTATTAATCATAATTATAATATAATAATATCATGATTGAACATCTGAATAGAATCATACGTTCTGCTGCCCGCCTTGTAGGCCGCGTCCCCAGGTTTGGCAGAGTGTCTGCTTATATGAAGGATGTCTTCCATTGGCTCCCCACCCACAGCGCATTACTTACCGAATGTCTGTCCTGATCCGGCGGTGCTTTGAGGGCTAGGCCTCTCCATACCTGCCCCACCTCATGTTCGCAGGACTTATTTCGAGAAGATTCATCTTGCTCGGTGATTATTTCGAGAAAATTCATCTTGCTCGATGATTATTTCGAGAAGATTCATCTTGCTCTGCGATTATTTCGAGAAGATTCATCTTGCTCTGCGATTATTTCGAGAAGATTCATCTTGCTCGGTGATTATTTCGAGAAGATTCATCTTGCTCGGCGATTATTTCGAGAAGATTCATCTAGCTCGGTGATTATTTCGAGAAGATTCATCTTGCTCGGTGATTATTTCGAGTCCAATCTTGCTCGGTGATTATTTCAAGAATTCATCTTGCTCGGTGATTATTTCGAGAAGATTCATCTTGTTTGGCGATTATTTTGAGAAGAACCATCTTGCACGGAAGTTATCTCGTGTACTTTGGGGTTTATATACCATACGGTGCGCCATGAAGTTTATTTACCATATGATGAAGTATTGAGGTAATCAATGGTAGTGTTGGTTTCCTGAGGCATTTCGAAATCATTTTGAAATTATAATAGCTCACCCTGTAATTCTGTGCAACGTACTACAGTGATAACATGAGATTGTTCATCTTTAGTCTGAAGTTATGTAGCGCAATTCTGGGATTTATATACCACGTGGTTATAAATTAATCGTTTCTTGAGGTTTTACCATTTCACTTTGACTTTATCTGCAGTGTTCTGAAAATGTCTGTACAACACGGCGATGATTTGGGGATTTTTCATCGTACCTTGGTTATCTAGGGTACTTCTGGGGGGGGGGGGGTGGGTGGAGACCGCATGGTGGGGTTTTCATCTTGGAACGAAGTTCAGAATTGTACTTTTGAGATCATTGATGATAACTTGGAGTTGACTAATTAATCGTCGTATTTGTCGTTGACATCATTGTTTGGCCTCGGGAAGAGAATGACAAGCGAGAGGAGAATGAGGACAAAGTACGCGTGGAAGAAGAATCGATCGAGGACAACGGCCAGCGACTTCCACTGCTCCACGATCATCCGCCTCTCCACTTCCTGTTCTTCTTTCTGCTTCTTGTCGTTGGCCACCGACTCCAGACACGACACGATATCCATCAGTTTCGCCTCAATCTGCATCAGCAGCCTCTCAATGGCTGCCACCCTCATCCCACCACCCCCAATGGCACCCACTCCTCCTCCTCCACCTCCGCCATCCGCACCGCCTTCGAGTCCAAGACTGGAACGACCGACCAGGAGCGGAATTTCTAGGGAGAAAGGCTGATCGGCTGAGGAGGATGAGGTCAAGGTCGAGGGCTTGTTGATGCTGTGGTCGTTGGCAAAGGAAGACTCGGTGCCCGTGAGGGGCTGGAGAACCGGAGAGCGTGAGACAGATGGTCGGTACATGTGGTAGTCCTTACGAGTGACTCGGCAGCCAACTCGGACGCAGACGATGCGAGAAAGACACTGGAGAACCAGCTGCAGCAACACAAAACCATCACCACTTCATCACATCATACTATTACGATTACGCATTCATTAAGCGCCACTATCTAACGACCAAGCATCATTCGATGGCGCTAAGCAATTGTGAGTGAAGGATTTGCTCAAGGTCCTTACTAAAATCTAAACACGAAAACATATAAAGCTCTCTCTCGCTCTCGCTCTCGCTCTCGCTCTCTCTCTCTCTCTCTCTCTCTCTCTCTCTCTCTCTCTCTCTCTCTCTCTCTCTCTCTCTCTCTCTCTCTCTCTCTCTCTCTCTCTCTCTCTCTCTCTCTCTCTCTCTCTCTCTCTCTCTGTGTGTCTCTCTCTGTCTGTCTCTGCCTCTCTCTGCCTCTGTCTCTGTCTGTCTGTCTGTCTGTCTGTCTGTCTGTCTGTCTGTCTGTCTCTCTCCATGTAATTAATAACTTCTATTGCGCCGGTGTCTAATGCACAAGGCATCAACCGATGGCGCACCAAAACCAATCCGTAATCAGGTCATTATGTATGTATAGGCCTACGTTGTAGTGAACTTGTACTCCAATCTATGTCATTCGCAGAGGGCTGTGGTTGAAATGATGGGGTCAGAGATTGGGGTAGGAATGGGAATGAGGCAGGGTAAGAGCAGGGCCTAAAATAGTGTGTTTTCCGGCAGTAGGACATTGTCGATTGTGCAGTTGACTTATCTGGACTCTGGGGTGTCTAATATGATGTTTTTAGAGATTAGCTACGTCAACTACATACTATTTCATTCTATTGTCTGCAATTTTACTTACCAGTTCAAGTACAGATTGGAAGTTTAAGGAAGAGTTTGCAGAGGTCATTTCTGAGTATTTTGGGCACTGGGTAACAGGGGGAGCTGGCGAGAGAGGGAGGGAGGGTAGGTTTGACCCAGTTTTGCCATCTTGTTCTCACGTGTGACTCATGAAAATTCAATTACAAACTAATTATAACGCCTTTCAAGTGACTTCAGCGCCTCTGCCGACCAGATGTAGTATCTGGGGACTCAGAGATCCCGCTTAGCAACCGACCTTTGGCTCCGACAAAAACCACCTGTTCTTCGTCTCTGAGCATCTCCGTGAGCATTATCATAATAATTATATGTAATGTATTCATTTGCAGCGACACTCTGTCGACAAACTGTCTGTGTGTTTGTATCTGTGGGTCTGTGTCCGTCTTTGTGTCTCTATGCGTTCGTCTTTGTATGTATGCTTGCATGTATGCATGAGTGTATGTATGCATCTTATATGTATGCATATTATATGTATGCCTTTCAATGATTTTCTCCAAACTTCCAAACTTGTATAATGGATGTTACTGTGCTTGTCTTTGTGTCTCTGTATGTATCTGTCTGTCTGTCTCTCTGCATGTGTATGCTGTGTCTGCTGTCTGTCTGTGTCTGTCTCTCAGTCTGTGTCTGTCTTTGTCTGTCTTCGTCCGTCTGTATATTTCTGTTTCTGTCTTTGTATGTTTGTGCCTGTCTGTCTCTCTGTATGTATGTATCTATCTCTCTGAGTGTCTGCGACTGTCCGTCCATCTGTGTGTTATGAGGTTTAATGAATTCACGTACGAATTGGAGCCATCTTGGCACCGAATGCTTTGCCTCAGCAGCCGTCTTGTGGATGTTGACGACGAAGGAGGAGAGGAAGATGGAGACAATGATGATGACCATATTGAAGCAGTAGTAGAACGCTGCAACAGCCAACCGACACCCGTTTAAGGCGCCACATCAGTTCATGATCTTAATAAAGGTGCTACATCAGTTAATGATCTTAATAAAGGTGCTACATCAGTAAATGATCTTAATAAAGGTGCTACATCAGTTAATGATCTTAATAAAGGTGCTATATCAGTAAATGATCTTAATAAAGGTGCTATATCAGTAAATGATCTTAATAAAGGTGCTACATCAGTTAATGATCTTAATAAAGGTGCTATATCAGTAAATGATCTTAATAAAGGTGCTATATCAGTAAATGATCTTAATAAAGGTGCTACATCAGTTAATGATCTTAATAAAGGTGCTAAATCTGTTAATGATCTTAATAAAGGTGCTACATCAGTTAATGATCTTAATAAAGGTGCTACATCAGTTAATGATCTTATACACGCTAATCATATCCGAATACTTGTAAAGAGCTGTTTTGTAAATGTAACTGTAAGCACCGATTTATATAGCGCCTCACGTTATAGAGACCCAGTGTGTTAGTATTATCAGGTTCAATCTATCTTAAAATAATCTAATCTAATGTTTTAGTCCAATCTAATCTTATTATCACTATTACTTTTTGATTCGAGTTAATTGTAAGTCCATCAGGACAGGAAATTGCTAGAGAGTGTTGTCATATCTCGAATGGCTACGTCACAACGACAACATGACGACAACAACACAATACAACTATTACTACTACAGCTACTAATCGAATGACTTCTTCAGCGCCGTTACCATAATGGACAATACATAAGCAGACTACGACTACCATCATTAGTACCCCACTACTACTACAGTAACTACTATTACTACTACCACCACCACCACCACCACTACCACCACCACCACCACCACCACCACCACCACCACCACCACCACAAATGACAATGACAAAACTTTTTATTGATCCCAGTAAAACAAGCAAACAAGTAATACTGAGAGAAAAAAATTAACATAGAGAAGTGGTAACAAAATATTAAAATTCTCATCGGCTAAACTAATTAAGACAAGCATGTTTACGTATCATTTGCATAGTAAATTGTAGGTGAGATCAAATAGGCACCCAGAAGGGACTAATCCCGCTAAGAGGGGCCTGTGTTTCAAAGTAAAGTAGAAAAAGATGACAGAGAATGTATGAGTAGAAGTAATAGCCAGAGTCAGTAAGGGGGTAGATAGATGCAGGCAGGAATAGGTACATGGGTAGGAGTGTTCAAGTGAAGTAAGGAGGACAAAGTAAAATGAGGAGGGTAAATAATAGCAGAGGTAAGTACATAGGTGTAAGCCTCACGGTGTAGTAAAGAAGGACATAGTACACTGAGGGGTTTGGTTTAGACATGAGTTAGGTATACAACATGTGCCTGCTTTATAAAGTAGCAAAACATAATATGAATCTTAACTACTTCTTAACTAAACAATTAAACTATTAAACTATGTGCTCTACTGTGTGTGCACGCAGTAGATATTTAAATTGTTTATAATACAAGGAAGTTCGGACACAGGGTGGGAGGCTATTCCACCACCACCACCACCACCACCACCACCACCACCACCACCACCACCACCACCACCACCACCACCACCACCACCACCACCACCACCACCACCACCACCACCACCACCACCACCACCACCACCACCACCACCACCACCACCACCACCACCACCACCACCACCACCACCACCACCACCACCACCACCACCACCACCACCACCACCACCACCACCACCACCATTACTAATACTAGTGCAACTACTACCACTACTACTACCACTACTACTACTACCACCACCACTACAAATTCTTTAATTTCAAAATCCTAATGTATCGAAACAGCAAGGTAAAAAAACTCGAATTGGAGAGAAGAAAATATTGTCCCGAATTATTATAATAGACTGTGTTATCATTTTAGAGTATTGTGTTTTGTTGTCGTTGTGCATGCGTAGGCGTTGCTATTGTTTTGCTAATCGGCCACCCACAGAGGAGTCTGAATACAGGGTTGTCGTTAAAGATAACGAACTTATCGCAAAAAAGACTTTCTCTTTCTCGTAACCCAGTCTTAAGATGCAATGATCATCTCAGCCACCTGGTGAACAGAATTCCTAAACAGCATCTGGGTCGTCGACAGTGCCCTAATCAGATCAGACTTACCTAATTTTGGAACCGAAGCGGCGGTAGGTGGCGCTGTCTCGACAAGAATCAAGAGCAGGAACAAGAAGCTGGCGAAAATACTCATCGCTGAAAAGCAAACGAAACAGAATCCAGATTCCAGAATATATATATAATCGTAATCTCGAAATTTCTTCAGCGCTCATGCATATATGCTAAGTCGCGGAACCAGCTCATTCACTGTGCCTAGTCAAAACAAAATTGATGGGCAAAGGGCTCGACATATTTGGTTCCAGGTTAAGATCCAAAGGTCAGGCAGTTGTAAGTTATATATATATATATATACAATATATATATATATACATATATATATTATATATATGAGCTTATCAGAACATTTATTATAGCGCCTTTTAATGTAGCTGTCAAAGCGTGATATCATAAGTATGCCGTTACCAGACAGACCGCAGAGAATTGTAAGTTAGAGGACGGAGTTGACAATTCTAGCGTAAGGGGTTCGACCCCCAATGAATCTTGTGAAATTGGCAATCGAAGCGAACACAGGATAGGTGGCGCTGCAGCCGTCTAGATTGCCTTCAGTGCTTCGGTCGGAATCGACGAACAGAAAACGTCTCTGCAGTTATAAATCTGTTCTTCATCCCATTCAGTCGAAATGCATTTGAAAAATGGCGACGTTATTACGAAGCTTTGGCGCAGGCTTCACGTGAAATGTCTGTCGTACATCTAAACTGACACTTTAAAAAACTTTGTATAGTTAAGCTTTTACAGCCGGAACTATTTGGGCTAGGTGCATTGTGAGAGTAGACACGACGGGGGGAGGTGGTGGTGGGGGGCAACCAGACAACCAGAGCAACGAGGACGCAGATCTATTTGCCCTGCAAGGAGTTTAGTGTCATCCTTACCAGTCTGACTGTGGCCAGTAAGGGTGCCCTTTAAACCCTCTGTCCCCTAAGGTAGGATGGAGCGCAAACGGCCAGGCAATTACGAGTCACCATGAGGGTCTCGAGTCTTTGTATAGACGCATAAATACATATACACACATACCATGAATGTTGGTCACTTGTAATTGTAATTACGATTAGAATTAGAATTAATAATTATACATTACAATCATCATGCAACTGTAATTAAACTGGTGTAATTGTATTTGTAATTGCCGTGCTGTAATTGATTTTTTCATTTCAGTTTTTGCCTGCCTGCCTGTCTTGTCTGTCGGTATACCTGTCATATATAAGGATGCCGCTGTCTGTCTTGTCTGTCTGTCTGTATGTAAGGATGCCACTGTCTGTCTTGTCTTTCTGTCTGTATGTAAGGATGCCACTGTCTGTCTTGTCTGTCTATCTGCCTGTGTGCAAGGATGCCACTGCCTGTCTGTCTGCCTGTGTGTACGGATACCACTACCTGTGTGTGTCTGTCTGTCTGTATCCTTCCCACCTCTCCTTTCCCTCTTCCTTCACCCAATGCTTCATATCGTCTGCGTGCTTCCACCCCATCCTTCCATTGTTCTATCTTCCTTTGTTCAATCGGGCTTCCCATTTATCGCTAAGCTGACCCGATGCGTAATGAGAGCTGCCTATAGTTAAACTTAACTTATGGCGTATGTTACCTACATCCTACAGTCAACACAACAGGAAGTGTCCAGGAAAGTGTGCTTCCAGTCTTCCTTTGTCGACAATTGTTTTGCAAACATCCGCAAAACGCGATGCGACAACCGTATCTACTGACGCTTCATGCATCATTCGAAAGCAGATGCCTCCACTTAGGACGTAAAATCGCATGCATATTAAACTCGTAAGTCAGGCAGGTGGAAATGAAATATTCTCAGCCTGTCATTGTATCCAAGTGTCCAATCACAAGGTAAATCATCGAAGTACTGTATTGGCTGAATTGACAGCTTCTTCGAGTCTTCGGTCATTGGCCTTATGTCAAAGTAATCGTTAGCCTGACATTTTATCTTAAGCTTTCGCTGTATTGACATTTTGCTATTAGAAGCAATTGGTAAACTGGCAATTTGCCAAAGTAGGCCTACTGGATAAAATGTTCGTTCAATTGGTATTTTGCCAAATTGGCATTTTTTGCCTAAGTTTTTAAATTGGTACTTTGTCAAAGAAATTAATTTCGTTACAGATTATAACGAAGATGACGATGATGATGACAACAACAACGATGATGACGAAAGCTACAGTTTTTCCACAAATCATAACGAAGACGACGACGACGATTATGATTATGATTATGATGATGATGATGACTATGATGATGATGATTATGATTATGATGATGATGATGATGATGATGATTATGATGATGACTATGATGATGATGATTATGATTATGATCATGATGATGATGATAATGATGATAATGATTATGATTATGATGATTATGATTATGATCATGATGATGATGATAATGATGATAATGATTATGATTATGATGATGATGATGATGATAATGATGATAATGATTATGATTATGATGATGACTATGATGATGATGATTATGATTATGATTATGATTATGATGATGATGATTATGATGATGATGATTATGATTATGATAACGTCCATAATGATGACTACGATGATGACTATGATGATGATGATGATGATGACGACGATGATGACGACGACGATGATGATGATGATTAAGGCCCGCCTTACCGAGGGTGGTTCTGTCGGGTCTCTCAGGGGGCAACCAGAACACGACAAGGGTCAGCGTGGCCAGGAAGACGCAGGGCAGGGTTAGGATGTAACTGGCGAACATTGTCTTTCTCTTGAAGTTGATGGAGAAGCTGAGCACGTACTGGTTGCTGTCGGTTGGAACGAACTTAATGGCCTTGACCTGGGTCACATCCCACTTGCAACTCTCGCTGAAGTCTGCGCGGAACGTACTGATGTCAAGGCCGGCCGGGTCAAGTTCAAGGGCGATCTCTTCCACCGTATGTGTCCACGAGGCGAACCACATATAGCAATGTTGGTGGTCAAAGGGAAAGTTACTAACGTCTGGGGCGCAGGAACTGCGAAAGATCTGGTGAGAGACCCAGGTCACGTTGCCACCGGACTCGACGACCAACAAATCATTACGAATTTCGAACTTCGGAACGGCGCTGCAGACGTACAAACAATACATTTACAATGCACTAACCATAACCATAAATTTTACTGGTCCCGTCAAAAAACACCAAACAAGACATTTCAAGTATGTTACAACAAGTGTATAAAATGAGGTTATCCGGGAACAATAGGAAAAGAAAACCCTAAAAGGACCAGAGTCCCGCTTAGCAGGGTCACCCTTACATAATACATTTAATGACAGTACCGCGGCTGCTTTGGTCAATTGCACATGGAATCAATAAAGCTTAACTAGTTTACTCCTGCACACACATTAGATAAGTAAGCATACCACCAAGTAATCACGGAGTCGACCCTTAAAGAGACAACATTAGTCGAACGTTTTACGTTAGCAGGGACTGTATTCAATTTCCAAGTATTAGGGGCAGCACATTTAATTGAGAACTTGCGGGTATTAGTTCGAGAATATATAGTTGTTTGAATTCATTGGTTTGCAATACAATACATTGCAATACCATAAAATACAGAACATTACCATACAATACAATACCATGCACTGCAATGTATTACCATACCTTATAAAACCATGCAATGCAATACCATATAATGCAAAACAATACAATGCAATGCAATACAACAAAATACGATATAATGCAATATCTATAAATTATCGACGTAATGATAACAATGGAAATAGTATAGATATTTTAAATAATGGATATAATATAAATAATAATTAAAAGCATTAAATGACTCAACAACAATTTTTTTACAAGAAGTACAAGTTTCGAAATTCTGACGAAAAGATATATAGTGAAATGATGACAGTGGTAGTAGATGACAGTGGCAGTAGATGACAGTGGCAGTAGATGACAGTAGCACAGATGACGATGACAATATAAAATAGTTGACATTGATAACAGATGACGGTGATAATATGCATGTAGAACAGACGAAATTGATAACAGATGACGGTGGTAATATGGAATAGATGACATTGATAACAGATGACGGTGATAATATAAATGTAGAACAGACGAAATTGATAGCAGATGATGGTGGTAATATAGAATAGATGACATTGATTACAGATGATGGTGATGATATAGAATAGATTAAACTAATAACAGATGACGGAGGTAATATAGAATGGATAACATTGATAACAGATGGCGATGATAATACAGCATAGATGACAGTGACGTTAGATAACTGTGATAATCTCTTTAGATCACAGGTGATAATGGATGACAGCATTCAATTATACCAGCAATAAGTAGATGACAGTAAGCTAATATATTACGAATGAATGGGTGAACTGTTCAAAGCCTTGCACTTCTAAATGCGAGGTTAACACAAGGTTAGTGACCTGACCCAAAGAGTGTAACCATGGTGACGTACGTATTAATAAGCATGACGTCAGGGATCCATATGTCGTTGGTATGGACGCGGATTTTTTCCACGCCTCCAAATTCATCTGGATTCCACGTCATGTATTCGTCTTGCCATTTCTACGGACATAAAACGCTTCTTTTCATCTGATTTCCATAGCAACAAAACGCTAGAACGCGTCGCCATAGCAACATCGTAAACGGTCTAAGGCAATCGGTCCACGCGGACGATTTATATCTGAACGTTTGTGCTAAGGGTTGTCTGTCTGTCTGTCTGTCTCGTGTAGGCCCCTATGTCTGTGTGCCCCTCTGCCTGGCCGTATACGTGCTTGTCTGTCTGTCTGTCTGTCCGTCCCCGTCTGTCTGTATGTCCGTCCGTCCGTTTTTTGCTTCTTTGTATGTCTTGTCTGTCGGTCAGTCTGACTGTTGGACTGTCTGTCGGTCTGTCTGTCTGTCTATCTGTCTGACTGTTAACGGAAGCATTTAGTCGATTTGTAACCAGTTTAAAAAGTAAGCCCTTACTTCGTTTTATTCACTTCCAGTACGTTTACTTTAATTTTCTAAATTTCATTATGTATTTCCGAAATTCCAATATTATTATTACTATTATTAGAATTTTTATTTATATTATATCATTATCATTACTATTATTATTTTCATTGTTTGCATTATTATTATTATTATTATTATTATTATTATTATTATTATTATTATTATTATTATTATTATTATTATTATTATTATTATTATTAGTAGTAGTAGTAGTAGTAGTAGTAGTAGCAGCAGCAGCAGCAGCAGCAGCAGCAGCAGCAGCAGCAGCAGCAGCAGCAGCAGCAGCAGTAGTAGTAGTAGTAGTAGTAGTAGTAGTAGTAGTAGTAGTAGTAGTAGTAGTAGTAGTAGCAGTAGCAGTAGCAGTAGCAGTAGCAGTAGCAGTAGAAGTAGAAGTAGAAGTAGTAGTAGTACTAGGCATAATGAGTAATATTTCCGCTGCATGTCTAAAGCACTTACCATTTTGACCCACATGCTGGTGATGAGAATCTTGTCCCGTTCATCCACTTCCAGCTGTATTAGACCAAGGCCAAGAGTAACGACTGTGGCTGTAGACGCATTGTGTACCGGCCGACCTCCCTTTCCAGCGTCTGCGTAGAAGCGCAGCAGCTCCTTCGTCAGCACCTTCTCATCCGAAATGGCCAGTCTCCTGTTGGCAGATTACGAACAGCAGATGACCATCAGTTGACCACAACATGACAAGGTTATTACCAGAATATGACCACAAGATGACAAGGAGATGACCCCCCAAATGACCACAAGATGACAAGAAGATGACCAGAATAGGACCACAAGATGACAAGGAGATGACCATCAAATGATGACATGGAGATGACCATCAAATGATGACATGGAGATGACCATCAAATGATGACATGGAGATGACCAGAATATGACCAGCAGATACCAAACAGATTACCAGCTAATGTCCTACAGCAATGACTGAAAAGTGACAAAGAAATGCCTAACGTGGATGACTAAGGACCGAGATATCATCCGCAAATGATTAGGTAACCGAGAAATGACCAATAGGGGACCAAGAAATTACCAACAGATATGTAAATGAAATGTCATGCAACACATGTAATTCTTCAGTTTCTTAGTTACTATGAGGTGTTCCTTTCTCAAAATGCCACCAGTAACATCAACTTATAAAACGAGGACTACGTCGACAACTCGACATGAATATGAAAGTCACCCACTGGCGTAAACTTGTCCAAAATATTGGGGGGGGGGGGGTATGGGGTCTGGACCAGAGGAGCAAAAAACAATTTTTTTCAAAATGAAAAGTTGCTTTTTTAAAACAAGTTTTTCAAGATTAAAATTGTTTTTTGTTTCTTTGTTTTTTGTTTGTTTTGTTTGTTTTTATGGTTCTTGTTGTTTTGGTTGTTTTTAAGATTTTCGGATTTCGAATCATAAAAATCATGAAAAATGGCATGAACAAGAGCTCCAACTCAGTTTAATTCAGTTGCGATTTCCGAAAATTAAAAATCAGTAAATCAATATTATTAAAATAACTTCTACAAAAATGAGAAAGTTATTTTAAAAAAACAAATTTTGTGGTTTTCTTTTTTTAAGACCAATATCCGATTAAAAAAACTGTTTTCACCTCTGGTCTGGACAGTCAGCAGAGGCTTCCGGTGTTAAGTTAATGCGTATGAAATGGGGCGTTTTGCTTACATGCAAATTTGTTTCATATTGAAGATATTGAAGATAAAAATAAATCTTTGTTTTCATTATGAATTTCTGATAGTATTTCAGTTCTGTGTCTCTGTTTTTCTGTTTCTGAAGAAATTTGTCTATATTGACAACATAATATTTTAATATTTTAAGAAATTTTCCTCTTGATTTTTGGGGGCATTGCTCCGGCTCCTCAATTATTGGGGGGGGGGGGGCACGTGCCCTGGCTGACCCAGAGTCTACGCCTATGAAGTCACCCATAATAACTGTTTCAGAATAGGAGCAAATCTGATATTCAATCAGTGACAGAAATTAGGCCAACACGTTTGTCAAACTGGCAAACTGGTTTTGAACTGGTATGTAAAATTTCAGGCATTATAATATGCTATCGTTTGTGGTTGACTTAAGCTAATCTAAAAAAATTCCTACCACCCACTTTAAACTGCTCAAGATTACTCAAGTTATAGTTACTATAGTAGTCTGTAGTGCTTAGGTTAAGGTTAAACCATGGGCGTCCGCATGTATTTTTGCAGGTGGTGCAAAATTTTTGTGGGGGGGGGGAGCAAAATGACGTTTATTTGCATAGAATACTTGAACACAGAACACGTGACAACTTTAAAAATAAATAATGGTCAAGGACTTTACCTAAATAATTAAGTTTTTTCGCATTGAAAATCGTGTTGGCACTGTTGTAATAAAATGGCCCTCGAATTCTTACGAATTATAAAATAATCAAAAAAATTCACGAATTTTTACGAATTTTAAAACCGAAAGTCACGAATTCTTGAACTGTGCATACATACATACATACATACATACATACATACATACATACATACATACATACATACATACATACATACATACATACATACATACATACATACATACATACATACATATATACATACATACATACATACATACATATATATGCACACACATATATATGTATACCCTATAGACTGGTGCTGCAGATAGGAAACAATAACAGTCTGTAATCTGCATCCAGCCATTTGTCTAGTATTTTATGGCATCCGATTCAACCTAAGTATCCGTCGGTAGAACCAAGTGTCGGTCTGTGGCCAGCGTGCCATCGGGCTTGGCACTTAACTGCCTGGCTTGATGTAAAGTGCCCAAACTGGCACTTAACATCGACTCCGGCAATAGAAGAGCAATAGAAGAGCGTCGATGTTCTACTTCGTCTCCTCTGCACCCCCTTCAAATTGCGCCAAAGCCCTCAGGGCAATTATTGGATTCTTTATGGGAAAACAGTTCATTTGCCTTCGGAGTCAGATTTCCATAGCCCCATATCTGCTCGCCAATCTTCCTTTTTGTTTGGTTCCATCCTCAATTCGAATTTTCCATTGATCCGTCTTTCCTACCTTCCATCCTATCATCCCTTCCTTCCTTCCTTCCGTCCTATTTTCCCGCCGCCCTTCCGATCTCTTGTCCTTTAATCCATACGTCTGTTCATATGGCCGTCTATCCGTCCGTCCATCCATCTATGCCTTTCCTTTCGTCTGCTCGTATGTCCTTCTGCCTGTCGTTGATGCGATATCCTAAATTTGTGGAAATTGCACAGCAGAACACAGCACATGCAGTGCAATAGTCACAGCAAAAAAGACCGTGTATTTTTCGTATGCAATCCCGTAACAGAGGATCCATCTGTGGCAGAAGGTCATTCGACCCTCGTGATCCACATCTTTGTCGGAATGGCAATGGAAGCGGTTCACGTCAACGGTTGGTCTCCACGTTGATTTACAGTGCGCACGCCCATTTTGCATTAACTTTCATTATTGCTTTTTTGAGGATGGTTCATTTCGTACCTTGCGTTTTTGAGGATGGTTCATTGCGTACCTTGTGTTTTTGAGGATGGTTCATTGCGTACCTACGGTACCTTGCGTTTTTGAGGATGGTTCATTGCGTACCTTGCGTTTTTGAGGATGGTTCATTGCGTACCTATACGGTACCTTGCGTTTTTGAGGATGGTTCATTGCGTACCTTGCGTTTTTGAGGATGGTTCATTGCGTACCTTGCGTTTTTGAGGATGGTTCATTGCGGACCTTGGGTTTTTGAGGATGGTTCATTGCGTACCTTGCGTTTTTGAGGATGGTTCATTGCGTACCTTGCGTTTTGATGATGGTTCATTGCGTACCTTGCATTTTTGAGGATGGTTCATTTCGTTCTTAACGAGTCAGTCATTGCGTCCGTCAGGTTGGGTTTTTAGTCATTAGTCATTGAGTTCAGCTTTTTGTGCGCAGTCAGTTAAGTTTAATCGGTCTAGTTTTAGTCTTTGTTGTGAGCCTGTGTGTGCTGTATGGGCGATTGACGACGTTATTTTTCAATTTGAGCTGACTAAAAAGAATCGCCGAAAAGAACTCAAGTTGATTTTCACGTCTGTTGAGTACACGTTGCGTCAAACATCCAGGTATCGCTTAGAAACTTAAGTCCTTCGCAGACCACAGAGGCCGAGACCTACCCGCCTTCCGTTAGCAGTGGCCCCCCTCCGCAACACCCTTGTATGGACACACGGTCTGTTAGTAGTCAAGGGTGCGTTTTTGCGACAGTACACAGCACCAGGGTTGGAAACCTGGAGGCTAAGGCTGGTTCGGTGAGTATATGAACAGCTGCAGGCCAACATGCCACCTGTAACTGCTCGGATTTGACCCACTACTGATTTTTGTCCCATCACTCATTTTGTGAGGTATTAATATTAGTTCTGCTTTCAAAATATTAATTTGAAAACAATATAAAGTATAATTTCCTACTATAATAATAGAGTGGATTAGAGCTGCAGTTATCAATGCTGGCTACATTCAAAGGCATACTACAGGCTAAGTCATGCCACGAATTAATAAAAGAAGAAACTCCATTGGTTCAACAGCTGCTCTCTGATGAACTATGCAAGTTCACAGACTACATGTATGTGTGAGAGTTTGGACTCGGCTTCAAATATTCCACATCTAACTGAAAGGAGTGATACCATTATATGTATTGCCAACTAGATTGCGTCAATTATTACAACTTTACAAGTAACTGCAGGTTGTTTACAGAAAGTTCTATATGCAATAATGTCATTGTCACCGCACTCTATGCAGGTGGATAGTATAATTTCACATTACAATATCCGCTCACCACATCGCTTATCCATGACCATGGATACTGTGAATGATCGTCTTGCTCTTTCGCTCAGTGGTTTCGGAACTAGGGGAGACTGGGGATGAAAGTAACAAATTTCGAATTTCACAAGTTTTGGGGAATATACAACAAGAAAAATTGTAATCTTTTTGCATCAAACTATGGCCTAACATGTTGGCTATATAATGGAAAAGTAGTAAATGCTTTGTACAACAAATATAGCCAAGACTATCAAAATAGTGAGCATCGTCGGGTGTTACAACTTACCCCAGTGTCGGGGCAACTTGTAACACGAGCAGGGGCATGTTGTAACGATATTGGGGTCTCAGGGCTGGAGTTTATGGGAGGTATGCGGTGGAAAGGATAGCATAACGATACCATTTTCTGTAGCATAGTCAGTAGCATCGATAAAGATATGTCACGAGTGATTGTCCAAAAGCAATAGTACAGGTCTTTCTTTTGAGGCTTTGCAATATTTCACAAAACTCTGTCTTCATCTAACCTTACTTACTCGCTGCACCAGCACTCCCCACTGGTCTATCTCTAATGAAATGGTCACAAAATTAGCTCTAAGAAAGATGAATAGAGGAGGTGTTGCGTTTCCAATAGCATTCACTGCAAGTGCGGCGGTAGGCCTTATAACTATAGCGAAAGACCAACGTAAATGGATGAAGCATTTTTTATATAGGGCCTACTCTGTCTCGATTCCTTCTTCGACATCTGAAAAGATCCGTCTATTTCCTGCATATTCAACGCTCGGTGCAATATTGACATTGCCGCCATTTTGTGACTGCTTTTTTAAAATCGGTACAGAGTGACATGACTGATTTGCAATTCCTTTGCAACAGAGCGACATGACTCATTTCCATTAGTAACTCTACTTGCCCCTTCACCCACTGTTTTCAAAGGGGTCATATCTTTCGTATTTTTACGCTTCTAAATCCTCATTTCTAAGAGAAGACTCTTCTCTGCAATAATAAATGAAATTATTCATTCATAAACCTACAAACCTACTAATAGGCCACTATTGTCAGTTAAACATGCATTGGGGTTTGCTGTAGCATACATTGGGGGCATGTTGTAACATGTTACGACTAACCCCAGTTGATTTGTTACAACCAACCCCGCTATTACTTGGCTCTAGTTTTTATTTTATATCTTTGGGAAGCATTTACTTACGGTAATACCGCTCACACAGACGCTGCTTGAATGATAACTCTTGCAATCACGGCAATCAGTAAAATTGTTAAACGTGAATACAGTGAGCCACGAGAAAAATAAGAAAAAAGGCAGATACTCACTTTCATGCACAAAAATTTTGTTTTATTTATACAAAATTTATTTCTTTGAATCCTGCGCAGAAATTTTGTTGACGTTGCTTTTTCTAGTTGATCTACATTTTGATCAATATAAGCTGGTTCCCTGCTCTCCAGTAACGGCGCTGCGATGCTTGTTACATTCAACCCGTGTTACTTTCATCCCCAGTCTCCCCTACTACTACTACTACTACCAGTGCTTTTTTTTCAGCCGGAACGGCGTTCCGGCACCTTTTTTCAGCTACTAAAAATAATTTATTTATTTTAATAATAAAAACAATAATTTAGCTATTTTAATTTAATTTAAGTGTTTTGAACTGTTTTCAGTGTTTATTGAGATCCTACCAACCCCCAATCCCATTTTCTCGTGATTTTAGCCCGCCCATAATTGTTGCGTTCCGGAACCTATTGTTCCGTTCCGGAACCTTTTTTCTAGAAAAACAAGCACTGACTACTACTATACGAAAGCAAAGCTGGGTAGGGTATCACTCTGCTTCTGAACCAAACGCAGGACTGTTTTAGTATCTGCCTAATCAGTCTGTACGTCTATCTCCTTTTCTCAGTCGCCATTTTTGTCTGTGTTACTGTCTCTCTCGATCTCTCTATATTCCCCTCTCTACTTCTTTGTGTGGTGCTCTGTTTCTCTTGCTGTTCCCATCTTTGTCTGTCTGTCTGTCCGTCTGCTTGCCTGTCTGTCTGCCCCTCTCCCTATAGTGTGAATCTATGTTTCTCTATCCGCATATTTATCTGTGTTTATCACGGCAAACCTTGCGAAGTATTTGTTTGTCCGCACTGAATTCCGTATCGTCACCACCTAGCGTGTTCCTCTGCAACGACCTCTAGAGAGGCCTCCTACGTTGGTAGCGAACTAATTACTCCATCCCTCGAATGACCGCCACGAATTCTTAATAATGGCACGACCGCATGCAACCGTCAGCCAATAGGTGGCGCCACTGATAAATCATTACGTTGCTCCTCAATGATATCAACTCCGGCAGAATTTCCTAATTCTGTTGCACACAACATTTTCTTTTTAGCTTGCGTGGAGACGGTTGATTTAATGTCTAATTCGATTTTTTTTCAAATATAAACAACTCATTAACTTAAATGATATTAAATTACGAACAGAGTTACTGACTAAAATAAAACACACATACAGAAAGACACAGGCAGGCAGGTACACAGACCGACGGCTAAGAATAGGACTTTACTGTACCTCACAATATATATATATATATATATATATATATATATATATTAGGGTGGTTCTGAAATCTGAAATTTTGAAATGTGATTATTTCCGCTTATTATCTTGTTCTGTTACATACTAAAATAAATCTGGCCAAATATGAGCTGATTTGAGCAATATTTAGAGGTAGCTCAATGAGGTTGAAGTTGTCAGAGCTTGTCTAACATAGCCTAATTACTGTGCATCCAAAAGATAGAGTTTCAGTTTTACGATTACAGTTACGATTAGTAATTATTATTGGATAAAATTAAAGGAAAATGTTAACAGGAAAACTGAGCCTCAGCAAAAAAATTAAACAGAATTTGTTGATGCCTTAGATAATTTATTTGACATTGCTCACTTGGATGCCTTAAGCATAATCAAAATCTAAGAGGATAAAGAGTGTCCGCTTGCCCAAAGAGAAAGAGGTCGCCGTTGTTGTATGGGACCAGTTGATATGGTACTTACTTCAAAAGAAATTAGGGCATCTAAAAGGCAAAGATCAAGCATGGAGAGAAAGCAGAAAGAAGATCAATATTTGGAAGCCATGAATGAGAAAATTATTCTTGAAACCTCTAGTAGTGATGATTCAACTGAAGAATGCAAAGATGGTGGCTGTCAAAATGTAAATTTAGTGAAAAGGAAAACTCCTTTAAAAAGGAAGGCAACAAATATTGTGACACCAAGTCTGGCAGCAGCTTTGGACAGGACAAAGTTAAGTGATAGGAAGGCAACATACAGTACATGTTAGCAGCTGCAGCTCAGAGTCTAGGCCACAATGTAGACGAGTTGAAAATCAGCCGTTCTTCAAAACATAGAGAACGAGAACAATATCGAGAAGAAACTGCTAAGAAATTAAAAGATATATTTAAAACAACTACATCATCTACGCTGGTTGTGCACTTGGATGATAATTCCTTCCGGATCTGATAGGCTAACATTTGGTTGACCACCTGTCATTTTATCTGATGTTGGGAAAGCCAACTTCTTCAAGTTTCCAAGCTATATTCTGGCACAGGAGAAGCACAGGCAGCCGCTGTTGCTAAATTGTTGCTGGAATGATTTATGCTTACTGTAAACTCTGGATAGCTATCAACAAGAAAATCCTGCTCTCTCCAAAGTAGCCAGCAATAAATTTGCAGGTCATCTGTGGTACTTTAGTGAGGATCTCGTGGCTTTGGCATTATTTGATTTGGCATTGACAGCCAAGTCCAAACGAGCAATGGTGAAAGCTTTACACGAGCGACCAGGCCAAGATGATCCTCTAAGAGAATATAGGTAAATGTTCAGTAATCTGTGGTCATGAACATACAATGAACATTCAATGAACTCCATGCTATTTTTTGAGTGGCTAAGAATCTCAAGTGATTTCCCGAAAAGCGATCCTGAAACATGGGAACTTAGAGGTGATTATAAAGTTGCCTCATAAATTATTCATCATCTAAAAGTTGTAAATGACAATGCTGAAAGAGGAGTTGCTTTGATTGAAGAGTACAATTCCATAATTACAAAGAAAACCAGAAACAATATCTGTTTCAAGTAGTGCATGATCACAGAAGCAACTTTCCAGAATGCAAGAAAGAAATGCTTAAGTCAAAATAAACTTCAGCAAATAATTTTTGAGCCATATATTATTATTACATAATGACATAAAGTCATACTAATTATTTGAAATCATTTAGAACTACTACTTTAACAGTTTGTTCACTTAATAATAACAACAATTAAACATTGTTGTTTCATTAGGTAAAGAAAATTTAAAAAATGATGGATAATGGAAAAATTTCTTTTAAAATACCGTTATGTCAAATTTAAATGTTATTGAGCTACCCCTAAATGACAAGATAATGTTCTATAACTTTGCACAAATTTCTTTTTTATTCATTGGAACACAACTAAAAGCGGAAAGTCAAGAAAAAACAGTTTTGATTTTTTTCCATGAAAGTCAGAACCACCCTAATATATATAATAAATTAATATTTTATGTATATAAACACCCGTAGGCTTTCGTATGTGATCGTGCAGTCTGCTGAATAATAGAACTCTTTCTTGGCCCAACGCTATCTGACGAATAGTGAGAGTGACAA
>OY744607.1:45073783-45078783 GCA_963556255.1 Allolobophora icterica
AAAAAAACCTCTCGACTCAGTGAACTGGTTATGCAGATATCAACAGTAGCTACTAGAAAAGATATATTTTTTTGATGATACTAAGTCTTATTTATACGCCATACATGGTATTGGCAAACCAACGGCCATTCGACCGACACGAGTCTCTTTTGTAACTTTTTCACCGACATTCGTGGAACCTTATCAACGGCCCTGAAGGTACTGACCGCTTCTCCTATGTTCCACAAGGGGCCTGTGGTTTTACTTACATATAGGAGCCTAAATGCACACGAATTAGAAAATATATATGTATATGTACACACACAGTGGCGTCTATACCATAGAAACCTTTGAGCAAATGTTCCATCCAAAAAATAGGGGGGAGATCTGTCAGTGTGTGTGCCACCATTTGGGAGGGGAGAAAGAAGGGGAAGGGGAAGAAGAGGGGGAAAAAGAAAGTTGCTCCAATGACTTAGGGGGGGATAGACGCCCCTGCACACACATACATACACACATACATACACACATATACATACGTGCATACATCAATACATTCACTAATCAGGATTCCTCCCTAATAGTGACTGTACACAACTTCCTGACGCACGCATCTATACAGTCAGAATCTCGGTAATGGGCGCATCTTCTAATCTTCTCTCCTTCACATAACTAGGCACAGCTGTCCATGTGTTTCTCGGAATGCACATTCACATATAATTATGATGTCGCCCTTCGCTATGCCTTGTACATTAATTGCTTTTGTTGTAAAGGTTTGATGCAGGAGCATCAAGTTTTTGAACGGACGGGAATATATAGTGGTTGACCTCTATGGCGCCAGATATTCATTAGAGGGCAGGCACTCAGTGACACGGGTAATTGATGGAGGCACTCACTCGTGACCACAAAGACTGACAAACCGATGTGTAAATTCCAGACCACGAAGGCGCCAGTTAGTGTGAAGTACGAGCCCACTGACCAACTGACCAGTGCCACGTGGACAGAGGTATACAGACGGACAAAGACGAATACGAACAGAGACATAGAGAGGGATGAACAGACGTAGCTATGTGGGTAAGCGAGTAACCCTACCGACTGACTTGATTCGTAATCGTAATCGTAATCTCCGGATTTCTACAGCGCCCAAAAAAGCGAAGTCGCGGGAACCAGCTTATTCACAGGCGCTTAGACAAATCAAAATCGATAGGCAGGGGGGAGGTCGAATCGGTTCCAGGTCGAGATCCAAAAGAGTCAGTCAGGAAGACAGAAAGACGGCTAAGGTGGGTGGTGTTTAGGGTTTAGACGGCGAGGGGGGTAGACAGAGGAGGAAGAATCGGGATAGGATTTGTGAAAGAGCAGTGTTTTCAGTTTTGAGTGAAAGACCTGTTGAGATATATAGCAAGTGGTGAGGTTTTGGTCAGTTCGTAGGATGGATTTGAAATTTCTCGCAGTACTGGTGGAAGTTTGTTCCAGAGGGGTGGGACAGCTATGGCTATTGAGCGATTTGCAAATTTCAGTGATGAGGTGACAGAAGGGCGGAGCAGTGTCAGGGCAGAAGAGGAGCGGGTTGAGCGGAGTGGCTGGACCGTGAACAGCTGATTGTATAAATAGCGACTGCGCCTAACATATAAGAGAAAAAGAGATACACACACAGACAAAGACACAGACACAGGCACAGAGACAGAGACAGAGAGACAGAGACACAGGCACAGAGACAGAGACACAGAGACAGAGATGGTAGATGGCTTGATTGAAGCATATTCGGTCTGGTCCAAATAGCGATGGAAACGGCGCTGTAAAACTACATAAAACGAAAATGGCGGCAATCCTAACGGAAGTAAGTAAGTCATCGACTAAGTAGATGGAGATGAGCGATCAGGGAGCAGGGAAGAGTGAGGTTGTTGAGGAGTCGTCGAATGGAAATCGCGATAATTGGTCGGGGGAGTGTAAGAAGCACGTATGCAAACGACTTCGAGGGAATTTGAGTCATGGCCGTGTCAAAGAAACACTTCACGGAAGTCTCGCGAGATTTGATTGAACGTGAATTGATACGCGAAAGAACATTAATATTTTATGAGGAATAGTAAGTCACACAGACAGACAGATAGAAGGACAGTTGGACAGACAAACAGGTAGAAAGACAGACAGACAGACAGACACACATACACAGATAGGTAGCAGAGGCGGCGATCTTGTTTGACAGGTGGGGGACAATTTTGAACATCCGCGAAAACATTTTTTTACCTTCTGTGCACGAAAAATGCGTTAAAAAAACAAAGGGTAGGCACTTTCTAACGGCTTGTAAATTTATTATTCCCATTACTATTTCGGATAATTCAGAAAATTCACAAAGTCAATGTACCTTTTTAACGAAGCCGTCTTCGGTCCCTTGCTAGAATCTCTTATTTTGTTTTTTCACGACACTCCGAGACAAAAGATGAATTTATTTATATTAATTTTACTACATATCAGTGCTAAATGGTTCCGATAAAATGTACGAAGTTCTGAGACAATTAATTAATTAGAAATTATAAAGCTATTTCACTTTTATCAACAATAAAACACGAATGTTTAACAGATTGCAAACACTTTACACAAAGTCCGTTTATTTAATTTTTATTTTATTTAATGAAGTCGGAACAAGAAAATAAAAACCTAGAGAGAGTGGGTAAAACTGATTTGAGAAAATAATTTGCTAAAGTGCGAAACAATATAAACAGAATAACAATAAACAAAACTCATTCACTTTGTTAGTTGTTGGTGGCAACGTGTTGACGTGTCTTTTTTGCATGATTGAACGATTTTTTGCCTGGTCTTTTTTTAAACAAAAATAGCAATCAAAAAGTTTCTTTAAAAATCGGGAGAGACAACTGTATGCTGTGTCCCCCTCACTGTTAAAGGTGGAGGGGACTTGTCCCACTCGTCACCCTGGATCGCTGACCCTGACATGTAGAAAGACAGATAGATACGCACACTTAAAGACAAAAAGATACAAGTACAGGCAGAAAGAGGCTGAACGAAACTGCGGAAAAACCGCATCAGGTTTTCTTATCTGCCTTCTGTCTGCCTATCTATTTGTCTATATGTCTATTTGTCTGTCTGTCTGTCTGTCTGTCTTTATGTGTTTAACTGCAATCAATATGATCTCCGCCTTTCTCTGTCTGTTGTCAATTCGTTCTTCCTTCACTGGTCGTTTTTATCTCGGCAGAAAATCTACGGCTAACAATTTCCGCATCAGGACAATCTAATGACAGTATAAGGGCAATCTAAATACAGTATCTATCAATCAACTAGACATTTATATAGCGCGTTCTTCAATGTATGAAGAATGAGGACAATCTAAGGACAGTCTAAGGACAATCTAAAGACAGTATGAGGGTAATCTAAGGACAGTATATATGAGAACAAGTATACAGTCCGAGGACAATCTAAGGACTGTATGAGGAAATTGAGGACAATCTAAGGGGATTATGAGGACAGTCTAAAGGCAGTATAAGAACAATCTAAGGAGAGTATGAGGACAATCTAAAGAGAATATGAGGAAAATATGAGGACAATCTAAGGGCGTTATGAGGGCAGTCTAAAGACAGTATATGGACAATCTAAGGGCAATATGAGGACAATCTCAAGAGAGTATGAGGAAAATATGAGGACTATCTAAGGGCATTATGAGGACAATATGAACACGACATGTCGCTAATCAGGGCCTATCAGAATCGGATCAGCGATCTTCATTCTCATCTTTCTCACTCTCTTAATCTCCTGTTTTTACTCCTATACTCATCTTTCTGAATTGAAGAAAAAGCAAGGGAAAGTCGTGTACATTGCTAATGGCGACGTTTAGGCCGTTTTATCCTCCTCCTGCTTCTCCTCCTCCTCGTATTCTTCTTCCACATTCACTTCTTAGTCTTCCTCTTCCCTTTATTCCTCTAACTCAAGGGTTCCCTACCTTTTCTATGCCCTACACCCATAGGAAATGTTTGATTAATGTTCGCATCCCCTACAAAAGTAATATCACACTTGAAGATAAATAAGTCAAATTTCTATTTTTTGAACCGCAGATTGAACTACATACGGTACAGCGGATGAAGAAATTGAACTCAAAAATAAGCTCTTAACTCTGTGCATAAAATTCAAATATAAATTGAACAATTAGAAAAAATTGTAAACAGTAAAAAATCAGTACAATAGTAACATACTTTCCCTCTTTGTCGCACCTCCTGAAATACCATTTCGCACCCCCGGGGTGCGGGGACTGCGGGCATCCCAGGTTGGGAACCCCTGCTCTAACTCTTCTTTTCCTTCTCTGTACGTCCGTCTCCTTCCTTCTCTGCTCCTTCTCATCCTCATCCTCCTTCTCCTCGTCCTCCTTCTTCTCGTCCTCCTCCTCGTCTTCCTCCTCTGCTAGATGTTCAAAATCAAAACCATAGCAACTCAATTGCATCGGGAAAGAAATCCCTTTTTTCGCCCCTCGTGTAAATTATTCAGCCGACCTCGTCACGACCACAGATAAGCCGAGAGCCGACAAGTGCTAAACCGTATGAGATATTCATGGTCGGCTTAAATACATCGTGGGTCGATTATGTCGTTAGCGTACAGCAAAGATCAGCGTCAATCCCGAATCCATTTCCAATCTATAAACTTGTTAATAGCTGGTCCGTCGCACAACGAATTGTCAAGAGATATCTCTTAATAAATGCGCTATATAAATGTTCCGTTTATGACAATGTATGTGAGAGCATAAGTGCTGCAAGTAAGAAAGTAAGAAAGCAATAAAGGAAGTAAGTTAGTAGGCAGTGTGGTAAGTCAGTGAGTTAATATATGTATAGAGCAAGTAAGTGGCAACGTACGTTAGTGAACTATAGTACTGTATATTTCGCCTCTGAGTAGGTCTCTCGAAGAGGCGCTATATAAATATCCAGAATGAATGAATGAGTATATGTTATTGCAATAATGATGATTTAGGTTGCATGCAAATCAGTGCCTAACTTACTCAGAAATGTTAGCTGCACATTGTTAATGCC
>OY744607.1:45083783-45098783 GCA_963556255.1 Allolobophora icterica
TCTAACCCAAGTGAAGGTATATTTCCAAAGATTAAACTGTAAAAGTCTTTGGTGATATCTCGAGGATTGGTTCTTGGACTGATCGGTCTTTTGGATGAAGCGCAGATGTGACAAAGTAATCAAACCACTAGAGTTGTGGAGTGCGCTGCTCATAGTGGCGCCAAAGAAATTTGGCGTTGTTCTCGGATTCATGATTCATTTCACAAAAGAGCTATGACGTCAGATATCCTTATGATTGGTTGGTCATATATTGCAACCGTTGGTATGTATGTACTAGTGTATTAACCCGTCATAAATTATGACGTGACGACAGTGTGTCATTATAGGCCTATATGTATCGTTTGTTAAAAATGCTCTGTTCGCCGTCGTCAAGACGACCGTCGTCAAGACGGCAGTACAAACGGCTTCACAATAGAACAGAAGCCGTTTGTGACGTAGCGTCCTTCGACAGACAAATTTGCATATAAGGAAACTATATTAATAGATGGTTCGTTTGGTTGAGAGAGAGAGAGAGAGAGAGAGAGAGAGAGAGAGAGAGAGAGAGAGAGAGAGAGAGAGAGAGAGAGAGAGAGAGAGAGAGAGAGAGAGAGAGAGAGAGAGAGAGAGAGAGAGAGAGAGAGAGAGAGAGAGAGAGAGAGAGACAGACAGACAGACAGACAGACAGACAGACAGACAGACAGACAGACAGACAGAGGCAGAGCAGAGGCAGAGGCAGAGGCAGAGGCAGAGGCAGAGGCAGAGGCAGAGCAGAGGCAGAGGCAGAGGCAGAGGCAGAGGCAGAGGCAGAGGCAGAGGCAGAGGCAGAGGCAGAGGCAGAGGCAGAGGCAGAGGCAGAGGCAGAGGCAGAGGCAGAGGCAGAGGCAGAGGCAGAGGCAGAGGCAGAGGCAGAGGCAGAGGCAGAGGCAGAGACAGAGGCAGAGAGCAGAGGCAGAGACAGAGGCAGAGGCAGAGACAGAGACAGAGACAGAGACAGAGACAGAGACAGAGACAGAGACAGAGACAGAGAGACAGAGACAGAGACAGAGACAGAGACAGAGACAGAGACAGAGACAGAGACAGAGACAGAGACAGAGACAGAGAGACAGAGACAGAGACAGAGACAGAGACAGAGACAGAGACAGAGACAGAGACAGAGACAGAGACAGAGACAGAGACAGAGACAGAGACAGAGACAGAGACAGAGACAGAGACAGAGACAGAGACAGAGACAGAGACAGAGACAGAGACAGAGACAGAGACAGAGACAGAGACAGAGACAGAGACAGAGACAGAGACAGAGACAGAGACAGAGACAGAGACAGAGACAGAGACAGAGACAGAGACAGAGACAGAGACAGAGACAGAGACAGAGACAGAGACAGAGACAGAGACAGAGACAGAGACAGAGACAGAGACAGAGACAGAGACAGAGACAGAGACAGAGACAGAGACAGAGACAGAGACAGAGACAGAGACAGAGACAGAGACAGAGACAGAGACAGAGACAGAGACAGAGACAGAGACAGAGACAGAGACAGAGACAGAGACAGAGACAGAGACAGAGACAGAGACAGACAGAGACAGACAGAGACAGAGAGAGACAGAGAGAGACAGAGAGAGGCAGACAGACAGACAGACAGACAGAACACAGAACAGAGAAAAAGAGAGGCAGAGAAAGAGAGACATATAGACACAGAGAGGCAGAGAGAGAGAAAAAAAATAGAGAGGCAGAGAGAGACAGAGGCGGAGAGAGAGGCATAGAGAGAGGCACAGAGGTAGAGAGAATGTGTGTGAGAGAGAGACAAAGGCAGAGACCGACACAAACGCATGCAGGCTGACAGACAGACAAACAGACAAACGAACAAACAGACAGCTCGACACAGACACACAGACAAACAGGTGAGAAGATTCTTTATACTATAATGCAAACTGTATTTGTTATAATAAATAATGTCATGCAAACCAAAAGTACTCGTAAATAAAGGACTTTATTAAATTTTTACTATCAAATATTAATTTTCGTACCTTATATTTCACGTGTAGCATTTTCTCTAACCCACCTACAGCGTCCCACACGAAGGGTCTTTGTAATTAGAATATAACCACCAGTGCCTCACATAAACGGAATTTAGTGCATATAGAAACTGAAACCATATCTCATTTTTATGAGCTCAGCGTAGGACTGCACTCCATGAAAATCGATCCCATGAAGCTCTGGTCTGACCTTCTGCTCCTAATTTCATCCACAGCGTTAAAGGTTTTACTGAAGTCTTAGACGCTTATGCATATGCATGTATTTTCATGCATATTCATGAAGAGAAACACACATGCGTGAGCACAACTTCACCCAAAGCTTAATGTATTATGGAGATGATTGTCGATCTTCGAAACTAATTACTTCGGCACTTCTCTAATGCAGAATTTTTAAATTTTGAATCAAATATTCATGGCTTTGCTCAGTATCTTAGGAGAGAAAATGCGCAAGAAAACGTTAATGTGTAAAAATTCACACGTAGCTCCGACGGCGGCTCTCGTGTTCCTCGCCTTCGTGTAAAAGTTTACACGGGCGTCTCATCTGATATGAAAATAACCTCGAAATGTTACGGCTCTTCCAAAAATCCGAGAATCTGTAATGGCATTGAAGTCATTTGTTATGGGTGCGTTCTGAAGGGCTTATTCTGAAATCGGAAGGAATTTTATTCTGAGCTCGGAAGACGTCAGGCCGTATGGGGGCGTTTTGACAGTTTATCGACGAGCCTATACCTAAATGTGACTGGGAAGCCAATGCAGCTCGTCGTCAAAGTGTTAATGGGCTTATTCTAAAATCGGAAGGAATTAGTTTTCTTCTCAACTCGGAATCTTGAGCGGGTTTACACAAACGGAAGAAGGAGTTCTGTATTGTATGCGCATAGAGCTCTCTTGTGTCGCAATTGCAATCTATGTGTTGGGACGTTAATCATTAACAGTGATGGGCACTAAACTATTTTTTTTTAGTTAAACTAAAACTATTTTCCAACTAAAAAAAAGTAGTTAAACTAAAGTTGGCAACTGATTTTGGAAATTAGTTAACTAAACTAAAAAAAAGTAGTTCAACTTTTTCCAACTATTTTCCAACTATTTACGACAAAATTTTTGCAATAAAAGACGTTAAGTGAACTGTAATAATGCAAAGCGTCAATGACAATTTCACCTTCAAACTATGCAATGTGTACTGTTCTGGCATACAGTTACATGTGCACTGTAAGTAGTGTATGAATTTGAAAACACAGGCAGTAAATGCTAAAACCATGCAGTGTTAAAATGTTTTTTTGCTGACAGTGTTCAATGTTCACTGTGGAAAAATAGTTGCATATTGCTGATTTTTTTAGTTAAACTTTTTAGTTAGCAACTAAAATTTTTTAGTTAAACTATGGTTTTAACTAAACTATTTTTTTTTAGTTAAACTTCTTCCTTAACTAAAATTTTTTAGTTAAACTAATAGTTAGCAACTTTTTAGTTAACTATTGCCCATCACTGATCATTAACAGTAACTGCTGCACATATCTTAGCATGCTTCGGAAAACATACCCGTCAAAAACTTGTTTGCATTTAAATGTAAATGCAACTTGAGCCACACCCTTTCCTAAAACTGCCCTAGAGTCTTCTCTCAGAACAGTTCTCTTCCTCTTTTGTCACAGAAGGAACCAACAAAGTTAAACCATTATCATAAATAATTATTGTTAGGCCTATTACTATAACTAATAAATGTATGTGTGTGTGTTTGTGTGTGTGTGTGTGTGTGTGTGTATGTGTGTGTGTGTGTGTGTGTGTGTGTGTGTGTGTGTGTGTGTGTGTGTGTGTGTGTAGGTGTGTGTGTGTGTGTGTGTGTGTGTGTGTGTGTGTGTGTGTGTGTGTGTGTGTGTGTGTGTGTGTGTGTGTGTGTGTGTGTGTGTGTGTGTGTGGAATTGCTGGAATCTGAATCTATACGTGTATAGTGTATACATATTGCATGCAGAAAGACAGAAAGCGCCAAAATGCGAACCATTTAAGAACGACTATTTATCTCTTCAGATTTAAGAAAAGCCTCCAAAGCAACTAGATATAGGCCCTATATAAATATACATATATACAACTATATATATAAATATATACAACTATATATATTCAATTCAATTCAATTCAAAATCATTTATTGTTATCAACGACAGTATTTCATCATGTACTGTAAATGTTTAACACAAGAACTCAATAGTATATGCCGAGTAACATTATGAGGCAAACAAGAATACATTAAAAATAAATCATTTACTAATTAGCATTTAGAATTCATTGCGAGTACTTTAAACATGTCACATACTGAAATCTTTAGCATCTGTTTAATGTAACTTAGAACTGTCAACGACAGCAAATGGCATCCCTTAAGGGATATAAGTCCCACTAACTCGGGGATGCCTATATGACAATATATGTTTCTCAAATTGATGCAGTAGGACTGTAGTATCTTTGTCGTTGCATACTACATAATCAACTAAGTTGTACGTAAAGAGTGGATCTTATCTAACTTAACTAAACCTTAACTACTGTTTCCATCTCCAGTGTGACGTTCGTTCAGTTTGGATGATCATATTAAAGTCATGCCCCGAGGCTCTCAATTCATATCTGAGGATAAGAGGAAGCATCGCAGTCTTTTTTTTAAAGAGTAACATACTATTAATTGTTTTTATGTCAAAAGGCAATGAATTCCAAATGGATGGACCCGTAGATTTTATGGAAAATAATCTAATGTTAGTGCGTGCTCTGACTGGGCGATATAACGAGGCTGACCTTGTGTTGTGTTCATGCACCGTGGAAGCCAGAGCAAAGTAACCAGCAAATGAATTTGGAAGTATGTTATTTATATATTTATAGAATAGTACTCCAATTTGAAAGATCCGTATTTGTTTTAAATTAAGGAGATTGAGGTCTTTAAATATGGGTACAGAAATATATATATATATATCGAAATCCTCAGGCTTTCTATTCCACAGAAGCTTATTATTATCCATCAATTACACGTTGACGCCGGTCATTTACAATTTCTGGGATCCTATCCGCTTACGAGGGAATTTGAGACGTCGGGTGGGCAACTGGGCATGCATCAAAAAACTAAATCGTGCACGAGTTTTAAACGAGTTATCCCTACACACATCTAACTTTATTATATAATGTTATATTGTATTGTATTGTATTATATTATGTTATATTACATTATAATAATAATAATAATTGTTATTATTATTATTATTATTACTAATATTATTATTATCATTATTATTATTACTACTACTACTACTGCTACTGCTACTGCTACTGCTACTGCTACTGCTACTGCTACTGCTACTGCTACTGCTACTGCTACTGCTACTACTACTACTACTACTACTACTACTACTACTACTACTACTACTACTACTACTACTACTACTACTACTACTACTACTACTACTACTATTATTACTTTAATCATCATCATCATCTTCATCATCGTTTTCATTATTAATATCATTAATATTATTTTTGCAGTTATTCATTGTATTATTAATAATTCGTTTTCTTGCCCGGAGGTACCTAAACAATTATTTTGTCGTCATTATTAATTTTATTTTATGTATGTAATTTTACGTCATTCTATGTCAGTTTTGGTCAGCTTATGTCATTTTATGTCAATTTATGTCACTATATGTCAGCTTATGTCACTTTATTTCAGTTTTTGTAGTTTATGTCAGTTTTTGTCAATTTATGTCATCTTATGTCAGTTTATGTCATTTTATGTCAGCTTTCGTCAGTTTTTTCAGTTTATGTCATTTATGTCACATTATGTCTTTTTATGTCAGTTTTTGTCAGTTTTTGTTATTTTATGTCATTTTATGTCATTTTATGTCAGTTTATGTCAGTTTATGTCATTTTATGTCAGTTTATGTCAGTTTATGTTTAAAGTGACATAAAATGACATAAACTGACATAAAATGACACGAAATGACAGTGACATAAAACTACATAAAATGATATAAAGTGGCATAAAATGGCATATACTGACATAAACTGACATAAACTGACAAGACCTGACATAAAATGACATAAAGTGACATAAAATGACATAGGCTGACATAAACTGACACAAAATGACAAAAACTGACATATAATGACATAAAATGACATAAAATGATAAAAACTGACATAAAATGACATAAAATGACCTAGGCTCTAAGAAAATAACTCAGGGTTAAAGGTTTTTGGCCCAACCCCATGTGCTGACCAAAGGAGCCCCTAAATGCCACGGCGTTGAACCATTGCGTGCAAACAGACAAGCGCTGAAAAAGCTGACTCGTCTCGCGGGGTCGCCTGTCGTCTCAGTGATGTGGCGGCCCACCTCCTGTAAAAACTCTAATCCTGTGCAGTTTTGGGGGCCGAGTGACTCCATGGCCACGGGGATAAACTCGTGCGTGGCGGGGAGAGATGAGTACTTGTGCTTACGTAAGGCAGCCTGTTCTGCCGCTCCTCCCCGTGCTATTGACGTAAGATGGGGGTACGACGCTGCGCACGTGAGGATGGCTGTTGCATCCCAGGCTATAAATCTGCCTCTTGTCCAAGGGACCAATGTGACTCCATCTGGTCTCTTTCCGTCTGTACGGATCAGTCCGGGAGGTTTCCTTGCCGTTGGGATATCCGCCTTCGCGAGGTCTCTGCAGATAATGTCATTAAGAGCGGCGTGTCTCTCTGCCCTTCCCACAGACCTCCTACACACCAGTCCGTGATGTCCACCCGGATCGGCGACCTCACCACACTGGCACCGGTGCGGGGCACAGAGGGTTAGTCCGAGGCGTAGTCCTGCCGCCAACCTCACCGTCTCGTTGCTCATTCCCAAGCTGCATGCGGCCAGAGGATGGGAACGAGCCAGTCTCTGGCATGCGGGGCCGACAATGCTCGCAGTCTTGACTGGCTAAGTGGATCATAGCATCCTGTCCAGATCTTCGCCTTATCCCTATCTATAAGTGGTCTATCTCAGGTTTTCTGCTGACTCGGGATCGGATCCATCACCGCAGGTAGAGTCTTTTGCGGGCCTCCAACATTTCTTCCCTTTACCCATCGCTCGATTCCTACGCGGCCAGTATGACGCCCACCATAATTGTTAAAACCGTTTTTTTTCGTTTTTTATTTTTTCCAAAAACCTCGTTTTTTTCGTCTTTTATTTTTCTTATCGTTTGCAGCGGGAGGCAAAACAGCAGGGGCCCCAGCGGATCTCCCTGCTGAGCTCCCATCTCAGACGGTGCGGTTAAGCGACCAATCTGTAGGGTGGATTCTGCTGAGTAAGCCTGATGGATGCCTTATTAATAACAATAATAATAATAAATAATAATAATAATAATAATAATAATAATATTATTATTATTATTATTATTATTATTATTATTATTATTATTATTATTATTATTATTATTATTATTGTTATTGCAGCGGGAGGCAATAATAATAATAATAATAATAATAATAATAATAATAATAATAATAATATTATTTTTTTTGCCTTAATTATTATTATTATTATTATTATTATTATTATAATTATTATTATTATTATTATTATTATTATTATTATTATTATTATTAAGTAAACGTTGTTCACTTTCTGTTGTTACATTGTATAAGCTTAAAGATATATTTTTTCGTGTCAACAATCATGCTTTCTGTCTACACACTTTCATTTTGAAATCTCTAAACGGTAATGTAAAAGTGCTTTTCCCACGCAGCACTGCATTCTGTCCTATGGGTTGTCGGTTAAGGACGTCCGTAAGATGGGATGAAGGGGTTTTGTATAGGCCTATTAGGCTATTCATGTCTGTATAGGTCTATTAACATTCAAGATGTCTCTGAGGCGGTCGTTTTAAACTCGAATGTTATACTGTATTGTAGAGAACGATCGAGTCGATTGGATTTGGACGGGCCATATAATTTACAAACCTAACCACTCATTAGGCCTATAGGCCTACTGTTAACGCCGCCACTTCATTTCATCACGCTAAGACCATTCAGTCGACTTGAACGTGGTTGCCAAACGTTCTGCAAAATTAGCTTTAAAATTAAATTAAATGTCATATAAATGGTAAAAACAGACTACAGCGCATATTAAATATAATGCTCAGCTTCTACAGGCAATTGTTATTGCTTAAACATAATTATTCGTCTGTTTTCATCATAGAAACCGCATGCGTCATGTAAACACGACGTTATAAATTTTTCCCGCTAGGGGCGCTATGCCATAACTAGTCACACGGTGTTACATAGGGACCAAAACAAATAACTGATATCTGATCAAAGTGTACAGAAACCATTAAAAACTTGGTATTAAAAGTTGCAATATTTTAAGTGCTATTAAGTGTTGCATTTGCTTTATTTCTGCAAAAGCTGAATTGTAATAGTTAATGCTGCATAAAGATGACCTTCATTGAAACCTTTTTTAGTTATGTCAATTAAAATATAGATAGGCAATTTCGGAATACAGCGTTATCGCTTCTCGGTCTGTTGATCAAGATAAAGTGTTTACTATGTGCATGAGTAAAATCGTGTACCTGGCCCTGAGGGAGGGGGGCTAAAATTGGGGGGTCCTGCCAGGACAGTCCAGTCCACCTGGCTGTACATGGTAACACTTCTTCTGGTCAATAGCCAGAGGCAAGAAACAAAAGAAATAAAAAAGAAATAAGAAATACTTAGCGTTAGGCTAAATGGAGTCAACAACAGAACAACAGAATTCGCAGGTCTACGTTCAGGTGAGTCACGAGACTAGTGTACATGTTATTCTTTTTCTTCTTCTTCTTCTTCTTCTTCTTCTTCTTCTTCTTCTTCTTCTTCTTCTTCTTCTTCTTCTTCTTCTTATTATTATTATTATTATTATTATTATTATTATTATTATTATTATTATTATTATTATTTTACAAAATAGATTTGTCTGGAATGGGCCCTATTCGTCTAGGTTATTATTATTATTATTATTATACAAATTTATTTCTTCATCCAACCAACAAAGTCATATGCAGACGAATTGTTAACTGTATCTAGGGATTCTAGGCTATAGACCGACATTCAGTCCTGGCTGCGCGGTCTCCTTGTTGTTCAAATCCGAGGTGCCTAGAACAGAGAGAGAGAGTTTCCAGTTTGTAGGGCAACTGAGAGACGCTGGAGCAGATGGCTGGTCTCACGCTGATCACCTGTAGCTGCTTTTATCTTGGCACCAAGTTCTTGGATTAATTCCAGTGACTCGGCATGCCAGCTTCCTGAGGTTTCGACTGCTACAGGGATGAAATGGTGCGATTGTGAGATGGCAGCGTATTTGTTTGCCTTATTGTGGGCTGCTTTTTCCGCTGCGGCACCTGCATTTTGCGATGTTACATGCTGGTATGATGCTGCGAATGTATCTGGCACCGTGACATCCCACGCTAAGCATCGACCTCTGGCCCAAGGTATTATGGTGACTCCATCAGGCCTTTTTCCGTCAGCTCTGGAGAGGCCACTGGGCTCTTTGATGGCCGGTATATTATTATTATTATTATTATTATTATTATTATTATTATTATTATTATTATTATTATTATTATTATTATTATTATTATTATTATTATTATTATTATTATTATTATTATTATTGTTATTTTTATAGGCCCTATTGTATTTTTGGCCATTTTCTATGACTGAACTTACCTTGAGATCCATGTCCATACTGCGTTTTAATAGAATTCCCATTACAACGAATCTCCGTCCTAAAACGTCTGCTGTCTCGATTATAATGAGATCATTCATCATTGCAGAAACGATGAAATATGAATAAGGTTGTTATGCATCCTAGTTTTTAAAAGCAGTGAAGTCTTCTGTGATTTCGCTTGCATGTATTTTGCAGTATTTCTAATCCGAAAGGCCAAGGAATATATCCGAGTCAGTCCGGAATCCACATGGATTGGGGCGAATTAGATCGGAGATTAGCCACCAGGATAAAGGAGAGTTTTTGTAGATTTTCTTTGTCGAACGACCCTCTCTTCGGTCGTCGGCTTTCTCGACATAATACCCAATCCAAGATTTTAAGTTTTATAGCGCTATGTGTTATTGTTGTCTGTAATCTGTATACAGAACCTAATTCAGCGCATATGCAGTTGAGGCGGAGACGTTGTAATAATAAGAACGACGATTTCTATGGCGCCATAACACAGCTTTGACGGTACGAGGGCCCTCACAACGAGCCTCATAATTTACCAGTTATCAACAGGTCTTAGGCCCTACTGATTATAAGGGCGCAATATGAATGAAGAAGGGAACCCTCCAATGGTTCAGACTATCTCCTGTGATGATGATGATGATGATGATGATGATGATGATGATGATGATGATGATGATGATGATGATGATGATGATGATGATGATGATGATGATGATGATGATGATGACGACATCGACGATGATACAATGATGACTATGACGACGACGACGATGATGATTATGACGACGACGACGATGATGATTATGACGATGATGATGATCACGACGATGATGATGACGACAATGAATGATGTTTTATTCTGTTCTGCCCACTGGTTTATCCCTAAAATTGTTTAAAGTTAGACCACCTCCCAATGAACATAAAGTTTTTCCACAATGCACATTGTTTCCTTTCCATTGACCTTTCCTCCCACTCGGGTCGACCGCAAATCGTTCCACGCTCATCATCACGACTATACAGTTTGTGTCGATTTCAAATGTAACAAAATAGAATCGTAAACTCACATAGCGCCATTTTAGTGCCTAACATAAGACTGTATGCGCCTATATGGTCTAAACCAGATAGCCCGGACGGTTTTATAAGCCGTGCTACTTAACGCAATTTATGCGGTTGCTTTATAATGCCTACTTTGTTATTTCGGCGACGACGATTTATTACAAGCCATTCTGACCGAGATTTGAAGAAAAAGACTTGTCTTTTATAGGTTTTGGTTGAATTACGTTTCCCGATTCAACCTGCGAAACTGTGAATCGCAAAGCCAGCCAATAGAAACTTTGCACGTGGAACACGTCAGGGCTTATTCTAACGTGCAGCTGGACACAAAGTGTGTAGTTGGGAAAGAAATTTGTGCAGTTAAAATTAGGATGTTGTGCATTTTGTAGACCTAATTGTATTTATATATAAACTAACGAAAGTAGCTAATAATGGAATATTTAAACCAAGCTGTTGGTTCGCCGAGTCCGAAATAAGCCAAATAACGATTAGTCAAACGAGATTAAACGCAAGCAGTAATTACAGTTGGCCGTTTGTAACATAAAAAAGTTAAAAACGAAACAGTTACGAATAAGTCGGAGCATAGCGCTTCCTTGCTTTTGTGGCTGCAACTTGGCAAGGCATATACAAGAAAGATCGCAAATGCGTAGAGCGTCTCCCAACTTCCCTAGCTATTCCACACCGAGGCGGGCATGAATTAACTTCAGAGATCAAAATGCTTTTGGTTCTGCAACAGTGGCGGTGTTATCTTGAGCAAAAAATCTGTCAGATGGGTTAGAACAGAGAAGCCGCTGTCTTGGAAGCCCGCCCGTCGTAATTATTAACAGACTCAGGTTTTAATTTGCCTTTGATCTTCCATTGAGCTCCATCTCAGCGTCCTCTATCGGTGCTGAACCGCCAGTGCACATTCTGAGGGAGCAATAACAGTGTGATTCTCGTTAACGTTAACGATAACGAAAATGTTCGTTAACGAACAAAAAATGATTTCGTTAACGATAACTATAACTGTAACTAAAAAATATCATTAACTATAACTATAACTATAACGAAAATAACACTAACGAAAATTCATCGCTATTTTCGTTAATGCAATAAAAAGTGCAATGTCGATCATTATTATTATTATTATTATTATTATTATTATTATTATTATTATTATTATTATTATTATTATTATTATTATTTTTTTTTTTCCCCGAGGTACATATGATCCCTCGGGAGTTCAAAAATTAGGGGGCATTGTTCTGGAATGGCTAGTCTTCGCAGATGGTTTTATCGGTGCATAATAATATTATTATTATTATTATTATTATTATTATTATTATTATTATTATTATTATTATTATTATTATTATTATTATTATTATTATTATTAAGGGTTCTCTTCGAAAATTTGATATTTCGAGTTTCTTTTTGATGGAAAGATAATTTTCTCTTTCGATTTATAAAAAGTTGTCAGTTTCATGTTCAAATTAGAAATGTTCATAATAAAAATCAAATTGAATACACATTTAAAAGAAAACGAGATTGTATTTTTACGTGGAAAAAAATCCATTAAATATCTGTGACAGACAGTGATTCCACATGTAGGTCTACTGTAGCCATTCAGCATCAGTATCAAATCTGAATTACAACATTTTGTTTTTCGGCAATTTCAGTTTTTTGCATTTGTTAGAGTCATAGAAATTGTCTGAGGGTGGGGTAATTTTCTTTGACATAATTTTGTTAGGGGGTCCTTGAATCTTTGACACTACTGTTGTTGACAAGGGTGAAGAGATCAAAAATTGCCTAAAATTTGTTGACATAATTAATCGATGACCCCATAGGGACCAGGGGACGGAGCGCCATTGTGGCCAATTGAAACTATGTACTAACTAAAATTAACTAAAATAAAAGTCCAGTAACTATAACTGTAACTATAACTAAAAAATAATACTAACTATAACTGTAACTATAACTAAAATGAAAAACCATTAACTATAACTGTAACTATAACTAAAATAAAATCTGTAAGGAGAATCACACGTACTGAGCAATAATAAACGAGAACAAACCTGTTGTTCTCTGTTGGGTTTGAACTGTCAGTCGATCAGGCTATGATCAACATTCACGCATCCTTTTAAATGTACCGACTGTGCACTGGCGGCGATCTTGTTTCACAGGTGGGGGTGGACACTTTTGAACTTATTTGGTCAAAAAAGTTTTGAACTGACCTTGTCAAAAATTTTTCTTACCTTTTATTGGTGTTTCTCCAAAATGTGGGGAGGCAAATGTATGATGTGTGTCCCCACTCTCAAAGGTGGAGAACTTCTCCCCTCAACCTCCCCCCGGATCGCCGCCCATGCGACTGTGCGTCAACTTACTACAACGCAAGCTTTGATATTCACGGGATTGTGTTTCCTCATTGTATATCATCAGAAACAGATGCACACGCACATGACAGTGATGATACACGATTTAATGCACTCATTTTGACATGTATAGCAAAGCGATTGCCTTATTTTACTAGGGTGCAGATTCGTAATCTGATCATTGCGCTGCAAGGCTGACAGATCTGAGTCACTATTTTTGTGCGCTGAGGCTCAATCTGTTTTTGATCAGACATAATTTAAAATGATATCATATCCGTGTGTTACACTGTACTTTTATGAGTCACTCTGAGTCATTTTCAGCGTATGATTACGAGTGACAGATAGGGGGCGGGTGTGGATGGGAGGAGACGGGAGGGTACGTGTGCGTCCAATTTTTTAAAGCCTGGCGGCGCCCCTGATAGCGATCGTTTAGAGGCCATCAGTCTGCCACAGTTACATTCCACTGTCATTCGTCCATATCTCTTGCTACTGGAGAACAGTTGGACTGTTTTACTTATTCCTTAGGATTTAGGCCAGGATGCCGTTTTATGAATCGTCTTTGAACAGCCTTAATTAATTATGTCCACCCGAAAGCCATAACATCGAAATACTAATATGCACTAAAAATTGCCAAAAATGAGGCGAATTCACTGTTTGAAATGTCATATCTTATTAGCTTCATGGAGCAAACCCCTTGACAAAGGGCTTTGCCTCTGGACCCCACTGGGGCACAGCCCTCTGACCCCATAATTTGCCCCTCTTGTGCAGTTGAGAAAATTCCTTAGAATAAGCCCTGGAACACGTGACGCCGTATCTCACCGCGCGATCCACTTTCTTTTGTTCGTGGTACACGAACAAAAGAAAGTGGATCGCGCGGTGTCAGTTTTATTTCGAACATAAAGTTGCTTTTATTTTCTAATCAACAAAGCGGTCGGAGTGGTTGGTTATCTTGGGAATGAAACTGGACAGAAACGTCGAATCCAACAATAACAGTGATAATAATCGCATTAGAGAGATGGATTGCTCCACGCGGTCCTATTAATTTGCTTCATTTTGACGACGCCATCTTTGTATGACTACCCGAACTCTTGGACAAGCACTTCAAGGCACACATGTAGCATATCATACCGACTAATCACATTCTACTTCCGTCTTGCAAGTAGGCCTACAACAACGCAGCCATTTCAACTTATAATTAACATAACCCCAGTCTCTAAACTATCAACTTAAAATTAACATAACCCCAGTCTAAAAAATATCAACTTATAATTAGCATAACCCCAGTCTCGAAAATATGAACTTATAATTAACATAACCTCAGTCTCGAAAATATCAACTTATAATATTAACATAAGCCCAGTCTAAAAAATATCAACTTATAGGCCTAATTAACATAACCCCACTACCCCAGTCTCGAAAATATGAACGTATAATTAACATAACCTCAGTCTCGAAAATATCAACTTCTAATTAACATAACTTCAGCTTCGGAAATATCGACATGTCACAGTTTACTTGTGAATATTGGAAAAGCGGTTTGTTGCTAATTTTACGTGTTATTTCGTACTGGATCTGTTGACGCCGCGGACGTTACCGCAAACCCAGGGACTAAATGTACTCCCGTCACGCGTTTCGTTTAAGCAATAAATTTCATCTTTGCATCGTGAAGGTCGGTTAGGGTCAGGGAAGGCGTCGTGAGGGTCGGCTATGGCTTAGGGTTAGGTTAGTGCAGCCCATTTATTTTCATTTCAGAAAACTAGGTTACATTATGCGGCCGAAGACCGCATGTGATTATTCGGTATGATATGTTCTAGTTCTGCCTTGAAGTGCTTGTCTCCTGGGTACAATCGCCAAGACCTGCGTGAAATAGACCGTCAGTGGAAAGTTATCAAAATT
>OY744607.1:45103783-45146283 GCA_963556255.1 Allolobophora icterica
CTTCCTTCCTTCCTTCCTTCCTTCCTTCCTTCCTTCCTTCCTTCCTTCCTTCCTTCCTTCCTTCCTTCCTTCCTTCCTTCCTTCCTTCCTTCCTTCCTTCCTTCCTTCCTTCCTCTTCTCATCAAACACCGAGACTATACTTCAATCGCAGCAGAAACAAATTTCTGCTCTGATGGAGATTTTAACCGCCGACCTCTCAGTTGACGGTCCCTCACACAAACCACTATACTATTAGGCATCCCTGTCATATATGTCGTTAGGGGGTAAAAACGAGGGCCATTGGGAAACACAGAGGATGTCCTCAGTTGAGTCTAAGGGATGACTGCCATGTCGAGAGTGGCCTCTTAGATCCGCCTTTACCCATGTGGTCTTTGTAGCTGCGCTCGCTTCCTATAGTCAGACGAGAACCATGGTCTATTAGACAGTTAGATCAGTCAGACAGACACCTGTGCATCGCTTTTGTGAGGTAAGTATAAAAGGCGCTATATTAAGTATCTTGATACGCACACACATATAATTACATCATATATTATATCTACAATTCATACGTGCATACATTATATTATATATTATATTGTTGTCACTATAAATTATATCTCCGTGTTCCGTTTAGATATGATTTAACTTTCAAATTATTTATTATTTGTAATATATATATATATATATAATATATATATATATATATATATATATATATATATATATATATATATATATATATATATATATATATACGTGTAGGAATGTACGGGCGGATGTTATATTATGCATATGTATATATATTATAGAGTAAGCAAGAACACCTGTATCCTGTATGTCATACATATATGTAAAATGAGTACTATAGCCCATATAGACTGCATTTTTCATGCAATGCAAGACAATGGACAGAAACTCGACCCCAACCTATGATCCGTAAAGTTTCTGGAGCTGAAGTCGTAGGAGTCACGTGACGATGACGATGACGATGACGATGACGATGACGAAGACGGAAACGACGTCTCGCCTGACGTCAAGAAGTTACCACTTGACGCCGGAATCAGAACGAGCGTCAGAATGGCAGAGGAACAGATGACGACTGTCGATGTCATGATCTGCGTCATGATGACTCCTTGACACGAGATTCAGTCGGTCGACCTGAAAAGTGTCAGTCGGTCAGTGGTCAGGTTAGACATCGGTTGGTCAGTTTGTCAGTCTTTCATAAGGCAAACATATAGAAGTGCAATTATCTAGCGAGGTCTGCGATGGCTTAGTGGTCAGGGTGCTGGACTTTCGACCGAGTGGTAGGGGGTTCAAATCTTCTCCAGGACAGATATTTGGTTCGAGATTTCTGCTCCACCTGCGCCCCTAGCAAACTCGGCTATAATGAATACACTGACCGTACACTGTCGGTGGGAAGACGAGACGGTGAGGGAGAGAACTGGCTATCTGCCCTCACATGCCGAGATTAAGAAAAATGAAGTTGCCAACATTTCATACCCATGGCTGCCTCTCAGGTTAACTCAAGGAACTGCTCTTCTTCTTCTTCTTCTTCTTCTTCTTCTTCTTCTTCTTCTTCTTCTTCTTTTTTTTCTTCTTCTTCTTCTTCTTCTTCTTCTTCTTTTTCTTCTTCTTCTTCTTCTACTTCTTCTTCTTCTTCTTCTTCTTCTTCTTCTTCCTTTTTCTTCTTCTTCCTCTTCTTCTTCTTCTTCATCTTGTTCTTGTTCTTCTACTTCTTGTTCTTGTTCTACTGCTGCTGCTGCTGCTGCTGCTGCTGCTGCTACTACTACTACTACTACTACTACTACTACTACTACTACTACTACTACTACTACTACTACTACTACTACTACTACCACTACTACTACTACTACTACTACTACTTCATCTTCTTCTTCTACTACTACTACTACTGCTACTACTACTCTTCTTCTTCAATCAATCAATCAATTAGACATTTATATATTCTTCTTCTTCGTCGTCTTTTTTCTTCTTCTTCTACTAATTTATCTAGCACACGTGCTTTTAGATTTCTCAAGAGTAAATAAGTAAGTAGAAATAAAAGAATGACGCTTTCAGTCCAATCTTACCTATAAGAGTTTCTATGACGCCTCTTCTCAAATGAGATCAGTCTGAAGCGAGACGTTGCTAATGCCTCAACGTCGCCAACGCTAAGTTTTCTGTTTCCAAGAGATTCTGTAACAATGGTTACTGCATCAGTGCATCTGAGCTTCGATCCGGCTGCTGCAACTGACTGAGTCGAAGATGCTCCATTCATGTCGCGTCTTATCGATGCGACAGAGAAAGGGATGCATGCTCACTGTAATCCTCGCAGGTCTGCAGTCGTTGCAGTTTATGATAATAATAATAATAATAATAATAATAATAATAATAATAATAATAATAATAATAATAATAATAATAATAATAATAATAATAATAATAATTACATTGATAATTATTATTATTATTATTATTATTATTATTATTATTATTACTACTACTACTACTACTACTACTACTACTACTACTACTACTACTACTACTACTACTACTACTACTACTACTACTACTACTACTACTACTACCGCCGCCGCCGCCGCCGCCGCCACCACCACCACCACCACCACCACCACCACCACTGCTAACTGCTACAACTATTATTATTACTATTATTATTGTTATTACTATTAGGCCCTACTAGTATTATTATGTCATTATTATTATTATGTTATTGTAATAAAACAGATTTTTTTTTCATAAACTAAGCAAACTCATATGCAGACGATTAATGTTTACTGTTTTTGCAGTCACTATATCTCTAAGCCGTCATTCAGTCTTTGGCTGCTCGGTCTCCTGGTTGTTCCAATCCGAGGTGCCTAAAACAGATATGGATTAGGTACATTTTCCAATCCCAAGGGCGCCTGATAAGCGCTGGAGCAAATGGCTGGTCTAGATTAAGTCTCCTGTCACTGCCTCAATCCTGCTTCCCTGTTATTGTTACTCTTCTTCTTGTTGTTGTTGTTATTATTATCATTGCTTTTCTTCTAGAGAAAATGGTTCCGGAACTGAATAGGTTCCGGAAATGAACAATTTTGGAAGGGCTAAAATCGAGGGCAAAGTCCGATAAAAACGGGATTGGGGTTCGGAGGCGTCTCAATAAACACTGAAGACTGTTTGCAACACTGAAATTAAATTAAAATAACTATTTTTTAAAATTATTAAATAAATAAATAATTTTTAGTACCTGAAAAAGGTGCCGGAACACCGTTCCGGCGCGTTACGGCTGAAAACGCACTGATTATTATTATTATTATTATCATTATATATTTATTGATTTATTTACTTATTCATTTATTTATTTATTTCATCATATCAATAACTAATAGACTGGTCATTTATCTAGGTCGTGGCACTGAGTACACTTAAAAATGAGCTTTTGAGCAGCCATGAATAAGGCGGTATAAAAATGCATATAAAAATACATATATGCATGCATACCTACATACATACATTATACTCTTCTCGACGGTGACAAAATGATCTCAGAAAGATTCCGTCGATGTCAGTGAGCGCATCTATCACGTGGCTCGTTAGCTCCAAGAGTCGCACCGAGCAATTAGTTCCGGTCTCATTAGTGTCTCATTTCTACCGGTTGAAGAATGACTGCAGATCGTTTACTGAAGAGGAGAGAGACGAACAGAGAAGCAGATATTGTGTGCAACAGAGAGTGACAGAGAGTAGGATACGCACAAAGAGCAAAACATAGAAGCATAAAGACAGGGTTAGGACGACAGACAGGGAAAATGTACGCGGAGGTATGCAAGCAGACATCGAGACATGCGCAGAGAGATATGGATACTTTTGGTAGACGGATATATATATATGTGTATGTATGTGTGTGTGTGTATATATGTGTGTGTGTGTGTGTGTGTGTGTGTGTGTGTGTGTGTGTGTGTGTGTGTGTGTGTGTGTGTGTGTGTGTGTGTGTGTGTGTGTGTGTGTGTGTGTGTGTGTGTGTGTGTGTGTGTGTGTGTGTGTGTGTGTGTGTGTGTGTGTGTGTGTGTGTGTGTGTGTGTGTGTGTGTGTGTGTGTGTGTGTGTGTGTGTGTGTGTGTGTGTGTGTGTGTGTGTGTGTGTGTGTGTGTGTGTGTGTGTGTGTGTGTGTGTGTGTGTGTGTGTGTGTGTGTGTGTGTGTGTGTGTGTGTGTGTGTGTGTGTGTGTGTGTGTGTGTGTGTGTGTGTGTGTGTGTGTGTGTGTGTGTGTGTGTGTGTGTGTGTGTGTGACAAATAGAGAGACAAAAGAACGGGAACAGGGATCAAAGAGTGACAAACAACGGGAAACGAGACAGACGCAGGAAAGTCAGAGACGGAGTGACATATATATATTGTGTCCCAATTGAACTGATACTTTTGTTTTGCCAATATATCTGTCAATTCTAGAAATAATTCAACAAATTTTACAAATTGAAAGAGAGATAAATCACCAATGTTTTCCTAAATTATTTTTAAAACTGACAGATATATTGCCAAAACAAAACGGGTATCAGTTCAATTGGTGAACAGCGTAGGTAGACAAAGAAGTAGACAAATGGGACAGATTGACAGACAGACAGACAGACAGACAGACAGACAGACAGACAGACAGACAGACGGACGGACGGACAGACAGACAGACAGACAGACAGACGGACGGACGGACGGACGGACAGACAGACAGACAGGCAGACAGACAGACAGACAGACAGTGATCGAGACTGACCGATGGATAGCGTTGGCATAAATCGACAATAATTCTCCAACTACAAAACAGAAGCACAGCGTGAACTCCAATAAAGTCGTTCCTTATACACGATGATCTCGTGAGACGTAAACCAGCGCCATCACGCGAATAAATTCCTAGGATGGAACGAGATAAACAGAGCATATGTCTGTCTGTCTGACAGTGTCTGTCTGTCTGTGTCTCTCTGAAGGTTTGTGTTTCTTTATCTATGTTTGTTTGTATGCATGCACGTATACATGTATTCATGCATGTCTGAATGTAAGTATGTATATCAGTATGTGTGTCCGTCTGTCTGTCTGTCTGTCTGTCTGTATGTATTTATGTCTATTTGCATGAATGCATGTCTGTATGTATACATACATATTCATTCATTCATTCACTCATTCATTCATTCTGGACATTTATATAGTGCTTCTTCAAGAGACCTACTCAGAGGTGCTCCCAGCCCAGCCACGGCTAAAGCCTAAAGAGATGGGACTTGAGGTGTCGTAAGAAAGCAGGTGTACACATATGTACACATATGCATGCCTGTTTGTGTGTATGCATGTCTGTATGTATATATGTATGCATTGTATGTATGTATTTGTGCAAGTATGTATGTATGTATGTAATGTAAGCTTATGTTCGTTTATTGAGTAGACTGGTTGTCATACCGCACCCAGAGAGATAAGATAACAATGGAGTTAAGAAAAGAAAGGAAAATAGCATTCAATCGGATCATCAGAGAGCAATGCTCGCGTCTAATAAATACTCTCGGAATGAAATTTCGATTATTTTTCTTCGGTAGCTCAAAGTCATGTGGGCGCGTCCGTAAGTTGTAGCTTCGAACACCATCGGGGAAAGAGATCGCGAAGGACATGGTACCTAAATTCGAACTATAGCAATCTGCCATCTGCCTCTGCCACCAGCTCTTTCATGGCCGAGAATTCCATGGGTAAGAAGCCAATGCGCTTCGTTTTAGAAATGAATCGCTAAAATTTAGAAATATCACAGAGTTCGTTTAGGCATGTAAAGTAATTATGGAACCCAGATAAGTGACTAGACACCGAGGCTCCTAAGGAGATAGAAATAGGATTCTATGTGATGACAATCTCAACATGAATAATATTCTGGAGCTGGTCAGAGAATTCCAACCCAGCGCCAGTCTTCAAAGATAAGCTACATCGAGTATTTCGAATCACTCGTCGCAAGACAACTCCAGGAAAATAGATGATATAGCAGATGTACATTATAGAAGCTTATAGATAGGTGATCCATCTACGTCAGGAAGAAAGTTCAATTGGTCAGTATAGTTAGGATTCAAGGTTTCACCAAGGCCAGCCTTCCAGTAGCTTAGCTAATGTCAATCTATAGGGATTGAGGTCCTACAATTTGACGAATCGATCACAAGATATTTTTACCACAGACTTCCGAATAACTTAGGATATGTAAATCTGTAAATCTGTAGATAGAGAGAGAGAGAGCAGTCAGTAGAATCAGCAGTCAGCAGTCAGTCGAGCAGTTAGTCAGGATAAAGCTTAGTCTGGGCATTCTGCGTTAGACTGGCATGTCTAGTGCTAAGTAGACACTACTAGGCGTTCGTCTTAAGAAGTCTAGAAAAGAAGTTCTTGTAGTTGTTGCAATGTCGTAGCCATCTCAACATCGTCAGTGTAACTGAACAATCGTCGGCAATTGAACTCTGTATTGGTAAAGTGACATTCGTAGGCCCTATACCGAATGACAATAAAGAATTCTACAGAGAGAAGCAAAGTGTGATAGAACTCTTTACCGCATTGGTGTGGCCCCACGAGGCAGAGGTGGCATAAAGCAAACGAGCCACAGTGGTTGCCCTGTATATAAATATGTATGTATGTATGTATGTATGCATGTATGTATGTATGTATGTATGTATGTATGTATGTATGTATGTATGTATGTATGTATGTATGTATGTATGTATGTATGTATGTATGTATGTATGTATGTATGTATGTATGTATGTATGTATGTATGTATGTATGTATGTATGTATGTATGTATGTATGTATGTATGTATGTATGTATGTATGCATGCATGCATGTACGTGTTTATGCTTGTATTATCTACCTGGCTGCCTAACTGTATGGTCATCTACACGAAGACACATAATTAATTATTAGTACAGTAGTACTTATTCCGGTAATTGCGTTCCAATCTCACAGTGACAGCAGTTGTATTGTATTGTATTGTATTGTATTGTACTGTATTGTATTGTATATGGGGATTTATAAATTAAGGAGCAGTCGATTTTTTTCATTCATTATCGGCCAGATGTTCAGCATAACTATCACAATGTTGAGTGCATAAGTAAGCACATGGCCGTCCTATATAACTGTAGGCTATTAATCAACATCTGTGGTCGATTCTTCTATCCCGCAATACCTTCAGTGAAGCAATGCGCGCTGTCAAGTTATTTCGCTCATAAAAGTACGAATAAAGTCACGAACAGTTTAGCAGTTCCTTAAGCTTGCCCCGAGAGGCCGCCATGGGTAGGAAGTGCTAACAACTTCATTTTTTCAGCCTCGGCAGGTGGCCAGTCATCTCCCTCGATGTCTCATCTTCCCATTGACAGTGTCGAGCCAGTGTACAGTCCAGCACGCTAACCGCCAGACGGTCGGGCAGTCGGGCACCTCTGTTTTATGAACTTCAGCCACGCTCATTAAGCCAAACAACAATTAACCATACTATTAATTAGCAAATTCTGTAGCGCCGATGCCTAGTGCACCAGAAAAACGATGGCTATTGTAATAAGACAGAGAGGCAGCCTCTGGTGGATAATTATAAGCAATCTGAAAAAGATTGGTCTTATGTTGAGAACGAGACGACACAAGCGATCGAGCAGAACTGACAGAAATGTGGAGAGATGGCGCATCAAAACCAATTCCTAATCAGGATTCATGAGAAAAATAAATGCATACATACTTACGCACATATACTCTGCTTCCGAACGCTTTTTATGCAGAAACTTTGCCGCTTCTATTGGGCCATTGCAATACAATACAATACAATAGAAAACAACTGTATTTGATATTGTCCTACATTTCCAAAAGTTCAGAAGTGCACACACGACCATACGATAGATTAGAAGATATATGGCGCTGAGCAGTGAGCAACCGTGTCTGAAAGACTTGTTCAATGCCGAGCGGAACACAGTGACCGCCTGAGTGCATGGAAGTTCGAACCCTTGCTCTCCGCGTTCTGGGCAGAGCGCTCCACCCAATCGGCTCCTGTACAACATAAGATATTCATGTCTTATACATCCTATGCTTTTTGACACATAGAGTGATACTGTTAGTTCTTCCTGCTTCTTTGTCTGTTTCTTTCTTCACTCTTAGTGCCTCGGTGTCTTTCTCTTAGATGCATTAAACGCATTAATAAATTAATGCTTGCGCCAAGTGCTTTTAGAAATGGCGACGTTTGAAGGGTCGCTGAGACTCAGTCGTAATGGAGTTCTGTCTCATTATTCGACCCACTTCATGCACGACAGGGTACGTTGCCACGTCTCCCCTGAGCCTCCTCCTGTCGCCTCTAGGTCTCCTACAAAAACTGTACTACATGAGCCTTTTCTGTCCACCTTACATCAGATAATCTTCTCACGTGAACTGTCGGATATGTTTAATTCACACTGCTGTGCTTGTTGTCATTCAAATCATCAAAAAATGCACACCGTTAACCAGGGTCGCCGGCAGCGTGATGCGCTGGACGCACGTGCGTCCACCCACCATATCAAATCCACACAAGGATTAAGCATCGCATCGCTATTTTTGACAATTTCACTGTGTAATTTTGGTTTACCATACAGTATGTATAAATAATATCATACGAGATCATATGCATGTGTTATACTGTACTTTTATGTCACTCTGAGTCTTTTCAGTGTGTGACTACGAGTGGAAGACAGGGGACGGTTGTGGATGGGAGGAGACGGGGGTGTGCGTCCAATTTTTTAAGGTTGGCGGCGCCTCTGCCGTTAACCATCCGAGCACGTAATTGGGAACAACATTCAGGGCCTAGAATAGTGTGTTTTCCGGAATAAAATGGTGCAGTTGACATTGTCTGGAGAGTGTAGAGTTTAGTCTGAATTTCTGAGAGATTAGCTCAAGTCAACTACACACGATTTCATTTTAGCACCTGGAACTTTACTTACCAGTCCAAGCACAGTTTTTGACAGTTCCAGAAAGACTGCGTAGTTAATATTTCCGAGTATTTTAGACGCTGGAGTATCGGAGCTGTGACTGACACCAAAGAACTGATAGAACGAATCGAACTGCAGGGCAGCGACTTACAAATCTTTGAACCACCCAAACCACTTAGAAACGCTCATTCCACTCAAAAAGTCATCAGTTGCGCCTATGTTCTCCGTCTCCTATGCGGCCTTTCTTCAAAGCGACGTGGCTGTTCAACACCGGATGTTGGCAATTATTCTCGATCCAACTCTCATCCTCATTGTCATCCTTCTTTTCTTCTTTCGCGTGTACATTTGACCTTTGGCAACCCCCTTAACTTCTAATGCGCCTTACCTTTTACTTTGAAATATACTACACTACTTAAAGATTTCGACGTGGGTCTGGAGATGCCAGTTGCGAAAAGCGCCGACCAGCATGTCATGGATTTTTGTTGCCCGTTTCGGTTATAGCTGGCTGCAGAAATCTGCCCTCCACGACCAGAGGTGAATTTGTTCCTTCAGCGTACACTTTATTTATTCATTCATTCATTCATTCATTCATTCATTCATTCATTCATTCATACCATATGTGCAGCGCCTCTCTAAGATAACTACTGAGAGACGATGTGTAGGATCTACTTCAATGGTTGCCTGTTTGACCGTTTCGTGCCATTGGTTCATTGTGGTTGGGTCATCAATCAGGCAATACCTCTCCCTACGGGTCGATCTGCTTCCTCAACACACAATTGCACTTAACAGCCTGAAGCAGACACACAAACCACGCCGTCCTATTCAGAGCAACGACCTCAGAAGATGCCCTAACGTCTGCCACTCCCTATCTTCTCTGTGTAACTCGTGTCTGGTGGTTAGCCAGGCAACACAGAAGCGTCACACAGCGGATGATGAGTTGAAGGTTAGGTTCAGATGGGTGCACGATGGTTAGTGCTGGACTCGGGAGTTCAAATCCCACCGTCGTAGAAATTTATTCCGAGAGTTCTGCTTCAACTGCACTCTCTACCCAGCTCAGTTGTAAAGAGTATATACACTGACTGTACACTGTCGGTGGGAGATGAGACGGCGAGGGAGAAGACTTCTCACCCGCACTCATATGCCGAGGGTAAGAAAAATGAAGTCGCTGAGACTTCATATCCTTGGCCATTGGCGTAAACTTGTCCAAAATATTGGGGGATTTGGTTATTTTGTCTACACTTTGTGCATTAAGTGTACAGTCCGTCTCAATTATTAGGGGAAGTGCCCCGGCTACCCCCCCCCCCCGAGTCTACGCCAATGTCCTTGGCTATCTCTCGGGCTAGCTTAAGGGACTGCTATTCTGCTTCATGCGATACACAAACGCTCATTGGGCCACTTAGAATAATACAATTTCACTGATTGGATCCACAAGTTCGTCGTTTGCAGCGCCATCAGACGCCATCAGCTCATACCCGCGGAGAGGGGGGGCAAGGGGGCAAATGCCCAGGGGCCCGGCGACATTTAGGGGCCCGGGCCGGGCCCGCAATCAACTTATGAAAAATATTATAATCAGTTATACAAAGTTTATGATTTATGCCTTTTTAAATATATTATCTGACGCTTAATTACAATCAGTTTAAACTTCAAGCATCTGAATAAAATCATAGTTGTATTGTTCTATACATAAATATAATATTGTATGGTCGTACTCGCACTTTTAATATTTCAGTTTGTATTTTTTTTTCGTACAACCGTACGATATTATATTTATATAAAGCCTAAAGATAGCATAGAGGCAGGCCCGTAACTGCTCTGCCTAGGGGCCCGTGACTGCTCTGCCTAGGGGCCCGGAATTTCTGTCGGCGGCCCTGCATCAGCTGGCATTTAGAGAGCCATGGACACAGTCTTACCGTTCTCCATAAGGTCATCGGCAGTAGCGTAGCCACCTTTTAACGCCAGAGGGAGCAAGCACAAAAAACCGACTTGCCAAATACAATCAATTATAAATAATTATAAACAATTATAAATAACGGTTTGGAGTAATATTATTGTCGCTCCCCCCCTGCTCCACCCCTAGCTAGTTACGCCACTGGTAATCGGATTACCTTTCTTTGATCATACCTGAATGTCTGAAACTAGAACCTCACTGCGACCTGGGTCTGATGTACCAACGATCGATGTCTTGCGCGCTATACATCAGCGCTATATAAGTTACTAGTTAAAACAAGTATATCTGTATTCAGTAAATGATAAAGAGTTATTGAATTTGGATTCGTTAGACCTAGAATTCTTAGGCCTAATAAGCAATTTTTGCTAGAGACTTAAAAATTTCTTATCCGACAATCAGCACACGACTTACGAAAACATCGCACACCTGATCATGTACATTCGAGGCTTGTCGATTACATTCGACAAATAGCCGATCCGAAAATGACTAGACCCGATGAAAGCAACGACCTTTGTGGGACGTAAAGGAACATTCAGCATTGCTTGAAAGACTGAGACGGGGAGACAGCGCAATTACCAACGACAAAGAAGGTGAACCAAGTGTTATAAACTGTGTTGCCCGTAAATACGCCTACAGAATTCGGTTACAGAAAGCGTCCACTGTCCGTGTGTTCAGTCGCTTCTTTGGCAACCATTTCCATTCAATGCACCGTCGTATAAGAACCTCAGGTGCATTTTAACGGTCTCCTTCCGGCGAACAAACTAATCGCATAGGGTGAGATAAGAATGTTCACCGCAATGTGGTTAACTCCGTTACAGTTACAACCAAGAGGAGGAATATGAACTCTTTACCATCTCACAGTGGCCCTTATGTGTTGCAATCCGTCTCTGCTGGTGTCTGACCCTAAATATCTTTTAAATGGATATATTGATAAAACAATGACACTATAGTATGGTCAACACAAATGGGACAAACATGGGGTGTCCTCTGCCGCAATGGCTGACCGTTGGCGCATCTACCTCTGAGCTCATCTGGATCGCAGCCTCCGTTAATATCGAATGAGATTTTCAAGGTCTATTTGTCACAGTCGCAGATATACGCGGATGTCGGCCTTTTAGGGGGGGGGGTCTTGGACAACCCTGGTCATCAGTGGCGGCGATCTTGTCTGAGAGGTGGGGGGACAAAGTCGGCCATGGTCTGGTCGATGACATTTTTTCATGAATTCATGTCCCTAAAAAAAGTTTTTTTTAACTTTTTACGAATTCATCTCCAACAAAAACTTGAAGACTTTTCTTGGAATTCCCAGCAATAATCTCATTACCCTCTTTTTCTATTCGTCTACAAAATTCAACTTCTCAGACTTCTTTTACGAATTTCTTCTTCTTTCTCAGAATTTTTTTTGTGGAGGACACTTCTGCAAAAAAATTGCGTTTTTACCTCGTCTGGTCAAAAACGCTGCGAAAACCCTCACGCGCAATTACATTTCTCCGCCTTTTTTGGTGTTTCTTCAAAATGTGGGGGGGGGACAAATGTATGTCGTGTCCCCCCACTCTCAAAGGTGGGGGGACATGTCCCTCGTCCCCCCATGATCGCCGCCCATGCTGGTCATGTACTTTATAAACTGCTCCCACCCAAGAAACCTAAAAATTATGTTCTCCGACCTCGGTCTCACGATACAGTGCTTACTCCACTTGTCAATAACATGAGGAAAATTTCATTGGGATAATGCTGTACTCGGTGTAAGAATTGTAGAAAAAAGACTGGGGGGGGGGTCAGACTTTGATGAGTTTGATCTTTGTGGAGTTCAATATTTTATCCGTGTTTTACAAACTAAGAAAATTCAAAAATGCAATAGAAAGCTTAAACTCCTTGCATAACAAATTTATTTGTACAGGCCTACAATTCACATGTCCCACACAAATCTCACAATAAACCAGAGCATTACTTGATTAGCAACCCACAAAGTGAATTGTGAAAGAAATGCTAAATATATGCACAATATAATCATGCTAGTACAACTAGGAGTTGGGGGTTGGAAACGACTCCCTGGGGTGTACAATGAAGTCTTAACTGGGGGTCCTAAGAAAGACTAGAGGGGTTGAACCCCCAAACCCCTCGACAATTCTCACCATGGCTGTACTCGTATTGATTCTGATGTTTTATAACTTTTATATTCTGCAATCTGTATTGTATTATTTGATGTATGTACACTGGAAGCGAATCTCTTGCAAACGGTCAACTAAAGAATATACTTACTTCCTTTACTTACTTACAATTCAATTATTATCTACTGTCCAATATCGATTTTATGCTTCTGATGGCAAGGTCTCGGACTTTCAGTTATAACATACGGTTATCGAGTTCTCCGAAATCTAAATAAGGCCTACCAATAATTATTCTCGTTAGGCCTATTACAATTAGGTCTACTTGTTATTACCATGACAATTACGATACAAGCCCAGCTCGAAGGCTAAACCAGTGCTACTCAAACTGTGTTCCGCGGCCCGGTGCTGATCGCCAAGTAATTTTTTGTTGGCAAATTCGTTTTAATACAGTGGCTTTAAAATAAATATAGACCTATTCAATTAGCCTATCGCATAATCGCATCGACAGAAACGTCTGAGAGTATGTTACACCAGCGCTCATCGTCGCACTGAGCTATATTAATTAGATCAGTGCTGTCCAACCTTTTTGACACCGTGGGCCACCAAAAAATTATTCCTAAAACCAAGGACCGCACCAGTAAACCCAAAGCAACGCATAAAATCTATTGAAAATAATGTTAACTGTGGAGAACCGTAGGCCTACGTTCTAGAACTTTAAACAAGCTTAACTATATATTATTTTGTCATCACGCTGTCATTTATGATAATCCAAGTTACAAACGAAATGCAAGTAGGTCAGTGAAGTCTTTTACTTCATTTCTTACACGAGGCATGGGCGTCCGGAGGGGGGTAATGGGGCATTTGTCCTCTGGATTTTGAAAATATTTTATAACAATAAAATCTTTTGATTATTATGATTATTCCAAAGTCCCAACACGATTTTCAATGCTAAAAGGCACTTAATTATTTAGGTAAGTCAGCTATTCCATGCAAAAACGCCATTTTGCTCCCCCTACAAAAACTTTGCCCCCTTAGAAATGTTTGCACCCCTCCTCCCTAGAAAAATTCCTGCGCACGCCCATGCTCGGGGGCCATTTAAAATCAGTCCGCGGGCCGTGTGTTGGACAGTACGGAACTAGATCAACATTAGGCCTATCCGCACTGCCACGATTCTGTTTACGTGATCTGGAAACACAATACAGCCTAATAAACTGTTCTTTTTCTTATAAAAAGTAGCTTCTTGCACGCAGTAATGTGAGGTCGACGTCAAGGATAACTAATATATATTGATTCCTTGGGTCAACGTCGACGAACCTGGCGGTCTCAAGACTGTCGTTAAACTTTGCTACTGCAACTCACGTACCCGGTACGAGATCCGTGGAAGATAATATGTTCTGGGGGTCGACGTCTGGAAATGTCGGCAGACAATGAATGGGGAAATGTCGACAGTCTTCCTACTGTGTTGTCCCTTTTTATTACCAGCTGAGGTACTAATCAACCCTTGAAACGAACGGAACGAACGAATTATACTAAGTCCCGTGGAAACAGTAAATTTAGCAATACCATTCTAATACAAAGCTGCGTCATAGTTGCCGGAGATCTATTCAATTCCAGGAGTAAAAAATGCACGTTTTGTCCACCAAAGACTACCAGGTCTTTTAATCAGTTTGTCACATGCGGGTTTTGCTCTAAAATACTCATTCATTCGGGATTCTCATGCGACCAAGTCTTCATTTACGACATAAATGCTGTCATTAAACGGCGTTTCAGTGCTGTTTCGAATGGTGTTCGGAAACTTGATTGTCAAAACCTTGTGCGCCACCTTGATGATTGGACTAGGTCACTTTTAATAGCTCTGGGTTTTTACACTAGTCTCTGCACAGTAACGAGATACGTTTGGACTAATAGCCCTTCGAATGGCACAGACCGTTCAACAACTATAGGCCCCTATAGCGGTTCTACGCAGTGTGGGAATTTTATAACAAAAGACTGGGGGGGGGGTTGAACATTTTATCCGTATTTTGCAAACTGATGTCAACGAAATTTGAAAGAAGCTGATTTCAACGCTAACAGTCAGACTCGAATTTTCGAAATCAATTCCTTTGTTGAGAAAATTCAAAAATTCATACATGATACTTAGCATTATTTGACTGAGTCTCTGACAAAGAGAAGACATTGTGTCTTCTCTTTGTCAGAGACTCAGTCAAATAATGCTAAGTCACAATAGCACAGCTGAAGAGGCTGGAAACGACCCCTTGGGTTGTGCAATGAAGACTTAACTGTGGTCCTAAGAAAGACTAGGGGCTGAAATCGTTGAACCCCTCAACCCCCGACAATTCCCACCGTGGCTCTACGACCAAATGGACGCCGAAGGTTGTCCTTCTTCATAGACATAATAGTGGTCGAGGGATGTACGGACATCAACCACCATCTGCGAAAGACTACTGGACGGTGAGCCTATCGTGTGTTGCGAACTTTGTAGCACTAGCCTGTTGTCGAGGAATCGGTCGGGGGCCCGTCAGTCTTCCAGTCATCGTTAAATACCACAAACCTTTTATTCTTAACGATTTTTACATAATTTAGGCGGGCTTAGACAGCGCTTTTATCTAAACAGCGCTAGCCTATACCAGCTGTGTGTAGGCCTATTTATATATACATAGGTCTACATTATAACACGGCCATCACTGCTACCGTCATTCCCAAGTGTGACCAAATAATATTTGCTGGATTTTTATTTTGTCTTCAAAATCCAGCAAATGCAAGCGTTATAATGAACACTTTGACTGTTAATATTGTGCGTTTGCACTCGGTCTAAAGAGCTTAGAACACCCCTCAACCGTACAGAACTACAATGTAAAATATCCGTGAGGTGACTTAGTAGTACTTACTACCAAAGGGTAAAAGCATGCAACCGCATCGTGAAACTGTAGACACATAAGCAGTGGTTTAGTATCGCTTAATGGTAACGCAGTTGGGAAACTAGACATGCCTGTGCTGAGGATTTCCACTGCCCAATGGTAACTAACAGAGTTGGAAACTGTATATACACCCTTGCTGCAGTTTAGTATTACCCAGTTGTAACTAACAGTATGGAATATTTACATATAGAGCACTGTACTATCCTTTGGGTAACACATATTTGCTAGTTAAGAAATCCTTAACCTCATTCACTAAAACAAGTATAGTTTAAACAGTGTATTTGTTATAAATCAACATAAACAATAAGACATTCACCAAAGAAGATTTTGAAAGACCACACACAATCCAGTCTTTGCTCAGTCATATAAACATCACTCAATCTGAAGTTCACAAAATAAAATATACTTTCATATCATACAGTAGGGCCTAATTTTCCCACACATTGACTAGAATCAACATCTACTTAATTTCACAATAGCTGTCCTCGACTGCAAATATAGGTCTATGTTACAACTGGTGCAACCCTAACTGGAAAACCTATTTGTCTTCATCCAAGTTGTACACAGGCCTCGAAAAAGAACTATCCGTGAAACTTGATACCCACGACATCGGTTCTTCTCCGCCATCTTCCTGGATAATATCGGACACAAATGTGCAGTCAAATGTTGAGTCCTGATCAACCGGTTTGGTTGGTTCGTTTGGTTTGTTAGAGTCTCTTTGGTCACGTGGACAAACAAACGTCGTATCCTGAACATCAAACGATGGCTGGTTTACGTGCATTAAAGATCTTTGTTTTAAGTTTAAAAGTCTCCTCTTCAGACAGTCGCATGTGCCCGTGAAAGAGTCGGGCGATACACAGTTGCTCATAAAACATTTTGGTGAAAAGTAATTGCCTGTAAGAGACTGTGAGGGTAACCAACTACTGCTGAGTCCTTCGGCACCTTGACTGCGCAACAGTTCTGATCTGGATTTCAGGCATTCTTCGTTTGGGGTAGAACTTGAAACTATGGATATTTGTGGTTCATTGATCGGCGTCGAACCAGAAGCCATCGTGGATTTTAGGTGTTCACTATTCTCGATAGAACTAGGAGTCTTGGATTGCTGGCATTCAATGTTCGCTTTGGAATTTGAGTCTGTGGCATTTGATCCTGCAATGTCCAGTATAGAACCTGAACCTACGGGTTTTAGACATTGACTGTTCAGTGTTGAACTTGAAGCCATTGGGTTTACTTGTTCACTGTTCAGTGCAGAACCTGAAGCCATCGGGTTTAGACATCGGCCGTTCAACGTTGAACCTGCAACCATTGGTTTTACTTTGTTGCTGTTCAAAGCAGAACCTGAAACCATGGAGTTTAAGCATTTGCTGCTCAAGTTTGAACATGAATCAGTGGGTGTCACTTCTTTGCCGTTTGATGCAGAACCTAGAGCAATGGATTTTTGGATATTGCTGTTCATGTTTGAAACTGAAACCATAGTTTTCACTTCGTCATTATTCAACGCAGATATTGAACCTGGGAATTTTAGGCATCTACTCTTAAGTTCTGAACCGGAATCTGTGGGTTTTTCTTGTTCACAGTTGAAAAGAGAACCTGAAGTTGTCGATAAAAGGAGTCTGCTAGTCCGAGTTGAACTTGTAACCGTCGGTTTTAATTGCTCACCCTCTGATGAAAAACCTGAAGCTATGGACTTGGTGTGTCTACTGCGTAAGGCTGAACGTAAAGCCATGGGTTTAACCTCTTCACTGTGCAAAGCAGAAACTGAAGCCAAAGACTGCAGTCGTCTGCCTAAATGTATCGGACTTGAAACCAAGCTCTCGAGGTTTTCGTATACATGATCATTTACATTTTCTTTGTCCTCTTCTGTGTAGAGATCTGTACCTCTTGAAGCACTTGTACTTCGGAAACTACTGTATGGTCGACTGAGTCTTTTGGGTTTGCGAGGAGACCGGCCACCATGTTCGCTGTCGTAAAACCGACCCCTTTCCTGAGACTTTGATCGTCCTCTTTCCTGAGACTTTGGTCGGCCTCTTTCCTGAGACTTTGGTCGAATTTTTTTGCCAAACAACTGTCTACTGATCTTTGTCATCGCTCCACTGATTCTCTTGCCAAGCGACTTCGCAGCACCTTTTCCCGGAGTCTTGTCTGTGTTCTCCAGCCGCATCGAACGTCCCGGGAACGGAGAAGTCGGAGATTCGTCTAGAGCAAAGTCGTATGGGGATCCAGGTTCTGACTGTAGCGGTGAAGATTCGCAAAACGTCGGTTCATTTGAAACGATGATTCTGTAGTGGTCTCTTTGATAGGGTTCAGGGTAGTCGACATAAATTAAGCGTGCGACTAGGAGCTCTATATCTGTGTGGATGAATTCCCTGGCGAAAACAATTACAAAAAACACACGTACTTAGGTGCCCGTCTAAACACAAGCAGAAAGGTTCAGCAAGGTACTTGTAGCGATGCCATACGTTATCATCCTTTGATTATGTTGCAAGGTTCTAGACAGGCTCTACATAAATGAAAGCAGTTTAGAGAACGAGTTCAAACCTCCTCTGCGACAGCTGCCCTGTTGGGATCTTGATCAAGTCCTTCATTTGAAGTTTTTCAGCAGCACTAATTAATGCTTAGACATTGAGCTTAATATGCGCATAAATAATAATAATTATATGCTCGTGTGCGTATACAGGCATACATGATAAACGAATTTAGTCTGCATACAAATGGTAAGCAGTGGATAGCTGCATATATGCAGTTCACAGTACAAATAGTTTGTCAAAGTAAAAAATAATTAAATCGTACTAACTACTATGCCAAACCTTCATTTTCAAATTCATAACTAAAACCGCTGAAATGATGAAAGACTTCAATGATAAGCTAGTGAAATATGGACATTTCGTTGTGGTATTGGCGATTTAAAAATGGATTGCTCACCACATGTAGTCGAGAATTACGTCCCCAGAACAATTAGAAACGTCTCTTCTATTCATTTCTAAGATCACGTCTCCCTCCAGCAGTCCCGCCTCGAGTGCTGCGCGGTTGACCCGTTTGATTGTTGCAGGCAGGTCCTTTTCAAAGGAGACCTTGATGCCTCTACCTGCTATTAGCAACAGCTGAAACAGAAAATTACGAGCAATATTACTAATTGGTCAACGAAGACCTTTACACCTCTACGCCTACCTGCTTTTAGCAGAAAATTACGAATGTTGTATCTGCAAGCCAGAAATGGCAGCATATATACCGCTGTTTGAAAATTCCCTCAATTGGAACAAAAACTAAGTAAGAGCACACCGCTTGAAACATTAATACAGAAATAAGTCAACGATAATGAGCGAAAGCAATCCTGAAGAAACATAGAAACTAATCGAAAAAAAATCAGTCTATGAAGTCTCAGATGCTTACCCAGCATTTCTGTTCGTATTCCTTGCTTAAAACATCCAGCGCGTAATGCGTGACCCTGGCGCAGCTTCTCAGACCGACGACTTGAGGAAGCAGATAGTACCAGCCGCCCTTGATTAAAAGACACATAAAAGATTCATCAGATAGAATTATGAAAAAACCTTCAATACAGCTGTTGTGTCTGATTTAGCAGCAAACGAAGAGCAGTCCACTCAGATGTGGGCATGTGTATGAAGTGCTAAGCATGGGAGGGGGCAGGTGGCCAATCGTCTCCCTCACCATTCAGTCTTCCCACTGACAGTGTACAGTCGTGTGCCCATTTATCGCCCTGTTCGTTAGTGGCACTGTTAGAACGAAATGATAAGGATTTGAATACTCAGCATCACGCTAAGGCCAAAAAAAAATAATGGTGTGTTTCCGGTAACAGAGTTTTAAAAAACTAGGTAGGTAGGTAGGAAAATATTTTTTTTTGTAAAATATTTTTATATATTGCTATTTTATAGCGGCCGTTTCACCTTATCGTTTTTCTTACGTTTTGAGAACAAAGAAGATGAACTAAATAAACACCTTGCTAAAAACAGTTCAGTGTTCTTTAAACTTATTTGTCATTAAATTAAATTTTAAAAATGAAGACTAATATTTTCACAAGTGTAGTTCATCAAAATCATTTTCTAGACGCCATCAACAATAGTCTAATGATATAATTTCACTCCAGCTTGTACGTTTTGATTATTATGTTGTTGCAAATAAACATACTACTCATAGTTGAAAAAATCGTGTTTTTTTGTTTTTATATTTTTCAAAAAAACTTTTTTATTTTTCTTATCGTTTTGTCCGTCTTTTATTTTTTGTATATAACTTCATTTATTTATTTACTGTCTTTTATTTTTTTTCATTTTCAGTTTAATTTTTTTGTCTGATGTCCCTTACATTGTCTCCGTTGGCCCTACTTTCAAGGATTCTGCTAATTTACATCACTAATTACGGGATCATTTGAGAAATAAATACTTTATGAAATAGCACAGTACAATAAATAAAATTGTAAAAAGTTATTTCTAAGTTATCTAAAATGCCAAAAGAAAAGGGTGCGGAATGGATTCGCATTATTTTGATAAACGAGAAAGGCAAAAACTCAACATTGGCTAAATTGAAATGCATTTACTGTGAGAAAGTTTACACTATAAGTCCATACCTACAAAGTTTAGTTCTTAATTGTGTTAGTTTTATCAACATGGACTTTTGTGGACTTATGTTTACAATTTAAATTTGAAAAGATTTCAATATTTTTTATTTCTCAATATCTTACTAAACCAAACTTATAAGAAATAAAATAATTGTTGTAGATTGATGTTACTTTTGTCTACTAATAAAGTTGTTATTTGCTGATTAAATTCTGTAAACAAGGTTTTAATTTTAAATTGCAGTAGGGCCTACAAGATGCAAGAAAGTCGAATTATTTTTCTTTCTTCATTCCCCCCCCCCGTTTTTTCCGTTTTTTATTTTAAAAAACGACGTTTTTCCGTTTTTTATTTAGTTTCTAACGTTTTAACTATGTAATATGTTTGTTCAAACCTTGTTTTCTGGGAAGGAGCACACTTCTCTGCTGCCTCTGACATCATCATTATTTCAAATGCAGAGCTCAGATGTAGTTGTAAGGGCTGTTGTCGTTACTGGGACTATACAGAGCGGGGCGTGGGAGAGGGGATGCTGGGCATGATAGAGAGCTATCATGGCACACGGCTTCAAAGATATGCCGCCCATTGGCCAAGGAGGAGGGAAGGGGTCAATACACGGCGAAAAGAGTTAGGATCGAAGCTGCGTTGAGCGGATTCAAAGACGCGTCGCCTACATGCCGAAGGAAGGATTTGTGAAATAACACTGGCGAGTCACCGTGGGAAAATCCCCCACTTTCGGGCCTATTACCTCCCCAACATCCGACCTTTGTAAAAACTGACCGTGGGAAACTTACAGCCCATTTATTGCTCTAATTAACGGTGCTTTTATTTACATAGAAAGATCACTGGATTCCCAACGTCGTCTTCTTTAGTGAGTGCACCTATAGGCCTAATGTCACAATTCTGCACCTCTGGCACGGAACGCAGTGTTTTCAACTGTGGGAAATCTGTAACTCTGACATGCAGTGGTTTACGAAAAAAATTTTTTTCCCCAAAATTATCCGAGTCGCGCCAAAAAAGTGACTCGGTCGCGTTACCGGAAACACACCATTATTTTTTTGTGGCCTAACCACTGTTATGTACATGACCGTGCTCAGGGGCGTCTACACCATAGAAACCTTGGAGCAAATGCTCCATCCAAGAAATGGGGGGTGGAGATCTGTCAGTGTGTGTGGCACCAATTTAAGGGGGAAGGAACGGGGAGGTGGGAAGAATAGGGGGAAAAGGGACGTTGCTCCAATGACTTAGGGGGGATAGACGCCCCTGACCGTGTTAAATACTTGCATTGATTGTCCTCTCAGTAAAACGCACGTTTATAAGTAATAAGCGGCCTCGTTTAAGCAGGACTCTGCTCTTTCATTGGTTTTATATTTGTATTCGTTGTACATCGTTTATAGAAATTATAATACTAAATATCAAATCAGTTATAGATGCAGTGGTGGTTTTAGAGTTTTTGGACGGGGAGGGGGGGGCTAAAATTGCTAATCGACTAATTAAACGTTAAACTGGGGAGGCTAAAATGTATTTAGGGGCTATGAAAAACAAGGAGGGCTAACTTTCCAGCTATGGGCTACAGTCCCCCCCCGAGCCCCACAGTAAAACCGCCACGTGATAGATGTATTGATTGATGGCAAGGAATCATGTTTTTTTAATTATGACAACGGCACTGTAGAAACCATAGAAATCTTGTATTATGGAAATAAAAGTTTAATGATAATAAAAAGATCATTCCTTTATTATGACTTAATAAATGGGCACATAGGCCTATATATGTGGCGCGTTAGTCACTTCCCCTTATTTGCCATGGCAAGCAACGGGAGTGGACAATGATGCCTGTTATCTGCCCACCTTCTGACCTTCCAATAATAATTGTTTTTTTAAACTGTCATGCACTTACCATATCATTTTCTAGAATCTCCTTGATAGCAAAGGAGAAGCCGCCGACGAAATCATGACACCTGCAACGGAAACCTCATTAAATACATTATTGCTTCACGAAGACAAATTGATATGAAAGCAGAAACGACTTCTAGAATGCCAGACACTCGTCAGGTTTTGAAGCACGAATCATTCACCGATTCTTGGTCGCAGCATTGCTACAGAATTATGCCTATTGAAATATTGACTTCTATAAACTTTTATGAAGAAGAAGAAGAAGACAAAGAGCAGTAACTTAAGCTAGCCCTGAGGCAGCCATGGGTATGAAGCGTTAGAGACCTCATTTTCTTAGCCTCGGCATATCATATCAGGGTGGGTGGCCAGTCCTCTCCCTGTCATCATCCCACCGACAGTGTACGTACGGTCAGTGTACCCATTATAGCTGAGCTGGCTAGGGGTGCAGATGAAGCAGAAATCTCGAACCAAGTTACTGCCCTGGCGGGGATTTGACCACGGACTTCTAAATAGGAGCGCTCTATTTAGAAGGCCGCGATTTGACCCCCGACTATTGGGCACCCCCATTATGAGTGAAATGATTATAAGTTCTAACACTAAGAATACTTATTACAAAACTTTTCAAACCATCCCAAATAATATTTTCTCCCAGCTAAGAAAAGCTTCTCTGGGTTTTCAATCTTTCGCTTGTTTGCCTGCTGTACCAGTCCTCAGGATTTTCAAGATATATTCAGTAAACTATTTAGCCAGTACCTAATTATTATATAAGTTAACCAGACTACACAAATATCAGCTGATCAGAAGTCACAAGGCAAACATGAACTATGTCCCAATTTGTTAAATTATTTGTATGTGAAAATAATAATGCTGTAGAAGTTTTGGATTAGATTAGAATCATAATCGTAAATTCTAAATCTCTAAAGGCTACTCTACAGCTTATTTACGAGCGCTGCGTCGTATCAGAGGGGTTGTCCAGAGATCGATGTCCAGTGGAGGTTGGAGTCCGGTTAAGAGAAGCCCAGAGAGAGAGAGAGAGAGAGGGAGAGAGAGAGAGAGAGAGAGAGAGAGAGAGAGAGAGAGAGAGAGAGAGAGAGAGAGAGAGAGAGAGAGAGAGAGAGAGAGAGAGAGAGAGAGAGAGAGAGAGAGAGATAGATAGATAGAGAGAGAGAGATAGAGAGACAGAGAGCGAGACAGAGAGAGAGCAGCAGAGAGACAGAGAGCAGCAGAGAGACAGAGAGAGAGACAGACAGACAGACAGACAGACAGAGAGAGAGCAGCAGCTATTACGGCGGGTTCGATGAGGACGAGGAAGCTTGGAAGGCAGATGGATTAGGGCAGGAATTTTTGAAGAGTTGAGGCTTCAATTGGAGAGAAAAGGATGTGGGGGCAATGAGTAGAGGAGACTGAGGCAGAAGACGGTGGGTGAATGGCAGTATTGGTGGAGGATCTGAGAATAATTATGCGGAATTCAGAGGAGAGTTAGAAGCAGAGACAATGAAAGTCTTACTCTTGTCGAGCGGACTGTTGACTCCACAAACCAATAAAGAATCGCCTGTTCATATCAGTGTCCATGATATCACTGAAATCAAACAAAGACACCATTAGTTACGCTACGGCACTGTTAACTCCTCATTCGGCATGGGTAGAATGATGTTGCAATATCTCAGTTATTACAAACACCTGTAATGGATCTTAAATGGCGTGGAACCCATTCGAAATTGGCGTGGTGGTGCTGAAGGACCTGAACTCAGTTCACTAAAAAAAGAGCAGGGTCGAAGTCATACGGTCGCTATCGAAAGCCACATTTTATTAACAGAGGTCTTAGACAAGTGATTATTTTGCCGAGGCGATTACAATGTAGTGACCTTGAGCAAAGCCCTTCACGCATGATTGCTCAGCAGTGCATGGTTGTGTGTGGACCTTTGAACTGTCGAAGGAGGGCAATATCATAATGCAATTGTATTAATGTATTGTATTGCTCTTAGGTATATAAGCTGAAGCACAAGGTCAAGGTCCCTACGCCCTGTTTGTTAAGTTTGCATATCAGAGATATCAAGACTAAATATTACTGGTACCAGGTATATATAAAAGGTTAAATAATAAATGCATATGTTTAAGATACATATATTTATATTTAAATGTGCATTAGATACATTTCAACAGAGCAAACATACAAGGTGAATTCCACATTGATGTCTGGATTATAGCCGTTGATGGTGCAAACTCTTCTATGTTGTTCTAGAACATAAGTGTCTGGTATCACGGCAGCCTACAAAACAGATCAGCCACACTAAAATATCCATTTCAGTCAGAGGCTTTAAAACTTTAATACGGGAAATTGGTCAACTCCATGACAATATCAATCCACTAAACGTCTTACAGTGGCATACCAGAACGTCTACTTGGGCAGCAGAATTCAAACAGCTACAGATAACAAATAGTCATAATTTCCATAGCACAGTGGCACAGAAAACGTTTACGGGTCTGTATGTCTGCAAGATATCCAACCAATGTAAAAATTCCAAGAACCAAGAAATCAGTAGTAAACTCAGGTCTTTAAAACGTTTTTGAGTCCGTAAGCAAGTGAGACATTGATGCAAAGCACTCCCAAGAACCAGAAACTCTGGTCTTAAAGCATTATTTCTAATTAAAACAGAGTTCAATGGCAACTAACTAATTACAAAAGGAAGTTAAATAGACGCATTTCACAACCATTTTTCCCAGGCCTTTAAGTTCCAAGTAGTGGCAAGTTTGAGTTGTGAGTTCCAAATCTGATACAATCCAGGTGTGCATCAGCGAGGACTCGATTTGATTGTCCTACCTTGACAGGTACCTAATTATACTTCGGATCAAATAGACTAATGACATATAACTCCATTCACACTCAAAGGAACTTGATTAGCATCAAAGAGAAGTGTTGCTTCTGGGCTAATATCTAAGTCTACATATTAATTAATATAAACAAGTAACTAACAACAAACCGTTGAGAAGCCCAAATTAAGACTTGTCCATGACAATTAGAAAGCACCTTAATTAAGTATGAGAAAGGTCAGCTTACACAAAGTACGTTAATTGCCCCTTTCATTAACATCTCTTTTAATTGAAACATAAAGAATTTTTTAAAGGAATTGACTATCAATATTTAATATCCTTATATTTACAAGTGTCTTTTTTTACTGCTGGTCGCTATTAAAGAAAGTTCAAATTCATTTATTATTCAACCTTTTCAACCTTTGGTCGAGTCAGTGATGAAGTGATTTATCTCATCGAGAAAACCGTTAAGCCAGGACAAAAAACAGACTGCCACTCAAACATTTAATCTGTAATCTTTTGGATAGCCCTGCACGTGTGAAGTGCCCTTGAGTGCAAATCTAGATGTTGACTCGATTAAGGCTTGGTTTCGGAGCGCCATCGGTTGATGCCTTGTGCATTAGATACACCGGCACTATAGAAGTTACTAATTAAAAACAAGGAGATTTTCTTACTCAGTGCCATTAATTACATTACAACGTTTGCTACACTTGAACGTACGTAAATGCTTACCGTGATGTAGGCGCTGGCTCCCATCTCTGTCGGAATATCCTTTCCACGATACACTAAGCAAACAATCAACACTTGCTAATGAATTTTAATTTAATTAGTGACTTCCATACAGTGATATTTTTGTTAACGAAAACTAAAATTAGAAGTAAAAATAAATGATTTCGTTAACGAAAACTAGAAGTAAAAGTAGGAATTATTTCAGCAGAAAGAACGAAATTAAGAATTGAATTAGGAATTATTTGCCGAACTAAAATTATGAACGAAATTAGGAATTATTTTCAGAAGTAAAATCATTTTACTTCTTGTGGCGCTTAAGTTGAGACGAAGGCAAGTACCGGTAAAATTGCACGCGCTCCAAACAAAATCCATTGGAAAACTTCGGTTGAGATGAAGACGCTGCACATACAATTTCTATTATCTTTTTCTTCGTTGTCTAATAACTGTCCCCACTTAATTGCGTACCAACGACCTCAGTTTCATACGCCATTTTATTTCGGGTTTGATCGTTAAATTGTAAATTTACGAGTTTATCGAGAATGTTGACCGGAAGGAAACGAGATAGCCCAATTTTGGGTTTATCATTTCGACGAAACTATAGATGTGCAGGCAGATCTACATGCCAAGTACTAAACGGGGAAAATGATGGAATTTGTGGAACAGCACTAGCTGGAGAAATGCAAGCAATATAAGTCTTGGAAGGGGGATAGATGAATGGTAACACGCTGGCACAGCCTAAGAGCATTAGATCTTGCCGACTGACTCGAATGAATTCCATCAGCGACTGCATATCCTTTTGGATATGGTTGTCCACACAGTAGGGCCTACCCGATTTCGCTTATACTAAATAATTCTTCGTTTCGTATTAATGATAACCACACGACTCAAAATTCATATTACCAGCATTGTAAGACTAAAGCTTAACCCCTTGTTTTACTTCAAACAGTTTTTTCTTTCTCGAGACAGGTTTGGTGTGCTTCTCTCTGAGAGCGTTGCATATGTAGGCCTACTTTTACAGCACGTAAATTAATAATTATTTGGAAAAGTAAAATTAGAAGTAAAATTATTTGAGAACTAAAATAGGAATTAGAAGTAAAATTATTTGAGAAGTAAAATTAGAATTAGAAGTAAAATTCAAGAGCTCAGAACTGAATTAGAACTGAATTAGGAATTATTTTTAGAAGTAAAATATCACTGCTTCCATAGCGCCGGTGCTTAACGCAAAGAACATCAAAATTGCACACCAACAACAAGTTGCAGTCAGGTCAATAACTTAGAAATTTAGTCTGAAATTATCTCCTCGTGGAGCATGTCATCACGGATAATTATGGTAACGTTGCAAATTTATATATCGCCACTTCAAGAGAGAATCATCAGAAGCGCTCCCGACCTAACACAATGAAACCATGATCGAACAAAACGGTCTTCGAGCGTTTGTGGAAAAGAGACACAGAGAGGCTGAGACGCTCATGTCGCAGGTTGTTAGGCCACTTGTTCCAGGAAGGATGGGCTGACCACAGCAAAACTTTTTCTTCTTCATACTACTATTGTAACTGTATTGGTAATCACAAATTTATATAGCGCCAATTCAAAGGGAAACTCGACAGAGGTGCTATTGTTCACACTGCAGTCTATCCGTCCTGTATAGGTTACTATCGAAGTCTATAATTTAAGTACTACAACCTTGTAGTCTACTTACTGTCTAATTAATTAGTCTAGTTGGGAACCCCAATGTAAAACCTGTCAGGCTTATCGTTTAAAAAGCCAGCTCCTAATCCGACATCTCAAAAGTCTGTTAGCATTCATCTTATCTTATATGATTATTTATAAAGCGCCTCTCACAGTATAGACTATTCAGAGGCGCTCCCAGCGTGACAGCCCCGAGGGAAAAGAAAGGTTTTTAGGCAGCGGAGAGAAGAGGACGAGATCCCAAGCAATATCTTGCTACGGAGAGGGGGCAGGTCATTCCATAGGGAAGGGTCAAGGATGGCAAAAGCACGATGCTCAGCCATCGAAGTCCTTGCGCGAGGGACAAGTAGGTCAAGGCGGTCAGCAGACCGAAGGGGGCGGGAAGAGAAAGCAGAGAGAGGTTTACGCATTAGGTCACAAAGGTACTTAGGAGCTTTTCCCTGTACTTATACACGGACACCTTAACGTTAACATTGGTCTAAATAAATAGAACAGTTGGCTTTATATTACATAATCTACCACTGTGCAACATTATCGAATATACATGTATATCTGGGTATTTTGCATAGCTTTCCTCTTGGTACTTCATCAGAGCGCTTCTTGTTAGTTTAACCTAAGAGAAGAAGGACATGTGTTTTATTTAGGAACTGGAAAAGAGAGATCAGCCACTCACAGTTGGCAGTTACACGTCGTCCCAGGCGACGAACTTCCAGCAGCAAAATTCCTACAAAAACCAATCACTGGAACCATTAATATGGTTCAACAAAACCCATTATCAGGTTCTGCATGTACCTATCCAGGTATGCACATTATAATGCACGTATTAATATAAGTATGCATGCATGCATAAATGCAGGCATATAATTATATATGTATTCATTTTCACACTGATGCATATATAAGCAGGAATGCAAGCATGTATCTTAATAAAAATAAAATTTATATAGACCATTTAAGGAACCTCACAAAAACACTTAACAGACATATGTAGGTGCACACAGGCTTCAAGTAAGTATGTAGCAGCCCTACTAGACATTCAAAGACATGTAATTTACGTATGTAACATAGCTGTAAACTAGGCATTTATGTTGCGCCTGACAAGCAACTCTGGGAGGCACTCCCTTGTCTCCTCATAACCAACTAAACTCAAATCAAAGCTCACGACTGAATTGTAACAAATAGCGACTGATTCCTTGTGCATTATGAAAACGGCGCTATAGAAATCATTAGATTGGGATAGATCAGCAGACAATATACTACAGCAGGAACTTCACTCATATCTCTGAAGAATATCTGAGAGTGTGCTGGAGGAGCTATATAAATGTTCAGGTAAGCATTTAAGCACCCATCAATTTACGTGGCCCTGAGATGCAAATACCGTGAGCCACATGGATCAGAATCTTATAAATAAGCAGGATCTGAAGTAACAATGTTCGGGGATGAACACTGCATGGAAGGCATACAACAAGGACGCTATAATGTCAAGGAGAGACACAGGCAGAAAAGGACGCAATAACGCCAGTGAAACAGACAGAACCAGAGAGAGAGAGAGAGAGAGAGAGAGAGAAAGAGAGAGAGAGAGAGAGAGAGAGAGAGAGAGAGAGAGAGAGAGAGAGAGAGAGAGAGAGAGAGCAGAGAGAGCAGAGAGAGACAGAAAGACAGAAAGACAGACAGACAGACAGAGACAGACAGACAGACAGACAGACAGAGACAGAGAGAGCAGACAGAGCAAGGGCAGAGACACAGAGTGCAGATATATATATATATATATATAGCAGAGAGTGTAGAGAGAGAGACAGACAGACAGAGAGAAAGATATATATATATATAATATATATATATATATATATATATATATATATATATATAGCAGAGAGTGTAGAGAGAGCAGAGAGAAAGATATATATATATAATATATATATATATATATAGCAGAGAGTGTAGAGAGAGCAGAGAGTGTAGAGAGAGAGCAGATAGCAGAGAGAGAGAGAGAGAGAGAGAGAGAGAGAGAGAGAGAGAGAGAGAGAGAGAGAGAGAGAGAGAGAGAGAGACCAATACTGCGTCTAGCACACTAAGATATCCCTTGAAGACCGCATCTGTGAATAAACTGTTTCTCTACTTCACACGTAGGCCTAACTTTATTTCTGATCAATTAACTTCTAATGCTCCGTAGGAATAATGTCCAAGGCAACAATCAATGGTCCCTTCAAGTAAAATTGTAAAGATAAATTCATAATCCCTTGGAGAGGCCAGGTATAAGACTGACAGGTAAGTGATCATACAATAACAGAGATTAGCACCGTCAGAACTCCTCATCCAAGGCAACAATCAGAGAGACAGAGCAGAGAGCAGAGCAACAAACAATACAACACAATACAACTGCAGTTGATACTGCCCTCCTTCCCGAATTCAGAAGTTGCACATGCTACCATACGACATAACATCGATGGCGCAGAGCAACTGTGAGTAAAGGACTTGCCCTACACAGTAATTAACCGCCTGAGTGGAGGTTTGAACCCATACTCTCCGCGTTACAGGCCAAGCGCTCTAACCTATCGGCCACCGAGCCCCAACATGACTTCAACAAAATAAGTCTTACCTTTGAAAACGAAACCTTCGCCTGTACTTTCGTTTACAACGAAAGCCATCTTTAAATCCACGTAAACCTTTTCAGCAGATTCCAAATCCAAAACTACTTTTCCTTCTTCAGCTCTGAAAGTGAAACAAAACAGCATCAGAACGAAGTCTTATAGAGATAAAGAGAAGCTTCTAGGGACAGCTTCAAATAAAATCCCAAAGCCAGATAATTAGGCTAAGTCTTAAATAGATTTGTCTTAAACCGTGTAGCTTACCTACCCTGCAACATCTCTTGTAACGATGAGCAGTGTTGAAATACATGCTTTACTTTTGCTATAGTGCTTTAAAGAACCTTGTAACATTACTGCTTATGCTAGGGCCTACATACCGATATTTCACAATGTTTGTAACTTTGTATCCGTGCAGTTAGTTCAACATTCACACGTATTAAAAAATTTAGTAAACCGTAACGAAGCCGGCAGTTGCATTGACGTATTCTTAGATGCAAAATCAGTGCGAACCTTAAAGTTTTTACTTAAAGGCCTACTCGTTCAATAACAATCAGAGAACAGGCCATACGCTCGCTGTAGAAAACCAATGCTCCGTGAAGCAAAGTTTAAAATTTCTAGTCATGTTTAAAAAGCTTGTATCTGGTCTAAGCTGGTAACCAACCGTCTGTCCTGAATACAAATCACCCACAACGAAGATAGTTTATTGCCAGGAAAGGACCATAAAAAGACCCTTTAAACGCTTAAACGGATCATAACATGGAAGATATTTACCTTACAAATCGAACGTCAAACTAATTGTGTTCCCTGAAAGTTTGACAAATTTCACTTGAAGTACACTTCACACTATCTCTCTCCCTTTCTACACCTGCGTCGCCGTATCCCTGGTCCCCGGTCTGGTCAAGTTCTGTATGGGACAGCTGCTAGCCAAGAGGGACAAGAGCTTTACGGCAGGTGCAGCAGTAATCAGCAGCGTCCAATAAAATTCCTAATTACCAGTCAATGGTTTAGCAAAGCAAACAAACCACACACAATGGACAAGCGATGTTTGTCGACCAGGTTAGCCCCGCTCGTCACGTGATTGCGCTACTAGACTCAGCGTCGGCTATCAAGGCGCCATAATAATTATTATGCGGGGTCGTTTGATTATTAGGGTAGGTCGTCGTATAAGCTAGACATATCTTGGTGAGCCTCGGCCAACTTCTGAATAGTAGTAACCATTATTCGAAAGTCAAGACCAAGTGATCCTTTGTTAGTGCTTCTCCATTTACAAACGTCCCCTTGTATCCATTCACTGAGGATACACAATCCTCGAGAGAGCGTACTTAACGATCGTATCCACGCGGAAATGTTTATACAACCGCAGCAATTATAAATCCGTGTGAATTGGAAGGGTGTAAACGACACACTTTCACCCCCGCAACCCTCAGGGTTAAAACTCATTTACACCAATTCGAAAAGTGTCACTGTTTATCATTTGTAACAATCGCAAACGTTCACAAATACTCGGAAATGCGGCACAAGTCCTCGCTAAGCGTCAGTGCAATGTTTGTGCAAGTGTGTTTGAAACGTCAACAAAACAATGGTCCTGTGGCCCACGATCAGTGACTTGTGTTAGATTAGTATGAAGACGTACACGCCACAGGTTTACTTGAATACTTACATTACCACTCGATTATATTGAGTTGCGGTGTAAGCCACAACACTATTGTTACACTATTAGGAAAATTTTAACCCGTGCTAAGTAGCCCTAGGCCCGAAAACAAAAATGCGAAACGCGGTTAATTAGTATAATTATACCTAAATACCAGTGTTTAATCTAGTCCCTCTTCTGGGAGGGGAAACAAGGTTTCTGGGGGACCAACAAATTTACAGAAGATTTTTCTGTTATTTCATCCATCTTGAAAAAGTTTCGGACTTTTCCTAATTTCATCTTCCCAAAAAAGTTGATGACTTTTTTTAGTCCTTCGTCCGATTTTGTAACTTTTTCTACAGCAATTACTCTCTCAAAAAAGGTTGATGACCTTTTTTTTAGGAATTCATCTCTCTGGGGGAAACCATGTACCCACATGTATCCTAGGGGGATTTTCCGCCCCTTAAGGTCTGTACATTGTAATATTGCTGGCCTCTGGGGGGAAACATCAATCCCCCAAAGACGTCTAGATTAAACACTGCCTAAATACTTAACATATTAGCACCAAAAATACTGTTTTTGAACAAATCACACAAGTTTTTGACATGGGCATCAAATGTCATTTTCTCCTGATCATATCTGCAGTAGGTCTAGATCAAGATATCTATATACAGTGTTATCTTAATCTGGGTAGCAAACAACACTGTTGAAACACAATTAAGTCCTCTGAAAGATGCGTTTCGGTGCAAAGGCTTTCTCACAGTTTTAAAAAAAATTTCGTCTATTAATACTGAATGCCGGACAGTTACCCCCCTGGACAGTTTCCCCCCCGGACATATTCCCCCCCGGACAGTTACCCCCCCGGACACTTTCCCCCCCGAATTTTAGTAGGTCATTTCCCCCCCCGGACAAATTCCCCCTCTGTGGATTTATGTATGTATGTATGTATGTATGTATGTATGTATGTATATGTACATGTATGTATGCATGTATGACTTTGTATGTATGTATGCATGCATGAATGTATGTATGCGTGCATGTATGTATGCATGTATGCTTGTATGCATGCATGTATGCATACATACATACATACATACATACATACATACATACATACATACATACATACATACATACATACATACATACATACACACATGTATGAATGTATGTGTGTATGCATGCATGCATGCATGTGCCACATGCATCTATGTATGTATGTATGCATGTATGTATACATGTATGCATGCATGTATGTATATATGTATGCATGCATGTATACATGTATACATGTATGTATGTATGTACGTGTGTATGTAACTATGTATGCATGTATGTATGTATGCACATATGTATACATTTATGTATGTACGTATGTATGTATGTTTTGATCATTAAAACAGAAAGCTTTGTGTATGTTGCACTGAGGGGGGAAAATGTCCTAGTATGGGGGGAAATTGTCCGGGGGGGTAACTGTCCGGGGGGGAATATGTCCGGGGGGGAAACTGTCCAGGGGGGTAAGTGTCCGTTTACCATTAATACTACATTCAGTGACCCGAATAACTTAACTTTCCATTCATTTTTAATCATTAGTCCTACTCCTTAAAAGATTTCCAGGTTTGAACAGATCTTAATGTTTGCCTTGAAATAACCCCATCATCATCGTCGTTGTCATTATCATTGTCATCAACATAGGCGTAATTTGTGGGGGTACGAGGGGTACCCGTACCCCCACCTTTTGGACTGGGGAGTATCGTGTCCCCCACTTTTTGAACAATGTCAATCAATATTTTATTATTGTGACTTCCCAGAGATCGCAGTCTCCGCTGTGCTTCGTGTATGTAAGAAATTGGTATCCCCCACTTTTTAGACCAAAGTTACGCCCCCAGCCATCACTATCGTCGTCGTCATCATCATCAACATCGTCATAAATATCCTGCGACTGCATACTCTCGTTAGTATTTGTAGGAAGGGGTGTTGTAATTCTCACATGAGACGTATGACTGGAACACGAGACTTAAAGATCAGGCTGCAGATAGTCAGACAGGTAGGCTACAATGGACAGTATTTAGAAATGCAATGGTGAGAAAAGTAAGGGTTGAGGAGGAATCGGGAGAGGATCTGTTTTTTGTTTTGAAGGAAAGATATGTGCATTGTTCACATATTGCAAAGGAAGGTCTTATGTTTACGAATGCAGGAAACACCAACAAATTAGGCAATAAATTTTCCGAAAACTTTTTCAAATGACAGAGAAATATCTTTTCTAATGACCAATGTTATTATGTCGACTGTTATAATTCTGATTGGTTAACTATACCCCCAAATTATCTCAAACACCTATAGGGGCCTAAGTATTTCACGAATCGTGCTCCAAGGTACAATCTCATCCATATCATTTCTCATCATATCATTGATTTAAGCTTTAATCTCATTCTTTAACAGTTGGATTCTTCCACTACCCACGCAATAGGCCTATGTCACGGAATTAATGTAAGAGGGCAATCATTTACAAAACAGGTACGTAGTTCTCTATAATTTATATCTGTGCTCAAGTGACAAATACTCAAGAGACAATTAAGGCAGCGTATATGTTACAGGGAATGTGTATTTTCAGGGAATATGTATATTCCCTGAAAATTTCAGGGAATGTGTATAGAAGCGGGATCTATGATGAAAATGTAACTAATACTGTAGAAGCTGGATTAGCGATGAAAATGTAACTAAGGCTAGAAGCTGGATTAGCGATGAAAATGTAACTAAGACTAGAAGCTGGATTAGCGATGAAAATCATATACATATTCCCTGAAATCTTCAAGTGATTTCTATACACATTCCCTGAAATTTTCAGGGAATATACATATTCCCTGAAAATACACATTCCCTGTAACATATACAAAGAAGCTGCCCTTCCTCCGCAAGGGCAGCAAGGCTAATTACAGTGTAAGAGGCCTGTATAGCCCTACTCAAATGACAGGAAGCTTGGGTATAAAGTTCGGAACTTGAGAAGTAGGAGCTAAACTGAAACTTCTAAGTAGGAGCTTTGATTACAGAGTAGTTCCTCAATTAAATTCAACCAAATCAACTCAATTCAACACAAATGAAATAAGTATAACCTAGTATCTGCTTAGGTGTTTGATCTTGCTATTGATCTTGTTATTTTCTAGATGTATTGGGGACTCCTGTGTAATTTGAGATTCTGTTGGTCAATGGGAGTTCAGCTTCCCTCTCAAAGGAGTCAATTTATAGCCTACTTAAGGCTACATCATGTTTGTCCCATACTGCACCATTTTGAAGTTTAATATGGACACTGAATCATGTCTCCCAGACTGCATGTCTGCCTGTCTGGCTGGCTGTGTGTGCCTGTCTGTCTGTTCGTGTGTGTTACTGGTTGTCTGTCCGTCTATCTATCTATTTGTCAGACTCTGCCTGTCCGCCCATAAGGGCCGACTTCTTGGGAGCCTTGGATGCCAATGCACCCAGAGAGAAAGTTCAGAAGAATTCGGACCCCAAATTCAAATTTTTACACCTAAGCAGTAATCTCACAGCGTGAGAAGTACAACTATACAACACAAATACCCAACATTGCATGATCTCACAGTCACAGCCGTACATAAATAAATTATTTATTTATTATTTAAAGTAATAAATAAATAATAACACTGGAACCATTGACTAGAAAACAGTTTTCTTTCTCCGAAATTCCGCTAAAACTCACCTACCTATGGAAAGGGGTATGGAAAGGGAAGGAGGACCCATGCACCCATTGGCACCCAAAGACAAAAGCAAAAGTCGGCGCCTATGCGTCCGCCTGTCTGTATGTCACTATTCCTCTTTTTATGTGATGCATTTTCAAAATATTTTAGATAAATGATTTTCTAATTGTAATTAAGGATATATCAATTCTCACACTGGTCATGTTTCTTTAATGCTTTCCCTTAAATGGAAGTGCATTTGAAAACAATCATTCCTGGTCTGTAGATAAACTGTTAAAATTATAATCATGACAAAATTAAAGAGACGTTAGCAATGTAAATAAAATTGTAAGAACACTTCTCTCAGTGGGTTGATATAAATGGACTTTTGGAAGGTCCATGTCAGGCATCAGATGAGCATTGTATGTCATAGACGCACCGGGTTGCCCTACTTAAATGACTATTTCCTATTTAAGCGACACCAAACCCTGCTGCAACCGCTCAATCGATGTTATTCCTCGGTATCATTTCATCACTATAACTTCTTATAAATATAAAATCCGCTCTACCCTGCCCCTTTTGCTGAGGTGAGGGGGGGGCTTTAGCAGAGAGACCATCAACTGACATGGACCTTCAAAGGACCAGCATGGGTCATAAAATTAATGTGTTTACTCTTAACCACTCTTCCCTTGTAAAACATGGCAGATTGGACAATGCACCGTCCGAAATTCAAATCAGCAGCAGCAAAGTGCCTCTCAGCCATCCGTTCCCATGTAAGGGGTGTAAACAATGTTAACAATGTGGTTGTTGAAGCAATATAGTAGGCCTATACTTACGGACGCAGAAAACCACGAATGCTTCCGAGAAGCACGTCAAATCATCGGTAGTGGAGGTTTTTTACAGTAAAAGCGCCGACAATTAAGCAACGACCTATTAAGCCCTAAGCCGCCGGAGAAACAAGAAGTTAACCCGCAAGACAACAAAACTAACAACAAGATCTTAAATTCCGCTAAACTAAACGCGATGCAGGCAGGTACGCGTAATATTAAATTACCCGCTTGAACAAAGAGATTTTAATTTAGGAGGTTGGTAGCCGTAAGAATGAATGAGTGAAAGAATGAAAGATAGATAGATAGATAGATAGATAGATAGATAGATAGATAGATAGATAGATAGATAGATAGATAGATAGATAGATAGATAGATAGGTAGGTAGGTAGGTAGGTAGGTAGGTAGGTAGGTAGGTAGGTAGGTAGGTAGGTAGGTAGGTAGGTAGGTAGATAGATAGATAGAATGAATGAATGAATGAATGAATGAATGAATGAATGAATGAATGAATGAATGAATGAATGAATGAATGAATGAATGAATGAATGAATACTCGTTTATTGTACATCAAAGCTGACATAAAGCAACTAGAACAAGTTACAGGGGTTATAGACTCACGAGCAGCTAATTAGCGTCAGTAGGCATTCTTGTAAAATTATTATCGTCTTTTTCGGGTAGGGTAAATTTATGCGGTCTTGTTAGAGGGTTGCGTCCACTGCTGCGGAGGGGAGGGATCAGGTCATGCAGCACATGATTAGGATTCCTCAAGAAAAAGTAGTCGTAGTCATACACTGAATATGACTCAGAGTGACTCATAAAAGTACAGTAGGCTATAACACATGCATATGATATCATATTATATTATTTATACATAATGTATGGTAAACCAAAATTACACCGTGAAATTGTCCAAAATATCGATGCGATGCCTAATCCTTGTATGGATTTGATTTGGTAGGTGGACGCACGTGCGTCCAGTGCGTCACGCTGCCGGCGCCTCTGAACATAATGTTTTTCACGAAATCTTGTTTTGGAGGAACGGAGAATGACGTGAAATTTTCTGTGTAGGCTCCTACGGACATAATCCCCCTGGAGCCCCGGACATAATCCCCCCCGGACAGAATTCCCCCATGCTAGGACACAAGCCCCCAGGCTAGGATATAATCACCTCAATCTCAGCCAATTGATTTTGCTAAAGTTATGCATGATATCCAATTACATCCATAACAATACTTGATTAATAGGAATATATTTTCAATTTGTTAATAATGAGAAGAATATATTTACAATTTGTTTAATTCTAACAATTAGCCAAACCAATGGAAAAGTTTATTATACTATAGTCGTCGTAAGTTTGTCTCAAAGCTGTTAAAGGTATCTAAAAGCCAATGTTGTGTCCAAGTCCGTGCAGCGGAAATCGATGGATTTCCTTCCATCTCGCCGATCTTGGCATAGCTGCAGTTAACGGGCATGTAGCTGCTTGGCGCTGCGCCTGATCCGCTTGGGGGAGGGGGGCTGACCTGTTGAATCCTGCAATATCGCCGTGTTGACCATGCTCTCATCCTGCTACAGCGCCCCTATGAGCACCCACAGCGATGGGTGACTTTAGAACTGAATGACACTAACAAAGTCTTAAGTTTACACCTGAATGACATTAACATGTCTTTAGTGTACACCTTTACGACATTAATAACCTGACACTACCAACAAAAACGTGGCAATTAAGGTTTATCAATATTAAATGTAGAAATAGGCTAACTGCACAGAGAAGGATTTTGTCAGAGGAATTATGTCCTACCCAAAATCGGGGGTTTTTGTCAGAGGAATTATGTCCAGCACAGTCCAAGGGGATTTTGTCCGGAGGTTATGTCCTACAATAGAAATTTCATGTAATTCCGTTTGAATTTCAATAGTGTAGCCATTAATTATAAATTAAAAACAACAAGCTGCTGCAATTTTAGACATAAAATACGCGTAATCTTTAGTTTTTAACCATTTAACATATTGTTTAACACTGTGTCATAACAGATGATTTGTCCAAGCTTGGGACTGGCACTACACGAAAACAGCAGTGGCGGAGTTACATTTATTTTGTTTTGAAAGTTTCAGATATAGGGCCTATTCATGTGGCAACTAGAGGCATGGAAGCGGACGTGCTTTAAATGTATGGTGAGCGTTGCACTATTACTCCGAATAAGGTCATCCACTTTTAACATACTCTCCTCTTGAAAGTTAGGCCTAGGCTATGAACAGATCACTGAACACCACACGTGGATAATTATTTGCGTTACAAAGTCTCTTATTTTATGTCGGTGTAAGCCATAGATATACTGTAAGAGTACACATGTTAACATTGACATTACTCATCCATAGCCCATTACGCCAATGGTTTTTTATGAACTTGAATCAACAGCAAGATGAGCAAGCAACACGTTAACTTCATTTTTGCAGGTCTTAACTAACAGAATCTCTTGCGCTTTATGCTTTCCAAATTTAGCCAACATTGTGTGCTGGCTAGTAGTTCAAGAGTTCAATATCCTACGAGCCTCCAAAAATGATAGGCTTGAAAGTAAAGTTATTTGCCAGTTACAATTACTGCATTACCTTTAGTGTTAAGAGACACTTTTACTTAGTCGCCGCTAGAGCTGCGGCGCTGCATCGGCAGACAAATATTAGCGCTCCTTTCCTTAGATAATTGATAGTCCATGGTTGACGCGTTTAACGAGTAGTCGAGTACGAAGTAAACAGAAATATTATTACTGTTTTGTGTTGTGTTGAAGAATGTGGGTGTAGTTGCAGTGCAAAGGGATCACTACATGAGTTTAATAATTGTAAATGTTTAAAATAAACTACGATTTGTTGCTGCTAAGGTGTGCAACCCTTCAAATTTTGTTTAGCAGTTCACGTCGTTATTACCGATATGCGTTGATGTTATTACCCTATAGACTTTGCACTGACCTGGATCTTAATTGGCTTAACGTACGTTAGAGGACAGAGCCAAGTTTTGCAGCTTATCGAAAGCCCGATTAAACTGCATAATTTCAGGAACTGTTGGTTGCTTTAGAAGAACTTTATTTAATTCTTGCAGTTTCAGTTGAAAAATGGCTTCCAAAGATCTGATCAGCCTACATTCAGACGCTGGGCAGAAGCTACTCGCCGATGTAAAAACAGGACAAGATGGCACCTATCAGCATTTTCTACACGAGATCTTCGCCAAGCAGGCCACTAACTTTACGTGCGGCATTGCATCTTTCTGCATGGTTATGTCCGCCCATGCAGCATCAAACCTGAACTTGGAGTCGCCAGTGGACAAGAATAAATTGCCATACCTGGAGTCTAACATGTTCAGCTATCCCGAGACGCTTGCTGTTACCAATATGTCACAACTGCGAAATGGTGGGGGTTTGACACTCGACCGTCTCGGGGATCTTTTCATCGCACACGGTTGCAAGATCAAACTGAGACACGCAACAGACTCTTCACCAGAAGAATTTCGATCGGATGCCACTATGGCGCTGAACCACCATGACTCTGCCTCTGGTGTAGTCATAAACTATAAGCAGGATGTGTTGGGTCAGGGTGTGCCGTATGGGCATATCAGCCCTCTTGGGGCATATCATGCTTCCACTGATCGCGTGCTCATTTTGGACACTTGGCCCGAAACAGAGGAATGCTGGGCCAAAGTGGATGACCTGTTCATTGCAATGAACACAATTGACTACGTGTGCAACAAAACCCGGGGCTACATCGTTGTGAATTTCTGAGTTTCTTTCAGATGTTGTGTTTTTTTGAGTCCTTTTATCTGATGTTGTATATTAAGAGAAATGATAAGTATGTTAAGAAAATTAATAATTATGTTTGGAAAATGACATAAGTATGTTCTGAAAAAGAAGTATGTTCTGAAAATTAATAATAAGTATGTTAATAAAATAAGAGGCATGTTCTCAAAAATAAAAATAAGTTCAGAAAAATAGTAGTATGTTAAGAAAAATAATAAGTATGTTAAGAAAAATATGTGTGTTAATCAAAATACACTTAGAGACATATTTCTCAATGGCAGCATGAACGGTAAGCCTGATCCAGAGAGTTATAAATAACTCCATATTCATGTCTCTTAATTTTTTAATTACTGTAATTTGTCAGGAGGTAGTTCTACATCAGGTAAAATGATTATAAAATTGGTAATAATAATTACTACTAGAAATAATACTTATTGTTAATATTTAGTCAAATTTAGTCTTGTATGTATATACAGGGAAATGTTGCCTCAGGGATTAGCTCTACCTTGGGTAACGTACTAATAATGGTAATGAAAACAATCATATTAATACATGTTTGACAGTTTGACCATATTACTATTAAAAAAATTGTGCTGGGGAACACTGCCATTTTGCATGTAAAAGTTTGCAAAGACAGCAAAGTTTTTGTCTTGTAAAGCTTAAAGGGTGCAGAAAGATCAAAACTAAAACACAGACTAAAACACAGAACTCTTCTTTTTAAAATATAAAGATTTTAATAAACATGAAGCCATATATGAAAATGTTTTAAAATGATGTCATGTTTACTTGAAGCCATAAACAATTTGTAGATGCTTCGTTCATAACATTCTTATCTTGCAGCTTTAAATATCGTTATGTAAAAAGCGCATTTAATCTATAAGACGGAACAGGTCATGTTGACTCTTGGATATAGTAAGCTTTATGTTAGCCATTAGTTATCATAATATGTTAAGCAGTGTGTTAAAGAAGACGTACAGTCCTTTTGAGCATTCGTTAAGAACTCGCGTTGTAGTTAATATTTATGTATTACAACCTGAAGGATGGAAGTTAAATGGAATGGATGTATGTAAGAAAAATCTCAATCGGATCTAAGAACTTCTATAGCGCCACTATCAAAAGCACCCCAGCCTCTCTCTCTCATCTCTCCTGTTCCCCCTCTCTGAATCCCTCTACGAGTCTACCCCAAAATAGAGTCGATATTCTAAAGGCTGCCATTTTTTCATCAAGAATTGCATTTGACTAGGCTCCACTCAACAATTCTGAGAGGCTGGTAAAAGGCGGCGTAAAAAGATGCGAATACATCTAGGTAAGCTCTCAATTGTCCAAATCAGTAGTTAGACAATTCCCCCAACCAGTTTTGTCGATCCCTTTCCTACACTAGGGGAAGTCCTTCCCTTCCAGCCACCTTCTCATCGTACATCCTGATACTTTAGTAAAGCTGTTAGTAGTAGTTTCAGTTTAACGACGCTGTGTCATAACAAAGATGATTAGCGTCGCCCTCCTCCTTTATCCAGGCTTGGGAATGGCACTGTCAGAGTACGAACAGTGGCGGAGTTAGTAAAGCTGTTGGTATACCTGCATCACTTATACTACAAAAGAAGAACCATAGTGGTGGCTCAAGCGCTTTCTCAACCTAAACTTTGGGGAATATATCCCCCAGTCCCTGGGATCGACACCTCTGTTTCCTAGATCTAAGGACAGTGCTTAAACCGACGATCTACGTACAACTAATCGCAGGATGCTTTAAAGATCCGAGCAATACAAAACCAGGGACGTCACGCAGTTCCTGGTGCGTCTACTCCGCTACGAGAAATAGTTCTACAATCGAAAGCAAAAAAATCGTATGTCATGGCGTACTATGAAAAAAGCAACTAAGTAGGCCTTAGCCGAAGTAAGGACAAATCACAATTTGGAGTTATTTTTAAGAGGCTGAACGTTTTCATTTTATCCAAAGGAGTTTTTGAAATCAGCGAACGAAACTAAAGAGATTCCTCGGAGACAGGGTTGCTGTGGTTGTGCTGAAACATCGCAGCTTGGCGTCACAGGAAAGCTGGTCCGGTGGAGCGACCGTCTACGAGTAGATCGTCTTCTGGATGTGGGTTGCACGGCTCTGAACCAAACAGAAACCAAACAGTTATGCAGTGGTGTGGATCAGAAATTAAATCACAGGTTCAGCGATGCGGAAAGTCGGTCATCGATACGTGAAAGACTGTGACAAGTACCTCGTTCAGAGTCAACAAGTAAGTTAAGAAGGACGACGTATAATGACGGTGCCAACTCGATAACGGGAAGAAAAGGGTTTTAACTGAAAAGGGATATCTGCCCAACTATCGAGATAGGGTAGGCTAGTTCCATTAGAGTTTGCTCATTAAGTAATCCAGTCAATCGATAGCTCGACATAAGATTGGGTGTAC
>OY744607.1:45153783-45211283 GCA_963556255.1 Allolobophora icterica
GCGCCCCGCACAGGCAGAGGTTCGAGTAAATAACTCACGAAGGTAAACCGGTGCCCGGCCTAAGACACATTACCAGGCCATGGAGGAGACCCTGTTAAGGATGCGCTGCTGGACTGGGAGCCAGTGAAGGACATCTCTGATGTATTCGGAACAATGGTCATATCTGGAGAAACCCCCAACCAAGCGTGCAGCCGTCCGCAAGACCCACTCCTATTCTATTACATCCTGTTACATTATGCTACATTCTGTTATATTCTTTTGCATTCTATTGCATCCTATTCATTCTAGTACATCCTATTGCAGTCTGCTGCATTCTGTTTTATTTTATAGCAGCTTATTACATCCCATTGCATTCTATTACATTCTATTATATTCTACTGCATTCTACTGCATTACATTTCTGAGTCCCTTTGGAAAAGGTGGTTTTCGCGACTTAGCTTGCTTTGGACGCTGTGGAACTCTCGAGCCTATAGGCTATTCCTCCCTATTCTATTGATTCTATTTCTACTCTATATATTCTATACGTATGCGTATCCTTACACAGCGAGCTCTGGTGACTGCTTCCTGGAGTTGTGCGATCAGTTTCTTGTCCTTATCTCGATCGCTCTCCAGTATTTCGACGCGACGCCGGAGCAGACCAAGTTCTGCCTCAGCATCCGACAGCTGATGGTTCTGACTCTCGAGCTTCTCTCGGTATTCGACGATCGTTCTGTTCGCCTCAGCCAATCTACAAAAGACACGCAGTCTCCTCAGTACAATCGTTCATTGTCAGGTCAACAAAGGATACTATTTTCTAACATTACTAAAGAAATATTAGACACTCTTCATACGTACACGCCTACATTTACTTTAAAAATATACATTTTCTTATTATTTCTGCTTGACGTATATTATGTTGTGGCTGTTATCATCATCATCGTCGTCGACATCATCATCTTCATCATCATCATCATAGTCATCATTATCATTAGGCCCCCTATTATTAAAATGCATTTATTAATAACTGCTGCTGTTGCTACTACTACTGCTAGGACTACCACTACTGCTGCTATGCAACTACTAATATTATTATCGTCGTTGTTTTTATTGCTATTACTATCATTATTAATCGTTTTTATCAATACTATTAGTACTTTTAATATCTTCATATCGCTATTTTATGGACTGACGTCTAACTGATAAAGGACCAAAGTCAACAGCCGCACGACCTAGTGCGCATGCGTATCACGGAATGGGCGTGGCTTCCAGGCTGCACAAAGGCTTTGATGCAATTATGTGTTTTCAAAATCGCTAGATAAGGTAAAGTCGACGTCAACGGTTCTGGCAGCCGCAAGAGGTCGGTAAACAACGGGACTGAAACGTGCGTCTGGTAAAAGATTCGGTCAGTTTGATCAGAGAATTCGGTCGATTTTTATCACCGAATCAATGAATGAACGAACGATAACGATAGATTGGGTTTTATCTGATGGCTAACTAACTGATCTTCTGGACATTGACCTGATTACGGCTTGGTTTTGGTGTGCCATCGGTTGATGCCTTGTGCTTAAATGGCGTGGCGCCTATTCACATGGGCAGCGGTGGTGAAGGATCTCACCCGATCAAGTCGTTGAAAAATGAGCAAGGTCGAGGCAACACGGCCTCTATCGTGTACATTTACACGTACCCAGACGGTACATTATGGCTGATTCAGAAGGATGCAAGCTATTCACGTGAATAGCTTGCATCCGCTAAACGATCACGCTGTCATCATATATACTGTAATTATACATTTACAGCCTATGGCCTATAAACTGTAATAAATATATAGGCCTATATATATACATATATAATGACGTATATATGAATATATATGCATGTAGTGTATTACAATACAAATGATTTATGTATATAGTCTACAAGGGGGTTTTCAGTTGAAGTCTATACTGTATTTGAAGTAAATTGCTTTTTTTTCTATATAGAACAACGCTGTGTATTGTTCGGCAACAAGCGGCTATATGCTTAATTTGTCATTCAGGGTCTTTGTTAATTGCAGGCCCTGCATGCATACGCAGGGCCAGATGTCTGCTAGCCCGCATATCCTCTTCGACAGACGTTTTATGCAAGCGAAGATGATATAGGAATATAATTATATTGCAAATATATCGTGGTTTTCTTTTATGGCTGGCATTGTCAGTCTTTCTAACAACGTCTTCATTGTGCGCTTCAAAGTATATCCAGTCTATGGGTCGTAGTGAAGAGATAGTCTACGGTTCTACCCAACACTTGACCTTAGTGACCCTGTCCTGAACGTTGCGTTCTGTCTTATAACAGGGCGTGAACTGGTGACTCAGATTCTAGAAGGGGGTTTGGTGGCAGTCCCCACCCGCTCCTTAGGCGGTTCCAGATCAAACGACCGGCTCCTCCGGATCTTTCTGATTAAGGGTAACCTCGGAAATGCCCAAGGGGTGGAATTACAGCTGAGTAATACCTGAAGGAGCCGTTTTCCTCAGGCGCGGTGGTTGGGAGCATGCAACAGAGAGGCTGCTAAGACAGGCGTGTCTCAACCGGTGTTGCAAGATTAGCTTGAAATTAATAAGGGATAACACCGCTAACGAATTAAGGCAGCAAACAATAGGTTATTTTTGGTAGAGTTAACCTATTATAAGGGTTACGCAATATCCCAGTGGTTAGAGTGCTGCACTGTCAAACGAGAGGATAGGAGTTGAAATTTCACCAGGGTAGAAATTTGCTTTGAGATTTCTGCGTTATCCGAGTCCCTAGCCAACTCATCCATAACGAGTACACTAAACATACAATGTCGGTGCGAAGGTCAACCGGGAAGGGACTGGCCGTCCACCGTCATATGCCGAGGCTACGAAAGAAATTAATCGCCAAGACTCATACTCATAGCTACCTCCAAGGCTGTCTTTTGAGACTGTTCTAACCTATTCTAAAAACTTGACAATTTCTACAAACTCAACTTTAATGGCTGATTAATTTCAACAGCTCGAAGCATTCTCAAGATTCAATAGGGGCCTATGTTCCAAACAATCGCTATGTATTCTATGAACTCAGGTCTAAAATCCAGGCTTATTCTTAAGCACCCGCATTACCTAAAAATACCAAGATTCAACATAAGCTTACTCAAGCTGAAGCCGTAAGATAGCAACTTTTAAATTGCAACCACAATTCCGACTACCTCACCTAATCTATTAGATATACCAAACCCAGATTAACCTGTTCCCAAACTCAGTTATTTCAGTGGATTCGACATATTCCGTGACTCAGGTTCACGTTGACCTTAATACCCCAAGTAATAGACCTAAAACAAAACATTCGCGACACATGACCTTTTAGATCTCTCGCAGAAATCGCTCCGCTTGGTACGTTTGACCTCCACTTGGAAAACTCCCCTCTGACAATACGCAGCGCCCGTGAATAAGCTGGTGCCCTGCGCCTAGATTCTAAGTAACGCTTTAACAATTTAGAGATTTCGATTACAAGGATCAAAGATTTACAACTCGCCCACGGTTTTGGACCACACAAACCTACATTTGCTCAAAGACTCAATAATGTTTTACAACGTACAATAAAACAATGGAAACGAGAGATTATGTGGCCATGATTAACGTATGCAGGATGCTTTTACCGGTGCCAGATCCGGCAACCACGAGGCCGCACCTACGTTAAGTATGTCTCATACGTAGGCGCGTATACTTTGCGGGAAAACAAACTGTTTTTCACGTGACGGCTTCACTTGGTCTAAAGCGTCAATTCATTTGAGTCCACAAACTCTTACTGCATTTGATGGCGACAAAAACTGTTAAACATTTGTTTAACAACCAAAGTATATTTGCTGCAATTACGAGATAAACGGTGCGTCCCGAAGAGTGCGAGTAAATTAAGAAATTATCATTCCGATTCGGTCGCGGCTCCTGTTCAGCCGAGACCCGCAAACACCGATAAAACGTTTACGTACCACTGAAAGTCAAGCACAAAAGCGAGGAATGTTTATTGCTTTATGACGTGAGACTAAAGCTCACGTAAGCAGCCACCAAGGATCCGCTGTATAGCATACCTCACGGGAACGCTCTCTCACAGAACGCCAGAGACACCCTTGGTCAAATACTTATCGTTCGCAAATAGAACCCAATTAGTCTGTCCCGTGCAGACTCCGAATGATCGATTATTTGGATAATTTCGTTTCGCCCTGGCATATTTCCGAGGGGTGCATCATCATATCGGATCGGGTTCAATTAACTTTCCCAAAAAAACCTTGGCTCTTATGCAACTTCTAACCCACGAGTCATCTGGAATGTTGGAATGCCATCGCTTCTCTCGGGTGGTAGTAGGCCTAGTTGCTGCCAGCGTTTAACGACATCTTATGGCTGCCAGGATATTTGACGTTGCCCTCCTCGATATCCAGGCTCGGGACTGGCACCGCCCGAAGATGGCACAGACTGATACTTACCTGGTGGCGTTGAAACAAACCAAGTTCTGCCACAGTTTAATTTAACTTGTAACAGTAATAGCAACTTTGTATAACGCCATGTAAAAGAGAAGCTCCTGCCTAATCGACGCTTTTGGTTGTCAGACCAAACTCACAGAAGGGGATGAAATCACATGGTCATGGATTGGCTTGGTTCTATGTGTGCGCGAGGGCTCACCGTTGGAATCTGTCCAGCAGGGCTGTAGTGGTAAAATTAGAGGTGAGTACACGCTACCGGTTAGTTTTCCTAAACAAATTAGAGGTGAGTATACGCTACAGTATTTTGTGAGCATACGCTATAGTATTTTAATATAAATAAATATAAAGATTTTGTGAGGTGAGTATACGGTCTCTAGAGGCGAGTATACGCTGTATACCCGCGTATACCCTCGACTACAGCCCTGCTGTCCAGTTGTTTTGAGCTGCATCTGCTTCCTGGTGAACTCGTTCTTCTTCAAAATCATTTCTGCGATGACTGATCCTTATAACTTTCCTCAAGTCTCAGACTTCATGTTCTCAGCGTTTATAAGAGACCCTGAAAGGCGCTATATAAGACATCATTTGGGTTAACGAGTAATGCTTTCGACGACGGCGCTATAAAAATTCAGTTACACATCTTTGCGTTGCGTGCACATAAATTGTTCACTGTCATTAAGAATAACAAACGGGAATATACGCAACAATTAGAGCTTTCTCTCTATAACTTGGCAGCTGCTAATGTAGCAACCACAAAGCACTGATAACAGAATCTGAACAAAAAGGGTCGCAACAAATATACCGTTGACATAAATGAAGTGTGTATTGGCACATTCGCTGTGTTGTGGCGTTGGAATGGGTACACAAGAGACCGAGACTCTTGTGTGGACAGCATCCAAGAAAAGCACGCTGCTAACGACGTTTTGAACGAGTTGAGGTTCAGAAAGGGTCGATGAGGAGTGGTCAGACGGCACCGCAGAGCAGGTCCAAGTGCTTTCCGATTTGGAGAGGAATCAAGGATGAAAATTCCCAGACACACATAGACACACAGACAGAGCAGCGCACAATCTGTCTGTGCGCCAGTCTGTCTGTCTGTCTGTCTGTCTCTCTCTCTGCCCGTCCATCTATCTGTCTGCATGTCTGTCTGTCTGCCTGTCTGCCTGTCTGTCTTTGAGACAGAGGGGCTCACCAAACACCATATTCCGGATCTTCTCACGATGAGGCACCGAGAGGCAGTCAGTCATTTGACGTCGATTTAATTCAAGGCTTATTGCAACCATTCTTTTTTGCAGAAACTGATATGCAGCCTATTATAGACCTAAAAGACAATTGCCTAACGCCTAACGGCGAATTTTTAGAAAACGTTGTGTATGTAGGCCTAATTATATGTGAATTGCTGCACGTAATTAGACTCAATTAGGCGTTTCCGATGTCGTTCAACATCACAATGGCTGCTGTACAAAATTAAGACGTAGGCGAATAAACGAATTATATATACAACCCAACCTTGTGCACACAACAAATGTACGCACTGCAATAATACTAATGTTCGACAGTGTACAACATGAAAATGTTTGTCCAATGGTTGCATGCCCAAAAAACAGATACACTGTTATGACATTCGAACATAGACAGCAACGTGTCTCAAATTGCAAATGAATCCGGTATTTGTAATTAGGAAATTCTATAGCGCTGGTGTCTCATGCACAAAGCATCAGGCGATGGCGCAAAAAACTGATTCAAGTCAGTAACGGTGAAGCTGAGAGAAAGCCAGTTTATTAGGAGAAAACTTTTAAAAGTCTCTCAACATAATGACCCTTTCCAAAGTGCATCTCGATCGCATTTGCTGTAGTATAAGTGTAGGCCTAAGTCGGGTAGGAGTTTTTGAGGACCGTTGCGATGGTGCTAATGATTGAAGTGCCATCAGTTGATGCCTATAGTGTGATATAACGGCGCTATAGAAGTTCTGAAGTTGGATCAGGTCATTAGCATTGCTCAGATGGGCGTCGTCAAGCTCAGGAGTGGCCGTTTCTGTTACAGGAACACAGTACCTCTGGTGGGTGGATTACGTGTCAGGAGACAGTAAATTATCTATCGTGGTATTAACCACTTCCCACGTGTTGCCCAACATCCCACCTTATTTTGGTTGACTCTGGCAGGGACCAGACCCAGTCAAGCCCTAATTTTGGACACTAATATGAGTAAGAACATGAGTAAGGCTGGGGAATAGTGTTTGAATTACTAACGATATATATGAATATAAGTAAGGAGCTGAGAATATGACTCTACGGCTGATGATGATTCGTTGACGAATTGGCCTTCTCACTAGAAGAGGGACAGAACTACAGGATATTAAGAAACAGATTGATGAAACCCAATAGAAGATGTGGCCTCGTGATCAACGCAGAGAAAACCAGAACAATGGTTATCGAAAAGACCAAAGAGACACCAATAACTATCAGCATCCAAGCATAAGCTATATAATACTGAACAAGTAGATCAATTCATCTATCCTTGAAGGCTAGTAATCGCAGATGCCAATAACGAAAATGACATACGAAGGAGATTTGTACGTAACCGCAAGCATGTAGAAAAAATGAGCATGGTATAGAGAAACAGAGAAGTAACAAAAGAAAACCAAGACAGACATATACGAGATGATGATACAACCCATTTTCCTCTAAGGAAATGAGAAAGCAATTCTCACAGCAGAAATGAGTTGGCCACGGCAAATCGCAGGAATTTCAAGACTGTACAGAAACTTAGACATAAGACAATGCTAGGTATCCAAAGAGATGAAGTCGTTCAGCGAAGACTCCGATGGTTTTGACATGTAGAGAGAATACCAGTTGACCGAATCCGACACAGTGCACCACGTGCAAGATTCGAAGGAAAAAGAAACAAAGGCATACCAGACTACACGCTGGATAAATAATATAAATGAGGACAAAACATAACTTGGACTAACACTAAGAGAAGCAATAGACTTGACAAATGACCGAGGACAATGGAAGTCATTCATTCGTACCCATAGCCATCAAATGCCTAGCATCAGGAACTGATGATGATGAAGAAGAATTATGGGTAAGATTTAGAGTGAGCCACAAATATATGGAGCCGTCGCTTTTCTCAATACGGTAAAATAAAATTTATAAAAGTCACATTAACCAGCGGGACTACAGCTAGGCATACGATTCACCATGGCAACCTTTCTACTCTGCCGCTGTATCAGTTGGGGTGTTAAAGTAATACACTGCAATAGACGAACAACTTCTCAAGTGAAGTATCTCATGACTTGTCAACCAGACTCTGCTGTGTTATTTGTAGACATTTGTTTCAAGCCGAACAGTGATTAATCGCCTTCCCGCGCTTTAAACAAACCTGTTTCCTGTTATCTTAGAATGATTTGACCTACTTACACGGCCGCCACTGAGCTGATCTATAGAGAATAACATTGCAGCTCATACATTATAGGAAAGAAGAAGAAGAATATTCCCTCAGGCTAGGCCCAAGAGTCACCCATGAGTGTCGCGTGTTGGCGACTTCCTTTTTCTTAGCCTCGGCATACGAGGGCGGTTGACCTGTCCTCAGCTCGCACTTGTTATTTCCATTGATAGCATACGGCCAGTGTACTCATTAGCTGTTTTATGTATGCACATGTATGTATTGCATATAGGTATTACCGCATATATGCATTAAATTAAGCATGCTTGTATGTATGTATGCATGTATGTATGTATGTATGTATGTATGTATGTATGTATGTATGTATGCATGTATGTATGTATGTATGTATGTATGTATGTATGTATGCATGCACTTACGCATGGATGTATGCATTTTCATTTATGTAAATATATGTACGTAGGCTATATAAGTATATATGCATGTGTGCAATCTATGTATTCATGCATATATTTATGCTCGTGTGTATGCATGAAAGTATTTATTTATGTATACGAGGCATCGTTTGTTGAATGTATATTTAAACAGGATAATCATTGAGATTCAAAACTCTGATCGCCATCGTTAAGTTCCGCTTTGAAGTTGATGTTGATATAGGATCCTTCACTTGCATATCCGCGTATATCGCCAGGCGAGGAGTGGAAATTAGGGTGAAAGAGAGATGAGGGTACGATATTGAATGTTCCCTATTATAGGAGTGGCTGTGGTGTTGGAGACAATAGGATGCGAACTGTGCGTGAAAGGGAAAATGCCCTCTTCTATTACAACACAAGCTGAGATCACCACTGCCCGATGATCCACTTTCCCATTCATTTTGCTCCTGCTAATAGGAAAATCAGTCGGCCACACGCCTCATATGGCGAGGCTAAGAAGATGAAGTCGCAAACACTCCATAGCCATTGCTCTTTCTTGTGGTTACCTTAAAGAACTTCTTCTATAGCAGTAGCTGAGGATTCAAGTGATGTAAAAGATGTTTTTAACTCTAGAGTCAAATATATCTAACATAATATCATTCTAATATTTCATCAAATAAACGTTTTACCTACAGGTTTTTATCCTTCAGACCCAGATTTCTGGGTTAATTCCACCCTGCATGTTACATCCAGGATCCGCCCTTGATATTCTGTTTCTCTATTACTACTACTATTACCATCACCACCCACCACCACCGCTACTATTATTGTTATTATTATTATTAACATAATCATTATTCTTATTATTACCATTGTTGTTATTATTATCATTATTAATTTGTTACTTCTATAGCGCCGGTGTCTAATGCACGAGACATCAACCGATGACTCATCAAACCCAAAGTGTGGTTTCTGACTAGTTACTTGTGTAGGCCTGTGTATTATAGGGGCTCTTGAGAATCTAACAAAGGCAGTTAAATCTTCAACACTCAACCTCCCTCACTGGTTCCAGACCCAATGTCAGCCCTTCTGTCCTTAGGATTGACCTGCCCTCCAGTCGTAGCCTATCCCATGTACCCTCATATATTAACCTCTATGCCTAAACCGAGCGCTTGAGGGCTCCGATCAACTGCCAATCCACCCCACACGACCTTTGACCCATGGTGGAAGAGATTCGACCCCAGCTGCTTCGTCAGTCTCCTAGCGACAGTTAACGGGTGTTACTAAGAAATCGGCGCCAGACGAAATATGACCTTTTGTTTTGATCCGGAACCTTTGCCGAACGAATCGGACTGAAGACACATTACTAAGCACTTCAAGACGGTCCAGGGCGCAGACCGGACACAACCACCCAGACGCCAGCAGAATGCAGGCATCCAAACAACGCGACAACAGTCAGTAAGACACTGACATCCAGACAGACCCAGTTTGACAATCTGCAGAGTCCCAGTCATAATATTTGGAATTTATTTCTTTCAAGACCCTGAAGATTATTTATCTGCATCGTGTGTTTCGGATTAGTCAGGTTGTCACTCTTAAGGGTGCGTGTTTTGGAGCCCAGGATCTGGAAGGGAGACAGTTACTGGGCCTAATAAAGGCCTGTTTGAAGCCAATTATAGCCCTGCTTGGAGCTAATCTCAGGACCGCTGATGCGAGGCTGATGTGGAATTCTAACTTCTGCCAGTAGTTGTTTCTCAGACCATGTCGGGAGCCATATTCTCCACTTTGGTCTCCTCTACTTTCTCTCCAATCCAATCCAAGTAAAATTACATATACAACCTAAATTACAAATACAACTTCAATTACAATTACTATTAAGACTACAGAAACTCGGCTAGGAGTGTCTTCATGCAAGTATCCTCATACCTGTTAGTCAGTTCTTCGACCTGTTCCTCGAGAGAGGCGACGCGAATCTCCAGCCTTGCCTTCTCCCTAGTCGCATCGTCGAGCAGTTTCCTCGCCTCGTCGAGCTCCGCCTGGTAGATTGCCTTGATCTGCGTCGTCTCCTTTCCCCACTTGCTCTTCAACTTATCCAGTTCATCAGCCAATTTCCGATTCTGAGCCTCGAGGAAGCGGACCTTCTCGATGTAACTGGCAAACCTCTCGTTCAGGTCCTGCATGTCCTTCTTTTCCCTTTCCCTCGTCTGCTTCACGTCGCTAACCCCCGTAGCCGACACGACGGCGTACGACCCGGGTGCAGCGTTCCCCGACATGCTGTACTGGACCGAGCGCTCCCTCGAGTACCCCGACCTGCCGCCGGGGGCGCTGCCCACACCCCCGTAGGACGTTCTCTGGATGACGACGCTGCGAGGAGCGATCGAGGTCCGGTAGGCACCGATCGGAACATCACCCTCGGTTGTCGACGAGGTCCGTGTCTCGTAGGTCGTCGTTTTATAACTGCTCTCCATGATTTATTTGGTCCTGGAAAACACAGATCAGTGCAAAACGTTACATTACAAGGCGAGCGCTCTAACCAATCGGCTACCGTGTCTCAGTCAAGAAACGTGATAATAAACGTTGGTACATGACCGAGCAATACAATGATGTCAACTGCGAGAACTTGTTAATAAACCTGAAGACCTTCACAGACCATGTCTTTATTGCATTACCAATTCTAAACAATCTAAACGAATTAATTAAGCAAATTTTAAACAATGTAAATTAATCAAATAAAGTAGACAATTCATTAACAACTTCTATAGCGCCGGTGTCTAACGCACAGGGCATCGTCATATATGGCGCACCAAAACCAAGCCGTATAATGAGGTCTACATCCAGAAAATTAGTCCACCAGATATAGAGAAGATAAGCACGGATGATAAGCAATATGAAAAAGATAAGTATTTAGCATAGAATAAAAACTAAACTACAAATAATAAAAATTCCCAACAATTCAAAAGATAACAAAATGTGAATTTTGATAAAAATAAAATAGAATCTTTTTATCTGAAACTGCAAACAGACAATGGCGGCCGAACCCAATCATCGCCTTTTAATTAGTGACTTCTGTGGCGCCGGTGATTAATGCACACATGCATCAATCAAGCTGCATTCAGGTCAATGTGTAAAACATCAGATAAGATCAGTTATAAGACATAGAGGCACGTGGGCATGTGAATATACTCGTGTGTGCGTACATATATATATATATATATATATATATATGTGTGTGTGTGTGTGTGTGTGTGTGTGTGTGTGTGTGTGTGTGTGTGTGTGTGTGTGTGTGTGTGTGTGTGTGTGTGTGTGTGTGTGTGTATGCATGTCTGTATGTACCTTTGTATGTATGTTTGTATGTATATTTGTATGTAGTTATGTACCCATGTATGCATCTTTGTATGTATATTTGTATGTATCATTGTATGTACCTGTGTATGCAATGTATGTATATTTGTATGTATCTTTGTATGTATCTTTGTATGTGTCTTTGTATGTACATTAGGTGTAATGTTACATTCAGTTACGAAATTCCTGTAACGTTTAAACAGCAGATTTGACGTCTAGGATTAAGCTGCAACGCATACAGTATATTGTAAAACGAGATGTTAGTGTTTAACAACATTTCAAATATTTAAAATTAATGTTTGTGCGCTTTTGGAATGTTTGCAAATGGTGCTATATAAACGATTTGTTACATTTTATAGCTTTATGTACATTTGAATAAATTTCGTTATATATGGAGCACATTGATCGATTGGTTAGGCCTATAGAGCGATCGCCTTGTAACGCGACGAGTAGGCCTACGGGTTCGAAACTCATTTTGGTCCTATACACGGTTAGGGACCTTGAGCAAGTCCTCCGCTCACAGTTGCTCAGCGCCATCGATCGATGCTTGGTCATCAGAAAGTGGCTTTAATAAATGTGTAATAATAATAATAATAATAATAATAATAATAATAATGATAATGATAATGATAATGATAGATGATAGATGATAGATGATAGATGACAGATGACAGATGACAGATGACAGATGACCGATGACCGATGACCGATGACCGATGACCGATGACCAATACGATGACGATGACGATAATAATAATAATAATAATAATAATAATAATAATAATAATAATAATAATAATAATAATAATAATAATAATGATAATAATAATAATAATAATACATTCGCCTTAAACTTGTCAATACATTTTTTTTAAATAGGCCACGAACGTCCTAAAGAAACTCCGCATTTGTTGAAATGTGCCTCTACCTAAACGGGCCTTGTATTTGACTAAATTAGACTTTTCTTTCTCTAAACTAATATTCCATGCAGCAAATGTTCGTAACAAGCTTATAGGAAAAATGTGCGCATAGGCAGAAAATTAATTAGCAACCTTTGGCACCCTCTGCAGACTCACCTGAAATCGAAAAAGTCCAAACAGATGTCTTTTCCCAGCGAAAGGAGCAGAACTCTATCAGATCGGAGCTGACAAGTGTTGTGTAGCAACCAACTGCTACTATTTATACGTCGCTCTATGACGTATCGCCTATTAGCACATCGAGGGGGCGGAGCCAACTTCCAATTTGAGTCACACAGCGTCTGGATGCCATAGTTGGATAGCTATTTCCCCTTTCCCTTTCCCAGACCGCAGAAATTCTGTTTACGATTCACTTGTTTATAATACACAGGTGTTGTTTGAGTCGATTGCGCTACCATTCAGCTGAAGGTACTATCATTCTCCTCCTCCTCCTCCTCCTCCTCCTTCTCCTCCTTCTCCTCCTTCTTCTTCTCCTTCTCCTTCTCCTTCTCCTTCTCCTTCTCCTCCTTCTCCTTCTTCTCCTTCTCCTTCTCCTTCTCCTTCTCCTCCTCCTCCTTCTTCTTCTTCTTCTTCTTCTTCTTCTTCTTCTTCTTCTTCTTCTTCTTCTTCTTCTTCTTCTTCTTCTTCTTCTCCTTCTCCTTCTCCTTCTCCTTCTCCTTCTCCTTCTCCTCCTCCTCCTCCTCCTCCTCCTCGTCATCATCATCATCATCATCATCATCATCATCATCATCATCATCATCATCATCATCATCATCATCATCATCATCATCATCATCATCATCATCATCATCATCATCATCATCATTATTATTGTTATTATTTTATTTATATTATTATTATTATTATTATTATTATTTAACAATAATTATTAAATAATCTGAAGCGCCATCTCAGCGTCACTCAGTGAACAATTTATCATGAAAAGGTCGACGAGAAGCAGATGGCGTTCCCGCGTTGGACAGCTATTGACAGTCTCTGGAACAGGTAGCTTGTCTCAAGCGTGTCCTGAGTTGAATCAGTTAACCTGCGTCCCAGTTCCACTACAAAATCCAATCCTTCGGAACTCCATGCACCACTCGTCTCCACTGCTACCGCTACAAAGGCATGCGTTCGGGTGATAGTGGCGTACTTGTTATTATTATTATTATTATTATTATTATTATTATTATTATTATTATTATTATTATTATTATTATTATTATTATTATTATTATTATTATTATTATTATTATCCGAGAATTCATGTCTAGGTTCTGTTCTCTCAGAAAATCGAGTTCACCGCCGCTGCCTCCGTTAAGAAAGCGATGGATATCGACGGGTTTATTATTATTATTATTATTATTATTATTATTATTATTATTATTATTATTATTATTATTATTATTATTATTATCATTATTATTATTATTATTATTATTATTTATGTGAACTGAGTTTTGTGTACAGTCTTGCAGTGCGAGATATTAGCGTATATATTTAGTGCGCTTACTTTAGTTTCACGTGTATATGTATATATGATAGATGTATAACGTTTAGTCTTAGTGACACGCGCGGCCGGCTAATCTCGGCAGCGGCGCGCTATATGTATATTATTAGAGTTCGCTTAGGCGCACAGAAGACAGGTGTGTCAAGAGGCGCGAAGAATTATGCTGACTAGAGAAGTTTGATTTCGTGTGTTCGCTGTAGTAGTGTGGCTGACTAGTTGAGTTGTAATCGAATTGAGTTCTGTCTGTTTGTTTCTTATTAAACTGAAAAGATATTAAACTGTGTTGCTGATTAATTCAGGTTATACTTATACGTAGAATTAGTGTTCAAAAGGTGAACGTTAAATAGGCGTTAAGTAGACAGAGAACAAGGATTTAATCAGAAGGATTGTTAACGGAAGGATTGGGTTGACATTATTGGTGGCAGCGTCGGTGTGGATAAATACTCACGGTGGATAAATACTCACGGTGGATAAATACTCACGGTGGATAAATACTCACGGTGGATATAAACTCACAGTGGATTAAAATTCACGTTATCACCTCCTTCGACGGATAGAAGAATCTACGACGGTGATAAAAGAATTTACAACGGTGTTAGAAGAATCTACGACGGTGTTAGAAGAATCTACGCGTTGTTACTGTGTGACGAATTTACGATATCATCGACGGTGGAACACGAGAAACGGCATAAAAATTTCGTTGTTTTCCACGAACAAATATAAAAGAAATCCCGTTTGTTTATCGATTCACACAACAAGAAAAACCGTGACTTCTTTGAAAAGAGAAATCACCGAAGTAAACAAGTAAGATGGAGAAACTAAGTGCTGAAAGACAAGCAGATATTAAGAAGATGTCTACGGAAAGGCTAAAACAGCGTTTGTTGAAAGCCGGTTTTAAAGAAGAACAATTAGAAGGTATGTCACGTGGTGACATGATGCAGGAACTCGCCGATGTGTGGGTTAAAGAAGAAGTCGAAGAAGAAGGTGCCGTTGGCGGTGCCGTAGAAAAAGCTATTGAAAAACCTCCTGCGCCTATGTCTATGGAGATGTTGATGCAGTGGATGATGATGACTAGGCAAGAAGAGAAGGATAGAGAGGAGAAACGTAGACAAGAAGAGAAGGATAGAGAGGAGAAACGTAGACAAGAAGAGAAAGAAAGAGAGGAGAGACGAAGACAGGAAGAGAAAGAGCTGAGACAAGAAGCAGAACGTGTAAGACAAGACGAATTGCGCTTGCAAAGAGAGAAAGAAGAGAAAGAATTGCGCTTGCAGCGAGAGAAAGAAGAGAAAGCAGAACTTGTAAGGCAAGAAGAATTGCGCCTGCAGAGAGAGAGAGAAGATAAAGCAGAACAAGTGCGTAAGGCAGAACTGGAATTGCAAAAGCATCAGTTTGAGATTCAATTAGAACAGTTGAAAAGAGATAGGGAAGATGCTGAAAGAAGAAGACTGGAGCAGATGATTGAATTTGAAAGAGCTAGAAAAAGTGATGAAGAGGTTCGTCAGCAACAGATTGAAGCAAAGAGAATGCGTGAAGAAGAAAAAGAAAAAGCGCGAACGTTAGAGTTGGAACGTGCAGAACAGATCAGACAAGAAGAACTCAAATTTCAGAAAGAAAGTTTGGAAAAGGCAGAGACAGAAAGACAGGAACGTCTGAAACTGGAGAAATCAAAATTGACATTGAAAGAAACGCAAATGAGAGAAGAACGGGAAGCTGAAAGAAGGAAGCAGCAAGAAAGTGAAACTTTGGTGTCAAAAATTAAGAAAATAGGTGATGCAATGAAGCATGTATTGCCTCAAATGCCAACTGATATGATGGAGGTGCCATTATATTTTGAAACAGTCGAGAACGCGTTTCGTAGTTTTGCTGTGGAAAAGCCGTTTTGGGTGAAATTATTACTACCATTGATGACGCCGAAAGCTCGAACCGTTCTGAATAGATTGTCATACGATGATCTAGACAATTATGATAGAGTCAAGCAGCACTTATTAAAAGAATTTAAGTTGACCTCGAGAGAATACAGAGCCAGATTTGTGGATGCTAAGAAGACGACAGAAGAGACTTATACGATGTTTACGGCAAGACTGAAGAACTTGCTAAACTATTACGTGAGAAGTCGAAACGTGAACAGAGAGTATGATACGCTCTTTGATTTGCTGGTAGCGGATAAGCTAAAAGAATGTTTACCGCCAGGTCCACTACAGTTTGTATTGTCGAAGGAAGGAACTGACTGTCTCCAAGCTAGTGCAGTGGCAGACCTAGCAGACATTCATGTAAACAATCGAATTGGGTTTGCATTTCCAAATATAAACAGTTATCCTTCTCAACGTTCCGTAAACCAAAGCCAGAGTGGAAAGTGGAAAAGTAATCCAGAAACAGGGAGTCAGTTCAAAGGTAAAGAAGTCAAGGCTAGTGTCCCTGTACCCAATGAGACCAGAGAAGTGACGTTTGGTCGTCAGGGATTTAACAAATCGTCAGCGCCGTTTGCCAAGAGGGAAGGCAACACATCGTTTACGCAGTATAAGAGATATGAAGGCAATGAACAACGAGGTATGGTGGTGAAACGTTGTCACAACTGTGGTTCAGACAAACATTTGGTTAAATTTTGTCCAGTTCCAGTGGCAGCAGCTAGTTCTAGCAGAAATCAAGAACACACAAGGGTGAATTTGATTCAAGTGGTTAGTGATACAGGTAATCAAACCACGGGTCAAGAAAACCAAGAGACTGAAGTAAAGTCAGTAATGAAATGTGGTATTCAAAAAGAAATTCTATTGGATGCTGAAATTCAGAGAGAAGTCATAGGAAAAGATGACAGTCGAATATTGAAGAAATCGTTCTTGCAATATGTCGAGGTTGAAATTCGTGCAGTAGACGGTAAAGAGCCAGTGAAAGTCAAAGCACTGAGCGACTCGGGAGCAGAAATTCCGGTGATTAGTGAAGAATTACTGGAAGGCATGAAGGTGGAACAAATTGGAAAAGTGAATTTGCAATGTGTGGCAGGAGATGCCATTCCTGCGAAGTTAGTGAAAGTCGATGTTAGACTGTGTGGTAGTGACGTGAAAGAAGAGGGATTTCCGCGTAAAATCCAGTGTTCACTTACACCTTATGTCACCTTGATGTGTGCTAGTATTGCAAAGATGGGCAGTACAGAAAGATTCTTGTTGCATCCAGAGATAATTGCCGAATTAAAAGCCGTACCACAGATGAAAGTTAAAACGATACAAGGAGATGTGAGTGTACAAGCAAATGTAATGACGAGAGCGCAGAGTCGGAAACAGGAAATGGTAGATGTTGATGAGAAGAGTGAAACTGAAAGTTCAAGTGATGAGGAAAACGAAAGTAATGAGCAACGAAGCTTATCGCGAGATGGTATAACATCAGAGATGAATGAGCAAGAGATGGCTGCATGCGAGAATGGCACATTAAATGAAACTGAAGAAGACAATGAATGTGATGTGGGGATAGGAGACTTGTATAGAGATGAAGAGATGGATGAAGAACAAAAGGTGCAGATTGCCGATTCGAAGAAGTTCGAAGAGCAACAGAGAAAGGATGAATCGTTGAAGCCGTGGTGGAAGTTAGCACAAGAGAAAGAATCTGAATTCTGTGTGATCAACGGTTTATTGCATAAGAAATATCAGATATTAGACCAGACGATATATCAACTAGTGTTACCAAAAGAGAGACGAATTAAAGTGATGGAATTGGCGCATGAATCGGTATTTGGAGGACATCTAGGAGAAGAGAAAACAAGAGAACGAATAAAGTTGTCTTTTGTATGGCCAAAGATGAGAAGGGACATTGTGAAATTTTGTAAGTCTTGCGAGAAGTGTCAACTAAAGGCAAGGAGTTTGGTGATGGATAGAGTGCCCATCACTCCAGTCTCAAGAGAAGAGGTCGCCTTCAAGAGAATGACGATGGACCTCGTTGGCCCGATCGATCCAGTATCTGCTGCAGGTCACAAGTATTGTTTATGCATTGTGGACTCGTGCACCAGATGGCCTACAATCTTTTTATTGAAATCGCTGACAGCGAAGGCTGTGTGTGAAGCGTTGACGGAACTGTTCATGAACGTTGGTGTGCCGTCCGTGATTACAAGTGACCAAGGAACGAACTTCACAGCCAGTTTGACAAGAGAATTTCTCAATTTAATGGGCTGTAGTCCAAGATTCGACACACCAGGACACCCAGAGGCTGCTGGATTAGTAGAAAGATGGAATCAGACATTTAAAAAGATGATCCATCATGTGATAATAGACAACCCGAGGAAATGGCATAAGATAATTCCTTTCACAGTGTGGGCATTACGAGAAGTGCCGAATGCAACTACTGGAGTATCACCATATATGCTTGTCTATGGGAAAATTCCGAGAGGACCATTGGCAATATTAAAAGAGAGTTGGACTAGAGAAATAAACTTACCACCTCATGTTGGAGTTAAACCAGAAAAGTATTTGAAAGAACTCAAAGAAAATATGGAGAAAGCATTATTGTTTGCAGAATCCTACTCTCGAGAAAAGCAATTACAATACACGAATCAGTATAACAAGAGAGCAAAGCACAAAGAATTTGAAGCTGGTGAGAAAGTCATTGTTTTATATCCAACGTCAACAAACAAACTTATTTCTCGATGGCATGGTCCATGTACGATCATACATCGAAGATCAAAGTACTCTTATTTAGTCGATATGGGTGAAAATGGTCGAAAAATAATTCACGCCAACAAGATCAGAAAATATGTTACTCGAGCATTAAGTTGTGGTCTAATCGTTGAAGAAGATGAAGATTTTGGTTCAGTGGTTGAATTACCAATGAGGAATGAGGTTCAAGATGACAAGAATTCACTTAACCTCGATCCTGAACAAATTAGCCATTTGACAGTAACTCAGCAAGAACAGTTGTTGAACGTTTTGAACAAATACTGTGACAGATTTTCAGAAAAACCCGGATTATGTACATTGGTTGAACACGAAATTGAACTAAAACCAGGATTTCGTGAAAAGGAATTTGCAGCATATCGAATTCCTTTGATTTATCGAGCAGAAGTGGAACGTCAGATCAAAGAAATGTTAAAAACAAACATTATTAAACCATCATCGAGCAGAATGGCAAGCCCTTTGGTTATTGTTAAAAAGAAAGACGGATCTTTAAGACTTGCCTGTGACTACAGATACATTAACTCATTCACAGTGGATTGTAAATATCCGATGCCGATTGTCAGAGACGTTTTGAACAAAGTTGGAAAGTCTAATGTGATTTCTATCTTGGACTGTCGAAGTGCTTATTGGACTTGTCCTGTAAAACAATCTGATCAATGGAAGACAGCTTTTGTAACACATAATGGACTGTATGAATTTACTCGTGTTCCTTTTGGAATGATAAATTCAGGCCGAACTTTTGTTAAGGCGATAAATTTAGTTTTACAGCCTATAAGTGACTTTGCAGAACCGTATGTTGATGACATTGCTGTGCATTCTGACAGTTGGAAAGTTCACTTGCAGCATCTAGATGCATTTTTGATGCAAATGAGATTGCATAACGTTACTTTGAATTTGAAAAAATGCATATTTGGTAAGAGTGAGGTAAGGTTTATCGGTCATGTGGTTGGGTCTGGTAAGATAAAGATGAATCCAGACAGAATTGAAAGTTTGACTAATTTAAAGATTCCAGAAACTAAGAAGCAAGTTAAGCAACTGCTTGGGTTTTTTAATTATTACAGACAGTTTATTAAGGACTTTGCACAGATTGCGAAACCTTTATCTGATTTAACTAGTAAACGTGTTTCTGATAAGATTGATTGGACTGTTGAACATCAGCAAGCATTTGATTTACTTAAAGAGGCTGTGCGATCCAAAGTAGTGTTATATGTTTTTGAAGTGGGAAAACCATTCAATTTGTACTGCGATAGTAGTGACTTTGCAGTCGGTGCTGTTTTAACACAGATGGACGACAAGGGAATAGAACGCCCTGTGTCATTTATCAGTCAGAAATTAACTGATACCCAGAAGAGATGGGCTACTGTGGAAAAGGAAGCCTATGCTATTGTTTGGGCTCTAAACAAGTTAAAAGAAATTATAATTGGATCAAAAATTTTCATTTTTACTGATCACAATCCTCTTACATATTTGACTGAGTCAATGTCTAAGTCTGCTAAACTTGTGCGTTGGGCGTTAGCCTTACAAACTTTTGATGTTGAGGTGAAGTACAAGAAGGGCAGATTGAATATTATTGCTGATTGTTTGTCAAGGTTATAAGTAATCGTAAGACTGTTTATTAATTATTTAGATATATATATATGTTTCATGTATTTTGGTAATTTCGCAAATTTTGAAATTTAATTTGCTCAATTCCAGAAAAAGGAAGGAGGTAATGTGAACTGAGTTTTGTGTACAGTCTTGCAGTGCGAGATATTAGCGTATATATTTAGTGCGCTTACTTTAGTTTCACGTGTATATGTATATATGATAGATGTATAACGTTTAGTCTTAGTGACACGCGCGGCCGGCTAATCTCGGCAGCGGCGCGCTATATGTATATTATTAGAGTTCGCTTAGGCGCACAGAAGACAGGTGTGTCAAGAGGCGCGAAGAATTATGCTGACTAGAGAAGTTTGATTTCGTGTGTTCGCTGTAGTAGTGTGGCTGACTAGTTGAGTTGTAATCGAATTGAGTTCTGTCTGTTTGTTTCTTATTAAACTGAAAAGATATTAAACTGTGTTGCTGATTAATTCAGGTTATACTTATACGTAGAATTAGTGTTCAAAAGGTGAACGTTAAATAGGCGTTAAGTAGACAGAGAACAAGGATTTAATCAGAAGGATTGTCAACGGAAGGATTGGGTTGACAATTTATTATTATTATTGTTATTTTTATTGTTGTTGTTATTGCTGTTGTTGCTGTAATATATGTCATTATTATTGTTATTGTCGTCGTTATTGTTATTTTTTTAAATCGTTATAGTTGTCATTATTGGCATTGTAGTAGGCCTATATTCGCAGCAGGATCAGTAGCAACGGTAATAGCAGTAGCAGTAGTGGTAGTGATAGTGGTAACCTCCATTGCGCCGGTGTCTAATACACTAGTCATCGACCGTAATCAGGTCAAATTGTCGTCTATAAAATGACCTCGAGGGCTTAGGTCCAATATTGTTTTACTAATCATTTGCTAATCATTAATTTCATTACTGTATTACACCACAGGATGTTTTTCGCACTGGAAAGATCTATGTAAAACCAGTCTCGGCCAAGATGATGCGCGCTACAACGGACAGGAGATATTGATTGTTTATCACTAATTATTGTCTGTTATCTCAATTACCGTCTATTTCACTAATCGGTGCTTCTAACTAATCACTTATTCACTAGTCGTTTATTTGTCTGCTAATCATTTATTTCAGGAAACAATAATTTCGATGCTCATTTACATCACCAATCATTTATTTTAATAACCATTTATTTGAATAATCATTAATTTCAATAGTCATTTATCAATAGCCATTTTTTCAATAATCATTGTCGCAACAATCGTTTTGCTGAACATGCGGACAAAACTTTGAGGACAGTTTAGAGTTTTAGCCACACTATGTATGGCATCTGGTATCACCAGACATTGCCATTTCAGATCTTGTTTGCTTTGGAATCAAACTACGTAATTTGTCACGTGTTAGTGAGCACCTGCTAATAAACTTGATGAGAAAAGACTAAATTTTTTCCCTTCAAATGTTGGACGCCCTTTTAAATTACAGACGAGTCTGGAATTACACACTATATATATGACGCTTTTCTATAACGTCAACGGCTCACACATACAATTATGACACAAAGGTAGGCCTATCAACACATGACACAGGTATCAAGACACACACAAGCACACACACACATATATAATATATATAATATATAATATATATAATATATATGCGTAACGGTAAACACTATAATTTATGCGGATATTAATTATTGTTGTCATCAGCATATGCACTTGTATAGGTTGCTGACGAAATCACATAAAAATATGAGCATGAGTTTGTTTGTAGTTAGGTTGAAATTTTTCTGTCTAGCTATTGGTAACAACACCTACAGTCATGTCCACACTTCTTCTGAGTTAACAGAAAGAAAGCACGTGAAGCCCTTCGAATCCCATGCACTTGGAATAGTCGCGTCAGATATCTCAACAACTCTAACAGATGGGGCTTCTCAATAGTGTAGCGGTTATCGCGTTGGACTGTCAGTCGAGAGGTCGGAGATTCAAATCTCTGGCAGGGAAGAGATATGGCTCGAGATGTCTGCTCCGCGTGCGCCCCCTAACCAACTCAGCTACGAGTGCACTGACCGTACACTGTCAGTAGGATGAGAGACGGCGAGGGAGACGACTGGTCATCCGCTCTCTCGTGCCTATAGTCTTAGAAAATGAAGCCGCTAACACTTCATACCCCAGGGCTGCCTCAGGGCTTGCATAGGGACTGATATCCTTCTAACTGATGTCAGATTCAAATGATCTGTAAATGCTTCCAGATGTCTTTCGGAGTTGATGAGGTTCGCGTCAGCGTTTCTTAAAGAATGAAGCAATCCAGAAAATCGTGTAAATGTCAAAGCTTTCTGACTGTAAAAGACCAGAATTTAAGTAAATTTCGGGTTAGAATTGTGTAGAAATTGTAAAAGAAAAAGCGTTCTAACTGCGGTTAGTTTTGCAACAACAGCGTGTATCCTTTCTCCCATCGACAACATATATCTGACGCCATGCTTGCTTGGCAGTTGAGTATCAGCCAGTTCTGATCTGACCTACTCTTGTTATTTGGCTAATGTAGTTTTTTTCGCGCTGTAGTGGTCTCAAGATAACGATTACAATCACGATTTCACTTACGATTAAGATTAGGCCCCTACGGTTTACGTTTATGAACCAGACTACGCAACAGCAGCTCTCAATATGCATACGACTATGTCCTGCATATTCGCATATGAAGTCAAGACTGGATGATAAAAGTCTTTATACAAGGTAATTATTCAGTCAAGGTATTGTAAGAAAAGGTATTATGATAAATTAAGGTAAGAAATGGAAAGATAGGAAACGGCAAGGTAAAATAAATGCCCTTAGAACTGTACAGCTTTATATTGCTCCTGATAGATTAACGATATTGCGAGTCTGCGATTGTCGGATAGATGAGCTGGGCATCTAAAATTGCTGAGCGCTAAAATTGCTCTGTATAAATCTCTGAAGATATACATACAATGAGTCAACAGTTAAGTCGAACAGGCGAAACGACAGACAGAGACAGAAACAGCGACACAGACAGCGACAGACACACGTGCACGATGACAGATAACTATGGATTATTATTAACTCGTCGGGGGAAAAATTGGTCAAATTATAACGCCTTAAATTACGCAAAATTAAATGAAAGGCTGACCAGTGACATTTGAGAGAGGCTTATATATATATATATATATATATATATATATATATATATATATATATATATATGTGTGTGTGTGTGTGGGGCGTGGTGGCTCAGTGGTAAGTTCGGCGCCTTGTGACCGGAGGGTTGCAGGTTCGAATCCCACTCTAGCCGCTGCGTACGGACCTTGGGCAAGTCCTTTACTCGCAGTTGCTCGTGGCGCTTCGGCGTGAAAAATCCGGCACAGTATCAAATGCTGTAGTCGGGAGCGCCTCTGAGTAGTAGTTGACTTCGAGAGGCGCTATAGAAATATCCGGAATAAAAATAAAAATAAATATATATATATATATCATCAACATATAGAGAGAGAGACAACGAGAGGGAGACAGAGACACAGCGAGAGACACAGACAGAGAGACACAGACAGACAGAGAGAGCAATCTCACACCTCTGAGAAACTGAAACCCCATTACACTCACCCTCATAGGATGCCAAATACGTTAATCAGACTCCACCCATGTTTTGATTCTGCCACGGGTTTCCTGCACCTACCTACCCTCAATCAATTTCAAATATTATTAGATTAATAGGGTTGACCCCCGTGACCCGACTTTCGTCCCAACAACAATGTGACCCTGGTGACCTCGTGACTCAAATTAATGTAGCGCCTATGTTACAAGCAAACAACGCTGTTGATTGGTCGATTGTTTGAGAGGTCTCCAATTAGGCAAGTTTTAATTGCACTTTAATTGCATATTGACACACAATGGATCTATTTTTACCAAGGATGATTCCAACTGTACGAGTATAATGCAATGCGATACAATATAATATGATACAATACGATGCAATATAATACAAAACAATGCAATGCAAAACAATGCAATGCAATATAATGCAATACAAAATAATATAATACAATGCAATAAAATGCAATATAATGCAATGCAATACAATACAAACAATGCAATATAATGCAATACAAAACAATGCAATATAATGCAATACAAAACAATATAATACAATGCAATATAATGCAATACAATACAATGCAATACAAACAATACCATATAATTACAGAGTTGTAGAATTAATTAGATAGCTATACAGAGAATTACAAAACGTTACATTACTGTTACATTACTGTGTGAATTGCATGCAGTGCAGGGAGACAAACATTACATCAGATCTAGTCTGCTAGAACCAGACGTTAAGGCCAGGTTATTAAGGCCAACATATTAAGGCCAGATTGTTAAGGCCAGATTGTTGAAGCCATATTGTTAAGGCCAGGTTATTAAGGCCACATTGTTGTAGCCAGATTGTTGATGCCAGGTTATTAAGGCCAGATTGTTGCAGCCAGATTGTTAATGCCAGGTCATTTAGGCCAGACTGTTGATGCCATATTGTTAAGGCCAGGTTATTAAGGCCAGGTTGTTGAGGCCAGGCCAGAAGATAAAATGACATGCAGTATAACAGTGTTATATAAGTGATCAGATTACAATGGGACATAAGACAATAGAAGACATGGGGTTAAAACCCTCAAATGGTCAACGTGTTACCTTGCCACTGTGAACACATGTGAACCTGCTTAGTACTTACCAGAACCTGCTTACTAGAACACACACGGGCACTTCGCTCCTCGACCAGAGGGGAGCTCTTGGTTCCACGTGCTCGTTCTTCTACTGGGCAGCGCCGGGCTTTCTCAGTTGTGGGTGCCTCCACTTGGAATGGGCTCCAACTGGAACTGCGATTACTACCTCTTAATAATTTGCCTATGTTTAATAAATCACTTAAGTGTTTCTTTTTTAGCCGTGGCTGGACTGGGAGCGCTCCTGAGTAGGTATCTTGAAGGGGCGCAATATAAATTTTCAGAATGAATGAATGAAGGACTGTATCAGGCATTAAACAATACGAATCTTGAACTATTTCGGTAGGTGGCGCTTACGACGTACCCGGATGACCTTGCTTTGACCCGAAGGCACCGTCTAGACACCTTTAGTTGTTGACCCTTGACCCCTCCCACCCACGCCCCGTTCATCCTCTCTGATTCCATGGGTCGCCCCCAGTCTTCTCTGGCTATGTCTAGGTATTTTGTAAATGCACATGCGTATACAGGGTGTATATATATATATATATATATATATATATATATATATATATATATATATATAATTATTTATATATTGATGCAAATGTATATTTGTGTATGGTGTGTGTATGTGTATATGTAAGTGTAATGTATATGTCCATATAATTTGATAGGCTCGAAGAAGTCACGGGAACATCATCCATTATCCTTGATGTCCTCCTAGGTGGCGATCGCATAGACAGACAAACAGACAGAGACAGAGACAGAGTGAGCGACAGAAACAGACACAGATACAGAGAGATAAAGAGATACAAAGAAAGTCATATAATTCCATAATCCACTAAGCGCCGATTTACTTCGGCATTTCCGGCGACTGTATAAACAAAGTCTCCCCAATTTCAACGAATATCTCCAAGAGCTAATTGACCCCTTCCAGACGCACCCCATGCATACATACAATACACGCACACAAACACACACACACACACACACACACACACATATACAAATATATATATATATGCATACATATACATATGTACACTTATACAATATACACTTATATAAATATATATATCATGTACATTTTAAGCGTTTTTTTGACAGGTATATGGACGCCCACTGCTTTGAAACTTTCTCATGAGGCTGAGGGATAATAGGGGAGCGCAAAGAGGCCTATTCATTCTGGTAATTATGGGTGGAATTCGTGGAGGGTTGAATTGTTAACCCTGGAATCCAGACAGTAATAATTTCATACGACAGTTTCTACGGGTCTGGCATTAACAGGGCTAATTGATAGTCATATATAATATGTCTATTCGTCCTTCTGTCTATCTGTCTGTATGTCTGTCCTTTCTGTCTGTCTATCTCTGATAGACACACACACTCTGCGCCTCTGAGTAGGTATCATGTATCTTGAAGAGGCGCTATATCAAATGCTTAGAATGAATGAATGAATGAATCTGTTCTTCTGTCTTTCTGTCTGTCTGTATGGCTGTCTGTATTACGCATGTATGTCTGTTTGTCTATCTGTACGTCTGTTTGCCTATGTCTGTCTGTCCGTCCTTCTATCTGCATGTCTGTCTGTATTATGTACGTATGTCTGTTTGTCTATCTGTACGTCTGTTTGCCTATGTCTGTCTGTCCGTCCTTCTATCTGCATGTCTGTCTGTATTATGTATGTATTTCTGTTTGTCTATCTGTATGTCTGTCTATCTACGTCTGTCTGTCCGTCCTTCTATCTGTCCGTCTGTCAGCCTGTTTGTTTGTTTCTGACTGTATGCCTTTGAATGCATCTGTATTCCTGCATATGTGTATCTCTGTTTGTCTGTTGCTGTGTATGCCTCCGTGTTACTGCTCTCCTTGGCCCACATTTTATGTCTCTGTTTCTTTAGAATTGTTCTGATGACTCAGGTTCATTCAGTTCCTGTTACTTAGACTTCTCATAATTAGGCCTATTTGTCTAACTATTTGCTTGCCACTTTATAGCTTATACGCCTGACAGACAGACAGACAGACAGACAGACAGACAGACAGACAGACAGACAGACAGACAGACAGACAGACAGACAGACAGACAGACAGACAGACAGACAGACACACACACCAGACACACATATACATACACTCGTATGCATGCATGTATGAATCTTGACACTTGTATAGAGCCTTTTCTACGAACGTCACAGAGGCGTTGGAGGTCGACGGTTTGGCGTTGGTGCGCCATCGGTGGATGCTTTGTGCATTAGACATCGGCGCAATAGAAGTTACTAATTACATAGATATGTAAATGTAAACGTGAATGTGAGTCTCCGTGAAATCTCAGCGCCACCAAAAGCCTCTACAGGGAGACCGGTTTAACCATCGACCTATCTTAATATAATGTCGATGGGTTTAACAGCCGGCACTATATCAATTCAAGTTCGGAATAGTCAGAATGTTTTGTCCGTTCAATCGAGGAGACAGTATGGTGCCACGGTGGTAATGGGCAAAGCTCGAGGGTACGCGTACCCTAAAATAGAATACGTTAAAATACGTACGTACCTTTCAAAAAATACAATACGCGTATGGTACGTATCATACACGAAAATTTTATTTATGGTTTACTCGGCGACCCATAGCCTACGTATAATCTGACGTCAACAGTATGCGTCATTGAAACCGGTACTTACGGCAGCGTAGCAGTAAATTTAATTTGATAAATTCTTCAGTTATAATTAATTTAATGCAAATTGTACTTTCATTCTGAGGAGAGCTAAGTACACGTCACTGGTTTGCAAATTTCTGTAACTCGAAAGTTGTAGTATATCTTTATACGCATCAGTCAGCGATTCAGCGATGCCCAGAGCAATTTACTACGCTGTATAGGCCGACTGGGTTGTGATTGTTTGCTTAAATTAAATTGAACATATAATGAGGCTAAATGAGCAATGACGTGGTTAACGTATTTTTGTATTGTTTACGTACCCTAAAATAGGGTACGTTAAAAAACGTACGTACCTTTCAAAAAATAGAATACGTATGGTACGTACCCTCGAGCTTTGGTAATGGGTGATGACGGTGGTCGTGTGGGGGCGCAGGAGTAGAACCGGGTTAGGATAGCTTGAAGAGTTCAGTTTTCAGTCTTGAGTGAGAGGCTGCAGATGAGAAAGGGTAGAAACAGGGGAGGGCTGACGTTGTCAGGATAGAGAGGAGAATGAGCTAACTGGCGGATCTCTTTCGAAGGAGATGATGCAGCCTAGATTAAGGAGCGGTTGCCGAATTTAAGAGATCCATACTCATGCATATACATACAGATTTACATGCATGCATACATACATACATACATACATACAAACACACATACATGCATACGTACATACATACATACATACAAACATACATGCATACATAGGCCTACATATATACATGCATGCATGCATACTTATATATAGCCACATACATATACACACAGAGACACATAATACCTTTCCACTAAAGCATTCTATCCCCCTCGACGAACTGGGCAACCTTTCAAAGTGACTCACTGGAATTGAACACCCTACCCGTTCGGAAAAATGGATAACTACAGACAACTTACTCATCAACCACCTACCCCAGCGAAATCTAAACGTTGAGGCTAATTGAGGTGTATGTTTGCCTGTCTGCGTACCTGCCTGTCTGCTTGGATATCTTTCAAACATATACGAACACACACACACACACACACACACACACACACACACACACACACACACACACACACACACACACACACACACATATATTTATTTGAGAGAGGCATATTGTGTATATATATATATATTTGAGAGAGGACAAAACACACACACAATATATATATATATATATATATATATATATATATATATATATATATATATATATATATAAAACGTTAAATAAAGGTAACGTGAGATTGTCTTCGACGTGGGAGTTGATCATAAGGGATCTCCCAGGGTACCACTCCAGGCAATAAGTTTAGAGGGACCAACCAATAATTTTTAGCCAGAGGTATGCGGTGTAGCGCTAATAGGCAAGGGCGGCTGATGTAGCCGGGCCCACTGGCGGATTTGGGAACCACTGGGCCATGGCCTGAGGTAAAAAGTCGACCTGGGAATATGGACTTAAATGATAAGAAACAGTTCAGAATTTTTTTCAATGGCACTGGCTAGTAAAGTGTATGCCGCTTCAGAGTTTTCGTCTTCTGACCACAAGATCAGAGCCATTTCACCCTAGACTCAATCGAGGCTCCTCACCCAGATCCCCCATTATAGGGTCGACGTGGGTTTTCACGAGGGACGTTTATACCAAAGACCCAATTATTGTGACCCTTCTTCCCCATTGACCGCAGATGTTTACTTACTTACTTACTTACTTACTTACTTACTTACTTACTTACATACTTACTTACTTACTTACTTACTTACTTACTTACTTACTTACTTACTTACTTACTTACTTACTTATATCGGACCTCGTTTACTAGTTCGGACGTCCTTAATTGATGATCCTCATGTGCCTCGATCTGCACAGCCACGCTAGAAGAATGCAAGGATGGAGGGGCAACCCAAAGGGGGAATTTTGAGGAGCAATAGATGGCAGCGGTGGAAGAAGAACGGGAGGAGAAGCAGAAGGAACAACAGTAGGAGATGGAAGGAGTGATATGGAATAAATGGAGTAGGAGAAGGAGGAAAGGAGGAGAAGGAAAAGAAGGCGAAAATGGAGGAGGAGGAGGAGGATGGATAAGGACAGCTTGGAGAATAGGTGGAAGACGAGGGAAAGGGGAGGTGACGGTAACGACTTGCCAAACTGAGTGGGGAATGTGAGGCAAGATTAGACGATGGGAGATAAGGAGACGTCCTTAATTGATGATCCTCATGTGCCTCGATCTGCACAGCCACGCTAGAAGAATGCAAGGATGGAGGGGCAACCCAAAGGGGGAATTTTGAGGAGCAATAGATGGCAGCGATCGTGTATCGTGTAATTGATTGCACGTGACCCGGTCCTTTGGCATCTACGAAGCATAGCAGAACGAACGCACTTATCCACCATTGATAGCGTAGTGATTAGCCCTTAATAGACCGTCAATCAGTGGGAGAATGTGATGCATCTTGCCCCACATTCCCCCACCGTCAGTCTCAAATCCCCACCAGAGAAGAAATTTGTTCCGTGATTCAGCTCCACTTGCGACCCTAACCAACTCGGCTGCACTGAATACACCGTCGTTGTGCAGATCAGACGGCGAGGGAGACAACCGGATACGCGCCCTCATATGCCGAGAGAAAGGAAAATGAAGTCGCTAACACAGTCATGTATGTATATATTGCATAAATCGGAATCTCTCAAATCAATTCTATTCTGGTGGTATGGACGTCGTTCGTATAGTGCGCTTGTGTCAACCGAAGTGTTTGATCGATTGCTGTATGGAAGTCATATCAACACTGTCCTCAGTGTCTGGCAATGGGAATAGTTGCAATTTTGAACTTATACAACTTTGTGATGATCATGATATTGGTATATCTATGTTAGATCACAGAAGTGATCATCTGCTGTTTGCCAGTTTTGTATTTGTCTGTACCTATTTTTTGTTTTGTTTTTATACTTTCTACCTTCGTGGTGAATAAACGTATAGGCCTATATACACACACGTTTATATATATATATATATATATATATATATATATATATATATATATATATATATATGTATATATATATATATATAATATAATATAATATAATATAATATAATATAATATAATATAATATAATATATATTTGTGGTGTTCTATAGTGTAGCGGTTATCGCGCTGAACTGTCAATCGAGAGGTCGGTCGTTCAATTCCCCGCCAGGGCAGAAATTTGGATCGAGATTTCTGCTCCACCTGCACTCCCTAGCCAACTCAGCTATAATGAGTACACTGGCCGTACACTGTTGGTGGGAAGATGAAACGGCGAGGGAGAGGACTGACCACCCGCTCTCATATGCCGAGGTTAAGAAAATGAAGTTGCTAACACTTCATACCCATGGCTGCATTAGGGCTAGCTTAAGGTACGGCTCTTCTTCTTCTTAGATATATTGCATATATTGTGTATGTATATTATATATACATTGTATATATATATATGCAAATATATGCAAAGGCTGTCTTTAAGGGTTGGCTTAAGGGACTGTTCGCTTAAGTTGAAAGGCGCTATATTAACATCTTATTATATTACATTACGTTTAATTGAAAGTCGGCAAGTTGGGTTCTACGTGTTTGAGAGAGGACGACGTTTCCCAATTTCCTGGTTATCTGTTTAGTTTCTTTTTAAAGCGGCGCTATACAAATTTATTACATTCATGTTACCTGACCACATAGAAAGCATAACTGAGCAGACTTCAATCACAATACACAAATGTCTGATCATTGAGCACAGTACTGACATAACAAATCACATACTAATTGTCTGACTACGTATTACAAAACAAAATGTTTGTCTGTGAACGGTCTAGCCAAGCCACAGTCGTGTCTCGGTCAAGTAGACACAACAAGTGGCGTTGACTGGATTGTTTTCTGAAACAATATATACATGCATCACTCATTTATTTGTTCGTTCGTTAATTAATTAATTAATTAATTAATTAAATCATTCATTCATTCGTTAATTCAATAATTCGTTAGTTCATGAGGTCATTAATTCACGAATTAATTAATTAATTAATTAATTAATTCTTTTGTTCGTTCATTAATTTGTTCGTTCGTTCATTCATTCGTTCTTTCGTTCATCATTCATTCATTCATTCATTCATTCAGAGCATTTATATAGCGCCCTTCAATATACTAACGGTTTAGCGACAGGACTGTCTAATGTTTGCAGACATTGAAATGTCTTTTTCTACACAATGGCCACACTGCGGTGTCCTTCACTAGACAACGATTGGTTTCCTTACTCGTTCACAGTCGTTTCCGTTTGACGTCATGCAAACTGTGACAAGGGCAAATCGCACCGGAAGTGACATATCACGCAAGGGCTGTCACCGGAAGTAACACGATGAAAATAAAGGTGAATCTGGTAACCTTCCGGAATCTTTATGTTTTCTGTTGGATCATCTTTCCACATTGTCAACGAGTCACGAGACATTCGGCGTTTGCCTCAACTTATTCGTGTCGCCTCGCCACAGGATTCTGCTCTCCTTCCGAACAGGAAATCAGTTTGTCATGAAGTTTTTGTCTGTTTTTTCATCTCCTTCTTTGTCTGTTTCTTTCTGTCTTTCTTTGTCTCCTTCTTTCTGTTTTTCTTCGTCTGTTTCTTTTTTTTCCTTCTTTGTCTGTTTCTTCATCTTCTTCTTTGTTTCATTCTGTCCTTCTTTTCCTGTTTCTTTATCTCTTTCTTTGTCTGTTTCTTTATCTCATTATTTGTCTGTTTCTTCATCTCCTTCTTTGTCTGTTTCATTCTGTCTTTCTTTGTCTGTTTCTTTATCTCTTTCTTTGTCTGCTTCTTTATCTCATTCTTTGTCTGTTTCTTTATCTCTCTCTTTGTCTGTTTCTTTATCTCTTTCTTTGTCTGTTTCTTTATCTCATTCTTTGTTTCATTCTGTCTTTCTTTGTCTGTTTCTTTATCTCTTTCTTTGTCTGTTTCTTTATCTCTTTCTTTGTCTGTTTCTTTATCTCATTCTTTGTCTGTTTCTTCATCTCCTTCTTTGTCTGTTTCATTCTGTCTTTCTTTGTCTGTTTCTTTATCTCTTTATTGTCTGTTTCTTTATCTCCTTCTTTGTCTGTTTCATTCTGTCCTTCTTTGCCTGTTTCTTTATCTCTTTCTTTGTCTGTTTCTTTAACTCATTCTTTGTCTGTTTCTTCATCTCCTTCTTTGTTTCATTCTGTCCTTCTTTGCCTGTTTCTTTATCTCTTTCTTTGTCTGTTTCTTTATCTCATTCTTTGTCTGTTTCCTCATCTCCTTCTTTGTCTGTTTCATTCTGTCCTTCTTTGCCTGTTTCTTTATCTATTTCTTTGTCTGTTTCTTTATCTCATTCTTTGTCTGTTTCTTCATCTCCTTCTTTGTTTCATTCTGTCTTTCTTTGTCTGTTTCTTTATCTCTTTCTTTGTCTGTTTCTTTATCTCATTGTTTGTTTGTTTCTTTATCTCATTGTTTGTTTCTTTCTTTATCTCTTTTTTTGTCTGTTTCTTTATCTCATTCTTTGTCAGTTTCTTTGTCGTTTTCTTTGTCTCTTTCTTTCTGTCGTTCTTTGTCTGTTTATTTGTGCCTTTATTTTTCTCCTTTTGTCTGTTTCTTTATCTCCTTCTTTGTCTATTTCTTTGTCTCTTTCTTTGTCTCTTTCTTTTCCTCCTTCTTTGTCTCTTTCTTTGTCTTCTTCTTGAACCCGTGTCCTCCCCTCAAGTCAGTTCTCATAAATCCAAACCTCCCGTTTCGTATTTTCCCCATATCAAGTCTTTCATTTGAAAATTCCCTCTATGCCTATACCCCGTCGCACCAAAATAACCCCTGTGCTCAGACTAAAACTACCCTCATTCCAATTTGCTCTCACATTAAAATACTATCATGCCAATAAACCCGCTCATGCCCATGACTCCCCTAACACCAAACCGTTCGTTATGCCAATGACCCTTCTTTCCGCCAATAACTCCCCTCATTCCAAAAGCCCCATTCAATACAAATCCCCCTTCATGGCAATTATTCACCTCATACTAAAACTCCCTTAATGCCAATAACCCCTCTGCTAAAGCTCACCTTATGCCAAGAACTCCCTGCTAAAATCCCCTTATGCCTAAAGTCCTTGCTAAAACGCCCCTAATGCCAAACCCCCCTAAAACTCCCCTTATGTCTAAAACTCCCATCATGCCAAAACCCCTTGCTAAAACTCTCCTCATGCCAAAAGCCCCACTCATTCCAATAACTCCCGTCATGCCAAAGCCCCACTCATGCCAATGACACCCGACATGGTGCCATCTCGATGCCCTGCTGCGAATCCCCACTGGCATCGCACAGCTGTACACGCTCAGCCTGGCACGCCTGCAGCTGCGTCGTGTTGCTATGGGCGACGACCTCGACCTCCTTATCCGGGTTTCGACGACAGCAGACGACCTCACGGAAGGCGTCCCGGAAGTCCTTGGACGTGTAGTTGTAGATGAAGGGGTTGACGCAGGAGTTGAAGTAGGCCAGGCAGTGCCAGAGAACCACGACAGCCATGTAGAAACGATTGTTCGGTATCGAACCAAAGAACGCAGCCAGAAGATGAACATGGATGGGGAGCCAGAGCACAGCAAACGCCAACACAACCAAGATCAGCAACAGACCGGCTCGCTTCTTCTTGGTACTCGACCTGTAACGTAAAGTGTAATTGCGCTGTAGTGTAACTGCAATCGTAACGTGGTGTAGCGTAACTTCTGCTGCGTAACTAAAATTGTAACGTGATGTAATGTAATTGTAATCGCAACGTGATATGATGTAACTGTAATCGTAACGTGGTGTTATGTAACTGTAATTGTAACGCGGTGTGATGTAACTGTTATTGTAACGTGGTGTAATGAAACTATAACGGTAGCCTGTATTATTTAAGTAATTGTTATTTGTAACACTGTAACGTAACTGTAATTGTAACGTGGTGTGGCGTAACGTCGTGTTATAAGGCGCAATGTGGTGCAATGAAAGTGCCATGTGTTTTATGTAGTCCACTGTCATTATAATGCCTCGTAACGTAAAGCAATTTGCTTTAATGGATACAATGTAACGTTTAGTGAAACGCTGTTATATAGTCTAAAGTTTCACCTAATTCGATGTAAGGTGTTTAATACAACTTAATGTAATATATGCCAATCGCGATCTTTTGTAGCGCTATTTCGAAAGGCTGCATTTTTGTAAGTGTTGTTGCTGCCTCATTCGCCTGATGGCGTTGGTAGAATATGGTCATAAACAGCTCTGCCAATGCGAAACGAATGCTTGAACTGAATAAAAAATGTTATGGAATGTCTGTCAACGCAATATAATGTTAAGTTAAAAGTTTAAATTTCGGAGATATAGGCCTACATTTAAGAGATTCATGTTAATATAAGTCTCTTAAATATGTCTCCGAAATTTACTCGACCTAACGCAAAGCCTAAGAAAGTCGTAACTTCACAGTTGGATGACCGGCACTCGTAATCGTAATCGTAATCTCGAGATTTCTACAGCGCCCAAAAAAGCGAGGTCGTCAGAACTAGCTTATTCGCAGGCGCTCAGTTGGCGAGGGAGGCGAGGAGAAGAGGTGGAATCGGGATATGATTTGTGAAAGAGCAGTATTTTTTAGTTTTGAGTGAAAGACATGTGCACGAGATGGCAAGAGGTGAGGTTTTGGCGAGTTCGTAGGATGGATCTGATATTTCTCGTGGTACTGGTGGGAGTTTGTTCCAGAGGTGTGGGACAGCTATGGCTATGGAGCGATTCGCAAAGTTTAGTGATGAGGTGACGGAAGGGCGGAGAAGCGTTAGGGCAGAAGAGGAGCGGGTTGAGCGGAGTGGCTGGACCGTGAACAGCTGGTGGAGGTAGGAGTGCTGGGAGGATTGGAGTGTATTGTAGGTGAGAGATATGACTATATTCTATTCGTTCGGGATATATTAAGTTCTGATAATCTCGTCTTGGCGTGTAGTAATAATCGCCTCATCTGCTTCGAATCACTTACTCACCAAAAGGCGCAATAGAAGTCGACATACTAAATTCACATTGGATTATACGAAAGATGTAAAGTGAAACCATACCACATCTGATGTTGTTGGTGAAATTACACATTATTTCGAATGCATGCATCGTACATGCGTGCATGTACGTGTATATAATATATATGTGTGTGTGTGTATGTGTGTGAATATCTATGTGTATGTATGCGTGTTTATGTATTTATGTATGTATTTATGTAAGTATGTATGCGTGTACGCGTGTATGAGTGCGTGAATATATGCATAATACATACATACCTACGCATACACGCATACATACATATATACAATATTATACATACATACATAAATGCATACATACATATATACATACATACGTATACATGCATACATACAAACACATACATACATACATACATACATACATATATACATACACACATACATGCATGCATACATACATACATGCATAAATGCAATGCGTTGACGATATGAAGCTGCCTGTCTGTCTGTCTGTCCATCTTTCTGTCTCTGTCTGTCTCTGCTCTGTCTCTGACACGTAGCAGCGATCCTGATTACGACGATGAGACAGACAGACAGACAGACAGACAGACAGACAGACACACACCCACGAACAGACAGAGAAAGACAGACGCTGACAGACACTTCTTGACTGCATCGACTTGATCATCGTTGATGTAACCCAAGGGTACAATTGCACCCGGTTGAAAATGCACGTCATAAACGATCGTCTTTGAGCAAATTTAGACGATTTCTACAAATGCTTAAAGCTCGTCTGGTTACAATTCAGCATGAACACGCTTGGCCTACGTCTTTCAGTCAGCCTGCAGGCATTTACATGGTAGGATGTGTGCATGTATGTATGTATGCATGTATGTATGTATGAATATGTCTGCTGTCTGTCTGTTCATTCAGACATTAATCTGTATGTGTGTACGCTATATCGAACGAAACAGAATGACATACATACATACATATAGGCCAACAGGCAGACAGATAGACAGACAGACGAATTACGTAAATATCTTGGGACTGACTGCCGTCATTAAGTTCCTTTTTTCTCTTCGAAATGGAACTTGGTGATTAACACATCTCCTTCCTTCCCTCTCTCCTCTATCTCCTCTTCCTCCTTCTCGTTCTCCTCCCCCTTATCGTCCTCCCCTCCTTCTCTTCCTCTTGTTCCTCCTCCTCTTCTTCTTCTTCCTCCTCCTGTTTCTGCTCCTTCTCCTCCTCCCTTTGAAAATCAACGTCATTATCTTGACGATTTTAATTTCCTCAGAGGTGATATAGACGGAGTCTGTCAGTTTAGCTGTGTGTCTCTCTGTATGTACGTACGTTTGCGTATCCGTCTGTTAGTCAGCCAACCAGTCAGTCAGTCAGTCAGTCAGTCAGTCAGTCAGTCAGTCAGTCAGTCAGTCAGTCAGTCAGTCAGTCAGTCAGTCAGTCAGTCAGTCAGTCTTGTCTGTTTTTCTTCATCTGTCTGCCTGTCTGTCTGTCTGTATGTCTGTCTCTCTCTCTGTCTTTGTCTGTCTGTATGTCTGTCTCTCTCTCTGTGTCTGTCTGTCTGTCTGTCTGTCTGTCTGTCTGTCTGTCTGTCTGTCTGTCTGTCTGTCTGTCTGTCTGTCTGTCTGTCTGTCTCTCTCTCTCTCTCTCTCTCTCTCTCTCTCTCTCTCTCTCTCTCCGTCTCTATGCATTTATGTGATATGACTAATTTGCTGTCGGCTCGTTCTGTACATCATTCGATGAACGGGTTCGAACCCAGGTAGTTAGAGTCCAATCGACGAAGCACGTGACTAAGGGGAAAGGAGAATCGCTGTCTCTTCCCAGCTGACAACTGCCAACAGACAATCAATCATACCTCGTGTCATTAACTGCGCGGTCCAAACGCAGAAAGGGAATACGAATATCCATGAGGCGAAATATAAATATTCATGAGCCTTGCCATTTGAACTCCAGCCTCTCGGCTGGAGGCCCAGCACGCTAACCACTATGCTCGTAATCGTAAATCAACATTTCTAAAGCGCTACTTGAAAGCTAAGCGCATGGCACCAGCTTTTCAACGATCGCTGCGTCATGTCAGAGGGGTTGTCCAGAAATAAGAAGTGAAGATTGAAGTCCACTTTCGAGGACGCCAGAGAGAGAAGGAGACAGAGGAGGTATATACTGGGGCAGGTTTCGTTTAAGAAGAGAGAGATTGGAAAGCGCCTAAGGGGATGGCGCCGGGTATACATTATATAGTAGTGGTAAGCCTGCGGGGTGATAGACGGAGCAGTTCGAGGGAGATGCTCATGGGTGAGCGGTTTTATCAGTGCAGGAATTGTGTTTTAACGCAGAGAATTACACGAAGACTTAGACGGAGTCGCGAATTTTCCTATGCGAACAAAACAAATAGACGCTTCACGATTCTCGGACTCGAGTCGAGGCCATACGGTTGCTATAGAAAAACGTGTACATTTACATTTTTAATTTTTTACATGAATATTAGTGTCGTCAGAAATTAAATATTCATTATTCATGACATATGAGGAGACTTTGAAGGGACATAAATATTCATCTCATGGCAGAATAAATATTCATGAGCCTTGTCACAATAATACGGAAAGTCGAAAGGTGCGTGCGCATCTTTTCCTTTGGACGACGTGACACTTTATTCTTCCTGTCATGGAAGAAGAAGCGGAGGCGCCATATTTCAAAGGCTATTGGGTTCGCAGCTCGGATTCAGCGACAGGCGAGAGAGATGATGTCGTCGGTAGGTGTCGGGATGAGGGATTGACACTATTTGTCATCCGCAGACACGGCAGAAGAAAAGAAATTTTCGAGCGATAATCAAAGAGGAAGATTAAGGAAGGAACGAACGAACGAACGAAGGAACGAAAAAAGGAACGAAGGAACGAAAAAAGGAAAGAAGGACGGAAGGAAGGAAGGAACGAAGGAACGAAGGAAGGAAGGAACGAAGGAACGAAGATAGGAAGGAACGAAGGAACGAAAAAAGGAACGAAGGACGGAAGGAAGGAAGGAAGTTTAGCATGAATGAAGTGACGGACAGACGATCAAAGGAGGGAGGTAGGGTGGATGCGAGGGAGGCAGGTATATGCAGGTAGGTAACATAAGACGATTATCTGTCTAATTTCATCTCCTCTAGTCGCTTTTCCCTCTCTGTCTCTGTCTTCGTCTCTGTCTGTCTGTCTCTGTCTCTGTCTTTCTCTTTCTTCTCACCTTCATTCTCTTCTTCTCTCCCACCCTTGCCCTGTCTAACTCACTCTCAGTAAAGGAGATTAGCAAATGGCAACAGGGATGGTGTAAAGAAGGCATAAAAGTAGGCTAATGAATGGGATGGATCGAGGGACAGATAAGAAACATGGCAAACAAACACTCACAGGGCTCGGTGTGCTAAATTGGTTAAAGCTTGAGTCACGACGCCTCCGAGTGTGAGGATTCAGTTCGCATACCAATCGTAGCAGTGTTCATAGATTTCAATCTCGAGCTAGTAAAATGGTCTGCAAACGGGAACCTTTAAGGGTGTGGCACTCATTCAAATTGGCAAATTTCAATAAATTCATTGAAAAATCATCCGGGTTGACGTCATACGGTCCTTGTAGAAAACCCGAACAATTACGTGTTCTGGAAATTGCAAAGAGGAAGTTATCTCCTTTTATTGGTAGAGGAAAGGGGAGGAATAAATGAGAAGGGATGATGAGGTAGCTTTAAGACAACCCAGAGGGTGCGCGATAGTTTAGTGGTTAACGAGCTGTCAATCGACAGGTCGGGGGTTCAAATGCTTGCCAGGGCCGAAATTTGTTTCGAGATTTTTTGCTGCAACTGCGCCCCTAGCCAACTCAGCTATAATGAGTACACTGACCGTACACTGTCGGTGGGAAGATGAGACGGAGAGAGAGAGAGAGAGAGAGAGAGAGAGAGAGAGAGAGAGAGAGAGAGAGAGAGAGAGAGAGAGAGAGAGAGAGAGAGAGAGAGAGAGAGAGAGAGAGAGAGAGAGAGAGAGAGAGAGAGAGGACTGGACGCCCGCCGTCATCGGCCGAAGCTAAGAAAATGAAGTCGCTAGCACTTCATACCCGTGGCTGGCTCTCAGGCTATAGCGCAAGAGACTGCTCTTCCTCTTCATCTTAAGGCAAGCCAAGAGGGGAAGAGAAAGTAAAGAGGTGAGACAAAAAAGAGAAAGAGGGAAACATATATAAGTATAGAGAGACGAGAGAAGGAGACATGCATACAAACAGACAGACACACATTGACGATAGGAGAGAGACAGGCAAAGACAGATAACAAGAGAGCGAGAGAAGCAAAGCCATAAGCAGAGTAGCAGACACTTATGTTTTGAAGAGTTCCAGATAGATGTTTCGCAGACTACTGGGACTCTGAGAACTATGATGTAGCGCCTCGAGAAGAATCATAAAGGGCGCTTTAAAAATGCATAGCTGTACGAACCTTGCTACTCACGGTGCTATATAAATTGTCATTACATTACATTATCTGTTTACAGGCAGGACGACAGAGGTCGTAAAAGCTGTTCTTTATTTCTTCAGCGCACTTGAACGAAGCGAGAGAATCGGTTTATTCTTTGGCCCTGCAGGCGACCAGCAAACCAGTAATAACATTGCGCACGACGAAGGCAGACGCTAAGACAGAGGTGCAGACAGACATACAGACATACATGCAGACAGACAGACAGAAAATGAGACGGACACACAGCGCTCTTTGCGACGCACAGACACACGGGCACACGGACAGACAGACAGACACACGGATAGACAGACGGATACACAGACACACAGTTATAGACAGGCAGACAAACAGAGGGATAAATAGACGGATAGATGGACGAACGTACAAGAAGGATAAGATGGACGGACAGGCGACGGACTGACAGACACACAGACAGAACAGATATTTAGAGATACAGAAAAAGATATCTATAGAGAATTAGCGATACGGAAAAAGACGTGTGTTAATTAAGATCTTGTTAAGTTTTACCACCATGTTTCCATTGTTTCAATGTAACTTACTGCGGTTTGTCAGTGAGCTTGTCAATAAACACGATTATTATTATTATTATTATTATTATTATTATTATTATTATTATTATTTTTTTTTTGCCCTGAGGTACTTCATTCCCTCAGGGACTTAGAAATTATTAGTGTAATTATTCTGGAACGGCTACCCCTTATTATTATTATTATTATTATTATTATTATTATTATTATTATTATTATTATTATTATTATTATTATTATTATTATTATTATTATTATTATTATTATTATTATTATTATTATTATTATTATATAGAGAAACAAAAAAGAAAGAGATATAGGCATGGGCGCCCGCAGAAATTTTTGCAAGGGGGGGGCACAACCATGTAGTAAAAAAAATTTTTTAAGGAAGCAGAGACTGTTGGCATGCCCATATTTCCATGTGGGACCCATGAGGGCCCATATCGGAATATGGACGAATGTTAATGGGCATACTTGTAAGAAGTCGTAATCATAAACTTCAAATTTCTAGAGAGCTTTTATATAGCTAAACAGAAGGAAACAGCTTATTCACGAGTGCTGAAATAACGGATTTAAAGATATATTTTGTGTAAAAGTTTAAGCCAACAGTGCAAAATAATAATAGTAGACAATAATTCACAAAAATTTATACTGTTTTCATCATCATCATCATCATCATCAGTTCCTGCCATTTGGCGGCGATGGGTACGAATAAATGATCTCCATTGTCCTCGGTCATTTGTCAAGTCTAATGCCCCCCTCAATGTTAGTCCAAGTGATGTTATGTCCTCAGTTATATTATCTATCCATTATGTATTATGTTTTAGAATAAAAACGTATTTATGAACTGTTATGGAGAAACTGAATGCTGACTGCACAAGGACACATGTACATACAAGGAAAATGAAGCCATCGACTATCACTGCCGAATATGTCCACCATATTCTTCATAAAATAATTATTTTCTGCACTGGTTTATTTTACTCTTTATATTCCATATGGTCCCCTCTTTTCCTTTCTATATCATATTTCACAAGCGGTTGAAGACCAATCTATTGAATTATAGTCTTGTTTAGTCGGTTCGGGAGCACCTGTGATGAGTTTTCTTGAATTTATAGGTGAGCACTTACAATTAGGCCTACTTATATACTCATCATCACTTACTATTACAATTACGTATACTCGTCACACACAACATGGGTCCTACATAGTCCATAATTGGCTCTATATATATAGTTGCAACCAGGAATAGGTTAGAACTGTAAACGTGAGCGTAGGCTCGTTTCAAAAATCGATTCATTTAGATACGTCCCTTCCTTATTCAACATTGGCACAGAAAGTAGATTTATTCATTTCCAGTTAGGCCCTAGGCTATGTTTTGATCTCGGCCATTGCAATTAATTTCTTGACATTCTGCCGATATTATTTAAGCTATTGTCTGAAAATTCGAATTCTTTCTTTGAATTTCTGACACAAAGACTAAATCAAAACAAAATTTTCTCGAGTTTTTAAAAACTATATTTCAGAAGTGACTATAGGATATGCATTATTCAAAATTGTAACTCACCACTACAAACGTTGCTGTTGCCCGTAGCCTAAATGTACTAGTAAATCACAAAGCATGCAGTGTGTCCATAAATGTTGTCTATGAACTCTCCAGCTTAAACATGCATAGGCCCTACCTTTGTACACTCCCCATAACCCATGGACCCTGATATTTCGGTCTTCATCCCGTAACCCCTTTAGGACCAGATGTGGAATTAACTTTCCCCGTAGCTCCGCAGCAGCTGTCGCCCTACTGGTCGACTCTGCCCAGCTGTATAGCTGTAGGGAACAGCTATGCTGGTGATTCATATACCAGGGTTTATACCCCGGGTTCTCAGGTCAGCAGTGTCAACCGGCCGTCACTACACGCTATAATTAATCAATGTCACGTTGTTTAACTTATGATCCGATGTCTTTACTTCACTGTACCTTTGTATAAGTCACCAGGCAAGCAAACGAAATGTCAGAATAACTAAATTTAATTATTTAAAATTAATAATATTTTTAATTTTACATATTTTGATTCAAAATCCAGGGGGGGGGGCAAGTGCCCCCCCTTGCCCCAACGTGCGGGCGCCCATGGATATAGGGAGAAAAGCTGTTTGCACACACAAGATACTGTCAACTATTAATGGAATTACACAGATCTGTGAAGAAACAGTACTTTTTATAAAAAATTTATAAAAAAATTATTATTATAATTATTATTATTATTATTTTTTTTTTTTTAACCGAGGTATATATGATCCCTCAGGTGCAAGATACTAATTAATTATGTTGACTCTGGAGTGGCCGTCCTGGTCAAGATTCGGGAGAACAAAAGTGCTGTGGAAGGCGACTGCGTTGAAACGTTGAATTACAACGGACAGGCGCTGGAACAGATAGCTGGTTTCCCTTGGGTCTCCAGAGATTTGGCTCAGAAGACGTCCAAGGTCTGAGAGGAACGCCTGTCCCACGGCGTTAGTTGGTCCCAAGGTTTCAAAAGCCAATGGAACAAAATGGTAGAAATGCATCAGTTCGGTGTACTTAGCGTTTTTCCTGGACTCAGCCAGTTCCGCTGCACCTCCCGCCCGAGTGGAGGTTGTGGGCAGATAAGAAGGGGCTACTGTGTCTGCCACAGTGACGTCCCAGGTCAAACAACGACCCGAGCGCCATGGTATTAAAGTAAGGCCATCTGGTCGTTTACCGTTCGACCTGGAAAGGCCTGGGGGTTCCTTAACTGCCGGAATTCCCGCTTGAACGAGGCTTCTGCAGATAAGGTCATTCATTATTATTATTATTATTATTATTATTATTATTATTATTATTATTATTATTATTATTATTATTATTATTATTATTATTATTATTATTATTATTAAGTTTGCCCACATCTCTGCCTTTATTCGTAACTCCCTCAACTGGCTCCCTGCCCAACAGAGTATTCAATCCAAAATTGCGCAATAGTCGAGTGGTTAGCGTGCTGGACTATCGACCTAGTGGTCGGAGGTTCAAATCCCCGCAAAAGGCGAAAATTTGTTTCGCGATTTCGGCTTCACATGCGCCACCTAGCCAACTCAGCTACGACGAGTACACTGACCGTACACTGTCGGTGGGAGGATCAGACGGCGAGAGAGAGGATTTTGCCATCAACCGTCATATGCTGAGGCTAAGAAAGCGAAGTGACTGTTTCATAGTCATGGCTGTCTGAGGGCTAGCTTAAGGGACTGCTCGTCTTCTGTCTACTGTAGTCTACACAGATCGGAAGACGTTTGAATCGGCTGTGCTCTGCCGTTGACTGACCTATTGGCTCAGATTAAAGATGGTCGCCTAGAGCCACAACCTCTTATCGAGTCACTGGATGATTACATGGCCCAACTCAACGAGGTCGGTCGTTGCTTGTGCCAATAAATTTATGAGCACTGCTGTCGCGGGCGCCAGAGCAGCGTTCCAAATTGTCAGGAAGTCGCCAGAGGGCCCCACGTCGCCTCCTCGCATACATAATCCCTCTGATTCTGAATCAAAACTGTTCTTACTGCACCGCTGACGGCTTCGGATAGTACATCTAAATGGAAATGTAAAAACGTTTTTCTATAGCGACCGTATATGGCCTCGATCCTCTTATTTTTCAACGAATTTATCAGGTCAGATCCTTTACCACCCCTGCCCGTTTGAATGGGTGCTACGCCTCTTAAGATAGGATAGGGTAGGATCGGATAGGGTAAGATTGGACATAATTAGAAAGAATGCAAAAATAGAGGATAGGATGCGAAATTATAGGATAAGATAGGATAGGACACGATAAGATAGGACGGGATGAGAAATGACAGAATAGGATGTGATAGATAGGATATGAAATGATAGTATAAGATAGGATAGGACATGATAGGAAAGGATAGGACATGATAAGATAGGATAGGACATGATAGGATAAGATAAGATGAGAAATGATAGGATAGGAAATGATAGGATAATATATGATACGATAGGATGGGACATGATAGAACCGTGCTAATCCGAGATTTAATTATCTGAATCTAACTCTAAATAGATCGCTATTCAAACCGATGCATGATTTGAAAAGTTCAAAGGCCACACATCAATGATTTGATTAACTTCCAACCCAGCGCACGACGGAAATGCAGTCACGTGTAGTTGAGCTCATTTATATAGCGGCATTTGCAACTTGCGCTTAAATCATAGCAAGTCGTGTGAAATCATAATAAGGCGTCCCCGAGTCAAAATTCTAAATACCCCTCCCCCCCATTGCGGGGATCGTACGGGTAAATGAAATCAAAATTTTGGGAGTCACTCTTTAAGAAAAATTGGGTTCTCCTGAGACTCCTCGCATATTAACAACATCTGTTGTAAAGCTAAACAATCCTTTTTTGCTCTGCAAGGCCTAGTTTCGCATGGATTAACTGCATGAAAGCCGCCTCCATGATGTTGTACGTTCCACCACAGTGGCACGAATGTTGTACTCATCTTCAGTCTGGTGGGGATTTTCCAATGGTCTTGAGAGAGAGCGTCTCTCTGCCTTGCTACGTAAACTTAAGCGTCAAGAGTATCTGCCAACTAATACTCCTACATTTGACTTGTTGTGTTCTAAGGCGGACGATGCTCTCTTTGCTGCAATCCTTCGGGACCCAGGGCATGTCCTCCATGATTCGCTCCCTCCGATACGATCTTCCGGGTATTCTCTTCGACCTCGCTGGCATAATCGTGAGATACCACGACAGGGAACCCTTCCCTGTCCTTTGACAGGGAAGGGTTACATTGCTAGATTACTGCATAAATGATAAGAAAACACATTTGTATTTACTTATTTTATCATTTTTATTTCGATTTATTATTACTTCAATGTTTTACAATCAATGCTTCTAGCTTCTGTCCCATTGTGCGTTTGCTAATGGTGTAATAAAGAATATACTTACTTACTTACTTACTTATTTCTGGAAGAAAGCGCATTAGTGATCTGCACAACACCCCTGCGGTGCTTCTGCTTAATAACATGTATGCAGTTTCCATGACAGTCCGGGTTTCAGATTCAGATGAATTCGGTTCGGATCTGTTTTTCTGGGATTTCATTAGCTGACGCAATTAAATTCTTACAATGTTCGCCATCCTTTCCATGTATTTTTTTCATCCTCAGGATATTATTCAGCGCTCGTGAATAAGCTCGTGCTCTACGCTTAGCTTTAGAAATTTTATGTTTACAAATACGATAGATTCTTTGTTGAAATCGACACCAGCCTTCCGGTCTATCTTCTTGGCATCCAATCCACCATCCTATTCTTTCCTATCCTATCCCATCCTAACCTAACCTAACCTAGCCTATAATGTCTTATCATATCATATCATGTCATATCCTATCAAGACCTATAATGTCCTATCCTATCATCTCTTATGATTTCCTATCCTTTCCTATCCTATCCCATCCCATCCTAACCTGACCTATCCTATCCTATAATGTCCTATCCTATAATGTCCTATCCTATCATGTCCTATATTTTCCAATCATTTCCTATCCCATCCTAACCTAACCTATCCTATTCTATAATGTTATATCCTATCTTATCCTATCATTTCCTAACCTGTCCTCTATTTTCGCATCCTTTGTAATTGTATCCAATCTTATCCTATCATATCCGGTCCTATCCTACCATATCATGTCCCATTGTCTCCTATCTTATTCTATCCTATCCTTTCGAATCCTTTCTAATGGAATCTTATCCGGTCCTATCCTATCATATCACATGATATATCCTATCACGTCCTATTCAATCATATCCTGTCCTAGCATGTTTTATCCTATCTTGTCACATCGTTTCCTATACTTTTGCATCCTTTCTTATTATATCCAACCTCATCCTATCATATCCTATAAAATCCTATCATATCCTATCTTATCCTATCCTCTATTCATCTTTCCCATTCTTTCTTGTAATATCCAATATTATCCGATGATATCTTATCTGTTCGTATTATCAAATCTTATCCTCATATATCCAACTGCATGCTATCCTCTTCTATCCTATATCCAATCCTCTATCCTTACTCAGATGTATATCCATCACCATCACTGTCCATATTCTATCCTTATTCCTCTCCGTAACTCTATCACGATTCGTATCCCCATAATATAGTTCTCCATATCCAGATCCCTATCCATATTCCTATCCTTGTATCATCGTGGCTTCATCCAGACATCAAAGAGTACTCTCGCCGCAGGATCGTGTTCCGACCAAAGACCTTTGACACGTCCGGACATGCACTATAGACTCTGGTGGTCAGTTTCTTGTCGTCTTTCTCGATAGCAATTCCTAACCGACAAAAGTCTCCTGTCGACCGGAAGTAAAGGAAGCGGAAGTGGCGCCCTCTCGCTGTCGACACCTATCGACTGGCAACACTGAAAATCACCTGCGCTTGAGAAGCACGCACATAGTACATGCACTAGAGACGCAGACCAACTGGCACAGACACACAGACAGATAGACAGTCACACAGACAGACAGATAAACAGACAGGCAGGCAGACAGACAGACAGACAGATACACGGACAGGCAGAGTGCTCTCGCCACAGGGTCGTATACCGACCAACGACGCTTGACACGTCCGGACATGCCCTAGACAGATACACGGACAGGCAGACAGACAGACAGACAGATACACGGACAGGCAGACAACCCGCCATACACTGATACATATACAATTAACGAATATATGCATTCATACGTACGTACATACATATATAAAAACATAGATGCATATGTACATACATATATGCATGCATACATACATATGCATATATATGCACACATGCATACATGCATACGTGCACACATACATACGCAGGTGCATACACAGATACATACCAACATACATGAGATAACGGCCTCTGATTCTTTATCACATACAGCATGTCATGAACGTCTTGTATTGTATGGGTTCAGTTCAGATTACAAAATAAAATCCAACGAAAGCCGATTAACCGGTCGTGCAGAGGCTTCGTCTCGCAACGGTGGAGAACTTGCTAATCTCGGAGTTAAGCTGCGCCTCACAACGCTTTTTCTAGTTAATACGAATCTGCTTATTTCGTTCTTTCTGCGGAAAAACGCACCTGCTTTTAATTAAGACTGCTAGCTGGAAAAAAAATTCAGTCATAGATGTATGCAATAACGTCGTTTCCCTTCTGTCAATCTCCTGTCGTTTGTTGATCAGCATTTATGGCGATTTTCATTTCCCCATTGTCCACTGAAATTTACCACTGCTGGTTTCGTGTGGTACTGATCCGAAGCCTAGATAAAGCTATAGAAATTGACGCTAATTAGCTACCTTATGGTACAGCGTTGGTGAACAAAAATTGAAGTGTCGACCATGCAGAGAAAAGAAGGTTGAGGAGGAAAAGTTGAAAATCAAAAATAATGGTCGAGAGGAGAATGCCCCAGAGGAAAGAAGATTAAGAAGGAAAATGGTTGGAAACAATGTTCAAGAGGAGAATGGTCGAGAAGAAAGGAGGTCATATCGTTTCTCGATTATTGTTTCCTTTAGACCAATCTGCTTCTTGGTCCATTCCACTCTGGACCTTTATTACGCTGACCATTCTTCTCTTGACCATTATCCTTTCGACAATTTCTGTGCTTGATGATTCCATTCTATACCTTATCCTTCGACAAATCTCTCAACCACTCTCCTCTCAATCTTTTATCTTCTCGACCTGCCTCCTCTTGACCATTTTCCCTCGACCATTTTCATCTTCATTGTTTTCCTCTCAACCTTTTACCTCTCGACCAATCTCTTTTCGACAACTTCCATTTCTATCATTCTCCTCTTCACATTTTTCTGTCGACCACTTACCTACTTACCTCTCTTTGTAGTGAGTCTAGTGACCATCCACTAATGTCTTTGGCTTAATTATAACGGCGCTATAAAAGTCATTAGATTACATTAGACTACCATTCTCCTCTCAACCTTTTTACTCTCGACCATTAATAATTTTGCTTTCTTCGTACTAATGACGGCGTACAAAGAATAAATAAAAAAAACAGGATCGGACGTTAAACAGACAAAAAGACAGACAAGCAGGCAGATAAACAGACAGACAGAAAGACGGACGGAGACGATCAAACGGGTTGAAAGAAGGAAGGAAGGGCTAAAGAAAAACTTGTTAGATGTTAAGAAGTGGAAAGCTTCTTTGGAAGTTGACTATGACTGGCGTGTAACTTTCTAGGTTAAAGCGTAGGGCAGAGGAGGATGCGGAGAATTGAGGTCGAAAAAGAGGAGGAGGAACAGGAGGAGGAGGAATAGAAGAAGGGGAGTAGAAGGAAGCGGAGGAAGAGGAGTAGAAATAGGAGGAGGAGTGATCGTGGAGCTGTCGGTATAGGCTTTCTGCAACAAACTGATGAAGCACGCGTCGGAGATTGTCGACCATCGCAAAAGGGGCGTTGAAAGGGACACCTTTCTTCTTTACCTTTTTACCTGTGTTCTTCGAAAGGAGGGACTGGAAAACATAAGTGAAAAAAAGAAACAGGGAAACAAAGACAGGAGCTAAGGTTGACATGGGCAAAAAAAGAGGAAATTCAGGAGGATAAGAGGAGCACACAAACACACACGCGTGCGCGCGCACACACACACACCACATAATTATGAAAGGAAAAGGCAAGAGAAAAACAACGGCGGCAGCGATTATGATGATGATGATGATGATGATGATGATGATGATGATGATGATGATGATGATGATGATGATGATGATGATGACGATGATGACGATGATGACGATGATGACGATGATGACGATGATGATGATGATGATGATGATGATGATGATGATGATGATGATGATGATGATGACGATGATGACGATGATGATGATGATGACGATGATGACGATGATGATGATGATGATGATGATGATGATGATGATGATGATGATGATGATGATGATGATGATGATGATGATGATGATGATGATGATGATGATCTCCAGCAGTCGAATTCAGCCCTTCATCAAGGCTTCATGCCTCCGGGGGTCGGTCATTCATAGATAAAAAAGGGTGCCCTGTTTTTAGATGATGCGGTCGTGAATGCGACTCAGCTGGTTGATCCTTTTCGACACAATTGCCTCTGGCCTGGTGAGTCTCTCAATGAGGCGTGGAAAAAAGACGACCGGCTTTACCACCACTACCTGTTCGTACTTTCTGCCCAGTTACCTTCGTTCCACCTTTACCTTTTCGTCTGTCTTCCCTACCTTTTATTTGTGTCTTAACTTTACCTTTACCTTTACACCCAACGGTGTCTCACCTTTATCCTTTGCCTTTTTACGCATCTGTTTCTATGATCTGAAGTCTGAATTTCATCCCGCCTGTAGATCTATCTATTACCTTTCTTCTCATCGGTCTTTTAACCTTTACCTCATTACTTTGTCCTACCTTCACCTTTTCGCCTTCCTTTAAACCTGTGTCTTCACTTTTACCTGTGTTCTATCGTTACCTTTCTTACTTTTTTACTCACCATATCTTAACTTTACTCAGTAAGCTTTCTAGATACCTGTTCCGACGATCATTTACCTTTACCGTTTAACCTTTCAACGCACCTGTTCCAACGATCATTTACCTTTACCGTTTTACCCTTCAACACACTTGTTCCAATGATCTTTTACCTTTACCGTTTACCTTTCAACGCACTTGTTCCAACGATCATTTACCTTTACCGTTTTACCTTTCAACACACTTGTTCCAATGATCCTTTACCTTTACCGTTTTACCTTTCAACGCACCTGTTCCGGCGATCAATAACCTTTACCGTTTTACCTTTCAACGCACCTGTTCCAATTATCCTTTACCTTACCGATTTACCTTTCAACACACCTGTTCGTACGATCCTTTACCCTTACCGTTTTACCTTTCAACGCACCTGTTACGACGATCATTTACCTTTACCGTTGTACCTTTCAACGCACCTGTTTCGACGATCATTCACCTTTATCGTTTAACCTTTCAACTCACCTGTTGCGACGATCGAGGATCTCCGAGCGGTGCTTGGTCAGATGGTGCAGTATACACACGGACAGCACCGCGATCACGCCGAGCGGCAGCAGGTAAGCAAAGACGAAGAAGGTCGCGAACAACCTCTGAGCGTCCGGCTTGGTCGAGTGTTGGCAGTCGACGGTCCCCGGCAGCACGGCGTAGGTCCTAAGGACGGGGATGTTGAGCAGCAGCATCGTGGTCCAGAGGCCGGCGATAACAACGAACGTGTTTGTGGTCGTGCGAAGTCGTGCGGTGCTGATGCTGTGGACGATCGTCATGTATCGGACAGCGGATATTAGCACCAATGTGTAGACTGTCACGTAAGCCGTTACGTTCACTATGTAGTGCATCAGCTTACACACTATGCTACCTAGACGAAAACAGGTATTTAAATGCATACATAAATGAATAATAAAATAATTTGAATTCATATATATATATCTAATAATAAAATACAGTAAATTTAAATTTGAAAATAGCAAAAATAACTAGGATTTGCTGGATTCAGGGTTAACGTGTGGAGTGTCTCGTGGGCTGTTACCTTGGCGACGTCGTTCATGAACCTACCCACTATTTTGCCGTATATAAAACAAATATTTGATTAATCAAATAATTAAATGTATAAATAAATTAAAAAGTAAATTAAAAAAGTATATTATCCGCATGAGTCAGAGTAAGCGTTCGCAGTTCGTTGCCTGAATAAAATAAAATGTATAAAATAAAATAAAACATTAAATAAAATTAACTATATAAAATGGATAGATAGATAAATAGGATAAAATTAGGAAAAACAAACAACGTATAAAAATGAAATCGATTAAACTTGAACCGAATAAAAATTGATCAAGAAAGAGATCGATTGTAGTTACCGAAAGGCCATCTAGTCGTAGCGTACTGATAAGCCGTGAAGGATGGAATGAAGAGAAGAAAGAGGAGATCGGCGACGGCCAGATTCAGCAGCAGGATGTTCGTCACGGTCCGCATCCTCTCCCTCGACACGATCACGTAGATGACGAGCGAGTTGCCTCCGACGCCGAGAAAGATGATGATGCCGAACAGGACTGGCACGACGATCCCATGGAGGACCCCGATGAACAGGCCGTCGTCGTAGTACTGTGGGAGTGGCCCAGGTGACCGACTCAGGTTACTGCTTCCCAAGGTCATGGACGACGAGGAATTCGAGGAATTGGATTCAACCCACTGAGAAGACATGACGATTCTGCGTTGCTATGGTGATGGATCGATAGATGGCGCTATAAAAAAGAAAGTAGGTAAGTGGGTTGCGACTGTTCAGTTGCGTTTAATTCGTTCAATCAGTCGGTCCTATCTTCGTTCGTTCATTTTGTACATCTGGTCTAGTTAAACTAAACTACACACACCCACCCACCCACACACACACACACACACACACACACACACACACACACACACACACACACACACACACACACACACACACACACACACACACACACACACACACACACCTGCACACACCTGCACACACACACACACACAACCACCCACGCACGCATATACGCATGAACGCGCGTGCACACACATATAATTTATTCTAATTTGCTTATATATATTATTTGCTTATATATATATACCCCTATATATTCTGTTAGCAAGTTATATATTTATACTCACATATGATGTGCTATGTCGGCATCTAGTATGTATACTTTACCACATATCCACCAAATATATTATTATATATTATACCAAATAGCCTATACTTATTTTATGGAATTTTTTAGAGCTACCTACAGGATACATAATTATACATAAGACATTTATGTGTAAATATATAAGTTACTAACAGAATACATATATATATATATATACAGGCCCGGATTAAACCCTCGGGGGCCCCTCGCCAAATTTTTCGGGGGGCCTAAATCGCCTATCCCTTCCCTCACCATACCCTTTCTTCCCTTCGCAAATGTTAATGCTTGTCTATTATTGACTATAATAACTTAAACTTATTAAATAATTGTGTAAATTAATAAAAACCAAAAAACATGGCACTTTATTAGGCCCCATTGGCTCACTTTCTAAGACAAAGCTGCTGTTTTCAGCAATTCGTGACTGTCAGTATCAGGATCAGTCACGGTGCCAAAACAAAGATTAAAATTTAATGAAAGTTAGCTGTCATCAATTTAAATGATTCATACAATAAATTTAACTTTAACAGATTGCAAAGTGACGTCCTACAGCTAAGTCAATACCGTAGATATTGTTCAGTTTAACGGTTTCAAATTTTATGATCTACAGACTATAGGTTCACATTTTTCTACTCTTGGCAGTGGCAAACTAGTCAAGAATGTCATCGAAAGAAACAGTATCTAAGAGACATGGGCGGCGATCTAGGGGGTCGAGGGGGACATGACCCGCACCTTTAAGAGTGGGGGGACACGGCATACATTTGTCCCCCCAAATTTAGAAGAAAGACTAAAAAGGCCAACAAATGTAATAGCGTGTGAAGGTTTTTACAGCCTTTTTTTGACCAGACAAGGTAAAAATTCAAATCTTCAGCAGAAGTGTCCCCCGAAAATTCCGAGAAAGTAAGAAAAATTCCTTTACAAAATTTTGGAGAAGAATTTCGATAAATGGTGTAAAACTTTTTGGTGGTGACGTTCTAAAAAAAGGAAATGACATTGTTATAAATTTCTGGGGAGATCAATTCCTAAAAAAGTCATCAACCAGACCACGGCCGACTTTGCCCTCCCCCCCACCTCTCAGACAAAATCGCCGCCACTGCTAAGAGATCACTCTCAACACAGAAGTGCCAGTGCAGTTAGGCGTTTGCTGTCATCGTACTGACGGGGCGTGGTGGCTCAGTGGTAAGTTCGGCGCCTTGTGACCGGAGGGTTGCAGGTTCGAATCCCACTCTAGCCGCTGCGTACGGACCTTGGGCAAGTCCTTCACTCGCAATTGCTCGTGGCGCTTCGGCGTGAAAATTCCGGCACAGTATCAAATGCTGTAGTCGGGAGCGCCTCTGAGTAGTAGTAGACTTCGAGAGGCGCTATAGAAATATCCGGAAAAAAAACAAAAATGTGTATTGTTACCGCTAAAGCAGCGCAGGATACCGTACCAGACTCACAAATTTCATACACTGCTGATGTACCTTCAGTGCAAACCGCACAGCTACCACCTACATTTCGATCCTGCCCTTCGTCTGGTTCATTTGATGTGACTCTCTTTTTGGAGTGTACGAAAAATCTCTCCAGTTTCGGAACAGAGGCAATGCTATTTCTTTTCCTGTCAATAGGCCCTACGTTATTTAGATACTCGCCTTTTTCAGCACCGGAAAGTTGAAATATTTTATTCTTTGGCATTGTTCACTATTTGTTAATATAATTAATAATTATATAATATCCTGCACGGTTGTTTATTTGTTTTGAGACGAAGACGAAATTATCAATAACGATGAGTCAAGACGAGTACAGAGAATGAGTTAGGCCTATATTTAAAAATATGGAATACCAATGAATAATTATAACTGGCATAGATATGGGGGCCGTTGATCGCCATCATAATAATCAATAACCAATTCACAGCTGACTCCTGACGTGAAGTTACACTGCCCTAGTGCCTTTGAAGAGAAAAGCTAGCTGAAGACATGTGAAAATGCACATTAAAAATTCTTCTTCTTCACCCGGGGGGCCCCCTGACGACGGGGGGCCCCCCGCCATGGCATAAATGGCATACTGGTTAATCCGGCCCATAATATATATTCTAATAGCAAAATATATAATGTAGTTTGTTCACAATTTTCGTTTACAAGAGTGATTCTCACGACGCTCTATAGGCCTAATCAGCTTCACCTGCAGCTAAGTTTAAACCGAGAGGGTTACTGTGCACCTGTAAGAGCTTGAAATCAATTCGAAAGACGATTAATTCTTGTAAGCTTGAAGAGACATTCAAATCAAAATCGAAAATTCAATTTTGAAATAATTAATATTTTTGTGTGAGTCGCAGCGTCATGGCGCTGAGCGGATTGGAAAGCTTAAAAGTCAGATCGTCTCTATAAGAAGGATAATAAGAGATATAATAAGAGAAATAATACGAGAAATGAGAAAATGATAGAACTAACAAGAGAAATAATGACAGAAATAATGACAGAGGTAATTAAATTAAGGATAAGAGAAATGATAAGACAAACGTTGAGACGTAATAAGAGAAATAATAAGTGAAATGGGTTGAATTAGGTCTGGTGAAGAGTTGCCCATGAAATTGTTCAGCTAATTTTAAGAAGAAATCCTTATGATCTATTAGATAGTCATGCATATATACATACACAGATAAATACATACATACATACACACATACAGACATACAGATATGCATACATAAATACATACAACACATGGATGCACACATACGTATATATGCTTGACTCTTTGATTTTATTGCACTTAGGTGAAGGGTTTGCATTACCAGAATTGGCGCTATATCAACAGATCGATTTCCAGTTCGGTTCAAGCCTCTCTCGCCAATTATCTGGGCAGTACACGCACGGTCCTTTAGCAGAGCGGATAAATAAATTGCTCACACGATTTATGGCCATTTTGGGCGACCGTAGTTGTCTTCGTAGGCATTCCAACATTGATAAAACGCCTTGTTACGGTAACCGATTGGTTGGAGCAGTCGTTCCCAGCGGGGCTGTAGTCGAGGGTATTATAGGCGGGTATGCAGCGTATACTTACCTCTAGAGACCGTATACTCACCTCACAAAATATTTATATTTATTTATATTAAAATACTGTAGCGAAAACTCACAAAATACTGTAGCGTATGCTCGCCTCTAATTTTTTCGGAAAACTAACCGGTAGCGTATACTCACCTCTAATTTTACCATTACAGCCCTGGTTCCCAGCCTTTTCCAGAGCAAGGCACCCTTACTAGAAGTCATTCCGTCAACGGTACCTGTCCTTAATTTGGTCTATTTTCCTTCTGCATGTAGCTCTTTAGTTTAACGACGAGCAAAGGTCCGTGTATATTCGACCGCAGTGTTGCGACTATTAAATTTTCTACAGTAGGCCTATTTAAGTTACAGGACGATGTCAGTGTTGATAAGTAGTAGTTTTTTTTCATTTTTTGACAGAAAACGTTGCACAAATATTATCCATCCGTAACACCCAGTTTTCGAAAACATTGGGTTAGGGCATTCGCGTCACAATGCGGAGAGTACGGGTTGGAGCCTCTCCTGAGACGGTTACTGCGCACTTGCGCAGGGACCTTGAGCAAGTCCTTTATTTACATATGATGCTTGATTGGAGTCTGAATTTCATCCCGCCTGTAGACCTATCTATTTACCTTTCTTCTCACCGGTCTCTTACCTTATTAGGCTATTAGGTATTAATAATAATAATGATTTTAGAAACTGATGGCATGATGTTGTTGTGTTGAACCAAGGCCTGTTATTGTCGGGTAATCACCTATGTTTATACGTTACCTCGGTCGAGAAAACTCTTTACCTGAGCACGCGGATGATTTGTAATTGAAATGGTATTATCTGTCGACCGTGAAAAGGAAAGAAAACGGCGAAGAACGCTCGTCGTAATTTCATTAACTCCGGAGAAATATGATCCCCGTCACCAGATGGAGTTAGAGGATTTTCGATTTGACAAGTGGATGGATGGATGGATGGATGAGTGGGTGGATGTATGGATATGGCTATATATATGTATGGATGGATGGGTGGGTGGGTAGATTGATAGATAAATGCATGGATGTATGGATGGATAGATGGATGAAAGGATGGATGGGTGAATGAATTGATGGATAAATGCATGGATGTATGTGTGTATGTATGTATGGATGCATGGATGGATGGATGGATGAATTGGTGGGTGGGTGGGTGGTTGGATGGATGAATGGATGGAATCAATTGGTAGGTGGTTGAAGAGAGGGAGGGAGAGAGAAGGAAGGAACGGAGGATTCATGGGCAGGTGAAGATAGATGGAGGATAAATGGATGGACGGACGGATGTACGGATTGATGGGAAGACAGAAAGCTAGGAGGACAGAGAAAGAAGGGAGGGGAAGGCACAATTGACCGACTTATGAATGGATGGATGAAAGTGTGGGTGGATGGACAAATAGATGGATAGAAGGAAGGATGGAGTGCGGTAGGGTTGGAATGTAGCAGAGAAGGAAGGACGGATGGATGGGGAAAGTGTGGATGAGTGGGCAGATGTACGATTAATAATTAATTGGGGGACGGACGGACGGACGGACGGACGGACGGACGGACGGACGGACGGACGGACGGACGGACAGATTGATGGGAAGACTAAAGCATCTGATGTGTCTTTCCGAAACTCATCATTCCAAGTACTTAGGCTACTAGGAAAGCCGTTAAGAGAAAACTAATGACCATCGAAGCCAAACTTGGCATGAACATTTCTTAGCCATATAGCCATCGACCCATTCAACCACCATGTGCTCTCAAATCTCCATGCTATAGCAATCCCTCAGCCATTCATTCGTTCGTCCATCCATTCAATAAACCTACCCACTTTCATGAACTCGCACATTCTCTCACTCATTCTAACTAAGCCAGCCTTCTAGCCTTTCTTTCATCCATTCGTTCTCATCTTCAGTCATTCACTCTTTCAATCTGTCGAGTAAGTAAGAGAGCGAGTGAATGTGTAAGTGAGCTATTCAATCAGTCGGGCAGTCAGACTATAAGCCAATCAGCAGCCAGCTAATCA